>JAOANR010000006.1:18807639-19235507 GCA_030278955.1 Hygrophila difformis | reverse complement strand
TGTTTTATGAATTTTTTGTTTATGTGCACACCAGTGTTGTTGAGAATAGAGCGAATGCCTTGTTAGTGATTGTAAACATTTTTGACTGATGCATTGCATTGGACATGGATTTAGACATACAGATGATGACTATCATGGTATTGAATGAATATTTTGAAGTAGTAGTGACGTTTTCGGTATTTGCTGCAAACAACATTGGTATGAAAAAACTTCATTATGGTATACACACGCTTTACTGAACGTTGTAATACATTTCATGCTACTAGTATTGTATGAATAGGTTCACGGTACATATGACCGATTTCGTATGAATATGATCATGTATTCTATAAATTGTGCTGCAGGACGGATATGGAAGCAGATGAGGAATTCGACAACGAAGAAGAAGAGGACGACGAAGATGTAAGAGTCCTATGGCCAATGCAATCAGAGGCGAAGGACAGAAATTCAAAGATGCCGAACAGTTTCGGAAGGTCCTAAAAAATCATTGTGTTGCAGTCCGTCGTGGATTCAAGTACGTGCACAACAATAAGAAGAAAGTTCAGGTGAAGTGCTCCATGGAGAACTGTGGTTGGCGGATTTATGCATCGCGCCACAAATCCGATGAGTCGTTCGCGATTCGCACATGTACTTTGATGCACGATTGTGGTGTGAACAATCTACAATCAAGAGTACACCCAAAGGCGAATGCACCATGGGTTGCTGCATTTGTCAAGGAGAAATTGGGGCGGGACCCACACTATACTCCGAACCATGCAGTGGATGCTATTCGCGCTGCGTTCAAAGTGGATATCAGCTATCGCACGGCCTGGAGCGCGAGGGAGGTGGCGATGAAGGAACTACATGGGGACGATTATTACTCATTCGACAAAATACGGATATTTTGCAATAGGCTTCTAGCGTCGAACCCAGGAAGTGTTGCGGATTTAGAGATTTTTGAAGGTACCAAAAAATTTAGGAGGGTCTTCATAGCAATTGCAGCCTGCGTGGATGGTTTCAGGAGAGGGTATCGGCCCCTTATCGAGCTTGACGGCACCCATATTAAAACAAAGTGGAAAGGGCAGGTACTGGCCGCTGTGGGGAAAGATGGAGAGGGCGGCTTTATTACATTAGCATTTGCAGGTACAAAGTTAGTTATTGATGCAATTGAACACTGTTGTTATACCTTACAAGGTTGGTGCTTACTGTTATATGTGAATATATTGGTTGTGTTTGTGATTATGGCTTTGCTGTAATAGTTGTCGATGCGGAGACGGATGAGAACTGGGAATGGTTCTGCACGAAGCTGGAGGGCGTCCTTGAAGGGGGCAATGAACGGGTGTCTTGGGTTGGGTGGACGTTTTTCAGCGACCGACACTCCGGTTTGATAAAATCTATTCCAAGTGTGTTCACTGGGAGTAATCATTCAGTATGCGTTCGACACCTTGTGGAGAATTTCAAAAAGGAGGTAACAGTGGTCTGTGCGTTATTGTGCTAATTCGTTATGGTATAGGTTCTGTAGAACTCTGGTATCATGATGTATATTGTTTATTACATTTTGGGCTTCGTGGCAGGTGCTGAGGAAGTACCCATACAAGGACAAAAATTACTGGACAGGGGTATTCAAGGCTGCTGCATATGCGGCAACTTACGACGAGATGGTCATGCATCTGAATTCCATACTTCAAGCAATGCCCGCTTCAGCTGCGTTCCTTCAAAATGTTGATCCTCGTCAGTGGGCGAATTCGGTGTTCCCCGGCAACAAATGGGGCGTAATGAACACGAATCTTGTCGAGAGTTGGAATTCCTGGATCAAGAAGGCCAGACACCTGCCGCCAAGTGTAATGCTTGATAAAATCCGTATGCAGATCATGAAGATGATGAATGAGAAGCGAGAGGCAGGTGCTCGAATGATTGGAAAACTGTGTCCGGCCCCAGCAAAAATACTAAATAGGAATTACAATGCATCTGGTGATATGGATCTGCAGCGGGCGGCGGGTTCGTTGTTCGAGGTTCGTGACCATGGTAAAATACATGCTGTGGATGTGGATCAGATGACGTGTACGTGCGGGTATTGGCAATTACTGAGGATCCCATGCAAGCACGGGTGCGCAACAATCGAGCAAATGCATGGTAACATTTACGATTACTGTGATCCGTTTTACACTGTTGAGTACTACAGGGCAACGTACGACGGGGTGATCTATCCTCTTTTGATGGAAAGTGATAACGTGGGTGGTGGGATTGAGGAGGAATTCGTGCTGCCTCCAGATGTTCGTGTGCAGCCGGGCCGCAAGAAGACACGTCAGATACCATCCCAGACCGAGACGGGCAGGGCAAGATGCTCGCTGTGCAGAAGGGGTGGGCATAACAGAGCGACCTGCAAGGAAGCACACCGGTACACGCAGCACATAGACCCACTTATCTGAGTTGGGTGGAGGACTCATGATATTTTTGACCATTTTTTACCACACGACACAGCCGTGTCATTTTGGTGCTGATTGTTTCAGACACTGTGGTATACCACATATTGGCATGTAATATTATTCAAAACATGTCTGGTACGGTATTGATTTGATGGGTTGTAATTTTGTATATGGTTTCAGTATTTGAAACGATCCTTCGGACGGATTGTTTCAATACGTGATACCATGTAAACTGCAAACAAAGTAACTTTCGCAGATTATTATGTAATATCGATGGCTTCATTTTCAATATCGTTGCATGAATTTCATTGTATTGGGCTAATGTGTTGATCCCGCATGTACGACCTTTATTTAACATATACAGACGTACATGTCGGTCTCTATTTGGAACTCAAGATTTAGAATGCTGGTCTTGTTCGCTGTGGTGAGAGTTTATTCGGTGGTCTAGAGTGGTTTCCCATGAACACACCGTCACCATACCTAAACTCCACCGGACATAATGGCATAGATGTACTCTTCTGTTGAGGCATAGCACCATTCCTTCACCACAAAGTGTGATTGTCATAATTGGGTTGGCTAATGTGTTGATCCCGCATGGACGAGCATTATTTAACATATATAGAGTTATAAGACAATTTTTAGATGGAATTCATGATGTAGAATGCATCTAGTAATGCAAGGATGAAAGTTTATTCGGTGGTGTAGAATGGTTTCCCATGAACACACCATCACCATACCTAAACTCCACCGGACATAATGGCATAGATGTACTCTTCTATTGAGGCATAGCACCATTCCTTCACCACAAAGTGTGATTGTCATAATTGGGTTGGCTAATGTGTTGATCCCGCATGGACGAGCATTATTTAACATATATAGAGTTATAAGACAATCTTTAGATGGAATTCATGATGTAGAATACATCTAGTAATGCAATGATGAAAGTTTATTCGGTGGTGTAGAGTGGTTTCCCATGAACACACCACTGCCAATACCACTCTGCACTGGATATACTGCTAAACTGTACTATTCTACAGAAAGTACCAATACCACTCTGATCCACCACACTGATCCGACTCACATAATGAACATTAGAGAAAATTGCTAATACCACAACGCATTTCATAAAAACAAGCGAAGAACTACAGGTTACGGTCCCATCCGTACTGAATAAAACTAAACCACAACAAAAGGCACATGAATGAATATCTGCGCACAATACATAACATGAGTATCCTTCCAAAACGCAATAATTAATACCGGACATAATAGTTCGATTAGCTACGTCATTTATTTATCAGTGGCAGGGTCAGCCATGGTTGCGGCATTTGGGTCCTTATCTGCATCCGGATTAGCCACAGTGTTCTTGGGGACCGCACCGGCTTTGGGATCAGTCGCAGTGGGATTCTTTGGGTCAACTGGCAACGCGAGTACCATACTCTCATCAATAATACGGAGAGGGGTTGGACACAGCACCTGCTCGAAGGTGGGGTCTGCGGGCTTGTACGGAGCGGGGTCAGCAGTTGTGATTGGAGGTATCGGATGTGTGGCAGTTTCTGCGGCATCCGCTTGAATAACGGTGCTGTCGGGCTGAGTAATGGTGCTATCATCCAACTGGAGGTGGGTGGTGTTGAGGTTGCTAGGAGTAGTACCAGAGGCCTCCGGGGGGATGGTATTGGGCACATCAACAGTAGTATCAGTCTTATCTGCCTCCTTCTCCGTCATCTCCGTCCCTGGCTCGTTGTCATGCCCCGTCACCACATGGGCAGCATTCTCCGTCCCCATCGCGGCCACATTCTCCGTCCCCATCTCGGCCACCTTCTCCAGCCCAGGCTCGTCCTCATGCCCCATTCCCGGATCTGCCACATTCTCCGTCCCCTTTGCCGTACCCGGATCGTCCGTCTGGCCCGGAACCGGCAATGCCACCCTATCTGCTGCTTCATCGGCCAAATCCTCTTTCTCCGTTTCCTTATCCTTTGCGTCAAGTAGCAATCGCAAAGCCACCTCAGCACGATATGCTTTTATATCGACAGTCATCTCCGTTTCCCAGAAGGTTTTAGAATTGCGCACGAAAGCCTCTGCCCACCACATAACATGAACACCACAGTCCAACGAAGTCTCCCCTTGCTGCCTACATGTCCTCCGCTTAACCAAGTGCGGGTGGAATTCTATATCCAGCCTTTTCATGAAATACCACCTCAAAAAATTCGCCTATTCATCCAATTAAATACCATACTGTTAGAACGGTGACATTGTACTGTAATCAAAATATACTGTACTGTATTTTCTTTTATACTTACCACTCTAAGTATTGGCATGTCATATCTCTGTGCCCACATGGAGTTGTATATGACAACTTCTTTCAATGCGAGGTCCAACACAATTATGAACCAGTGGAAGCCGAAGGTCACGGGCGCCAAGACGTATTCCAACGACTGCTCAACACACATGTCCAACACTTCGAATTCTGTCCTCCCCGGTTCCCACAGCTCTTTCCAAATCTTCTCATACTGTGAATTAGTTAGGCTTGCTTTTTTCGAGGCATTGCTGGCTCCGTCCACAATGCGCGTCTGTGAGCCGAATGAAACACCTCTTGGGTAACAATGCAATATTTTCGGGGTTGATATAAATAATTAAGCAAATTCAAAAAATTGTACCGTCGTGTACGCGCTAATCAATCCCACTCTTATCTGAATATCATTTGCAACCTTAAAACCGTCACTGCACAGGTACGCAGTGTAGCAACCAACCAAGTCGTTGCAGACAGCCTGGTTGAAAAGGAGCAGCACAATACTCGAGGGTTGGACGGCGTAGATTCCCTGGCTCCATACAAACTCACTGTCGTAATCAAGCCCAACGACGAATTATTCAGCAATACACTACATATTAAACAATGAAATACCATAGAATAATACATTTAACACCAAACAACATTCAATATACCTCCCATCTATAACGTCGATAAACCGCTCAATAATCTCCCTTTTATCTTCCGTCAAAGAAAGCCTCCCGGCATAGCCCCTCTTTCCCGCATACTTCTCTCGGATCTCAAGATCTCTATCCTTCTTATTTGCAACGACTTTGCCCTGTCGATTATCCTTTGCACAGTAATCGTCAACATACACACTATTCAAGTGAAGTTATTATACCACAGTTACACTATTACCTTTTTCTCTGCCTGCGTTCTTTTTTTTTTACTTGTTTTGACAGGTGCCTTCATTTCTAACTTTCGATTAACCCGCGGCTTAACGTTACGATTTGCATGTTGCGAACCACGGGTACTCGCCTTACGTTTGGCCGGTAATGCCACTGTATATAACGGATAAAGGGTGAGCATAATTTCATGGATGATATTGCATACTTAACCCGACATTACCTTTTTTCTCGTTGCCCGAAGTAGGCCCTATAGCCATATCGTACGAGTCTTCTGACTCCTCCTCCTCCACACTCTCAACCTCCTCTTCTGATCCAGATTCGCCACCGGTCTGCTCCACATCATACTCGCTACCCGAACCAGCTTTCTTATCTTGTCCCTGGTCATCGCTGTCGCTTCCGCTCTCAGATTCAACCGTCACAGGCACCTCGTCCCCAGCCTCTGAGGTCTCTGCTTCATCACTGCCTATCTCCTCTTTGTCATCCCCAACAGGTTCATCCTGTCATACATGCATGTACCAACATAACTAGCAGTGTAGTATACAGTACCGGACATGGTGTATCAATATTATACCAATGCAACAGTCGTGTACAAAATGTACCAGACAATGACTCAATTACAACACCTAATACAAATTAAAAGAAAAACTAAATTTATTCATTTAAAATGTTTACCACCTCCATTGGTGCAGTCATGTCCACTCTCTCGTCCTCGATGTTCGCCTTAACTTTCTTCTTATCCTCGCCCTTCCTCTTTACCAGCCTTGATGGTGCCTTCTTCTTGTGGGGTATCTCATCTACGAGCCAATCATCCTCCTGCATCACCTCTGAAGACTTCGGGGTGGGCACCACCTGGGTCACGAATTTTTGCTCCCGCTTACTGATGTCGAATTTCCGCACCTGATTTGCCCTAAGCTTGAGGAGATCGGCCCGACAATCCTCCATTCGTGCATGTCTCTCCTGCCATCTCACAAAACGCGGGATGACGGGCAGCGCAAGGGGTTTTGCCATACGCGGAAACCTTTCATAGAACCAACCCTATACATGCACAAATTCAGAGAAAAATAAGAAAGGTGTTATTTCAGTGTATAATTGGTGTACTATTCGCATAATTATGTTGCTCTACCCTATACCACAGTTTACGTTTAACAGTACTAACTTACCACAACAGCCACAGTGCACTCGTCAACATACACCTTCCCTTCGTCTTTACAACGTCTCAAGGAATCGACAACAAATTCATACGCTGCATCCCCCCAGCTGTACTCCCCGATCCTATGCAGTTTGTCCACGTAGTGGACAAGATAGTCGGGTATTGTCAGGGAGGATGTCGGAAATAGGAATGAACTAAAAATTACCAGAACAAATGCCCTTGCGAAATCGACATCACTGTCCGTCCCAGCCAACTCTTGCATCAGTGCTATAATTCGCGGCCTTCTCAGCTGTCCTGCATCCGGACCGAAATACTTCTCCTTGAAGCTTGACCTTGGCTCGCAGTCGGGGTTCACATACATACCCGTGTGTTGGAGCCCCAACACCACTGAAAATTCCCAAGCTTTGAAAGGCAAGTAAAATCCCTCCCCAAAAATAAATGCGCCCTTTACAGCATCAAAGCGTTCCACAAGGGCTTGGAGCCTAGTCTTGCTGTTGTAAGACCCTTCCACCTTTGCAAAATGGTAGAACGGGGTCTTCTTGATTGCTTTTTCCTGTTGCTCCGTCATTACCCCCTTCACGGAACTCATTGCATCGTGCAGTACGGTGAGGCTGCACCGGGGTGTTAATGTTGCTCCCCCTTCATCCACCCTGTTCGATACCTTTTTCTGTTTCACGGGAATTCCTTTCATTTTGGGTGCCATTCTGTGCAAACAATGACATTCACTAATCAACAATATTTCATGCTATACAATATACTAAACTCAATCAAGAATAATACTACACTCTGAGCCGTGATACACATAATCTCCCAAATACAGTGGTGTATTTTACCACACTCTGCCGTATCTCAGATACCATCCCAAAACTAACCCTATTCATTCATATTCACCAAATTCCGCAAAATCAAATGTAAAAGTGGTGTAGTTCATGAATTGGGGTGGTATCTCAGAAACCACCCCAACACAAGTGTATTGTTACGTGAACCGTGGTATCGCACAACACAACAGATTTCATTCTTTTCCACCATGATTACACAAGCATGAAATGGTTTACCTTGCCCAAACCACAGCAAACGACATACCGAGAACCACACCCAACAATTTCACACAAACAAATGAAATCGAAGCGTTGCCCACTCAAGATCGCAGACGTTTAAATAACAAATTTCATGTTTCTAAACAATCTCACAACCTGCTCTCTAGTCTCTGATCACATAACACTGTTCTACCCTAAACCCTAACTAAATCCCATTCTCCAATTACTCCAAATACTCCATAACATCCAACACCGCAAGCCACGAAAATAAATTCAAATGTAAACACACATGGAAGTGAATCTAACGATTGCAAACATAAAATCGAACACAGAGCCCCAAATAACACAATTCGCGGAATCGGCACTGCGGAAACTCACCTTCGCAAGTCCGTCTCCGAGCGTCAACACTGCTCCGTCCTTTCCTCAAACTTTGCTTCTTCACGCCAAGGTGAGCACTGATTTCTCCGCTCCAAACCGAGTTGCAACGCACGAAAATGGTTTGGGAAGTTAAATGGACGCCCGAGCTCCCTCTTCTCAGTTTTTGGTGGTTTCGCACGGTGGTTTTCTCATAGACGACGTGGGTGGGAGAAGAAAATTAAATCCCTGCACCATTCTCCAATACCGAGAAGAGACATGACATAAAGTTAAAAAGACACTGCCACCCTTCATCATATTTTTCCATTACACTTAGGTTGAGGGGCATGCTGGTCTTTTTTCAATTACCCATTTCGAAGGAAAAGCTAAATTGTTGGTTGGGTATCATAGGGGAAGTATAATAGTATAGGGGTACTGAACTCAGTGTATTTGTGCAATGGGGTATTAAACTGCACTTATCCGTAACCAAAATAGTCCTTTTATAATATTTATACCTTATAAATTTTATTTTATTACAATTTGACCTCTAGATTATATTTCTTTGTTTAATTAGTTTTTTTTCAATGTAAATCCACTTTAAACGACCTAATGCTTCCGAAAATTAAATAAACATCCAAAAAATAAAATATATAATATTGAAATATAAATATGTTATAAGCACCATACTTCACACAATATACAGTTTTTGTGTAAGGTTAGTAATTTTAAAAGTCTAGGAATCAAAAAATAATTTGCCAAAATGCCCTCGGGACTAAATTTGTAGGAAAAATGAAAGTTACAGGACGATCTTGGTAATTAAAAAACTTATAGGACCATTTTGATTATGAACAATGAACTTACAAGACCATTTTGGTAATTCAAATACTTTGTAGACCAAATGGGAATTAGGGGTAAGTTGTATGACCTATTTGTTCTTTATCCCCTGTTGGACATATTAAAATAGGAAAAATTTCAAAAAAAATTAATCTAGATTCATGTACTTCTATTAACTAATTAATAATTGAGCCATGCTATAAAATTAAAAATATATATAACTTCAATTCATATAAATAAATACCCTCTATCCCATTTAACTTGTCTTGTTTGGCTTTTGCATACAATTCAATGTAATTTTTCAATCGTTAATATATCAAAATATGTACAACAAAAAATTATGTAAAATATATAATATAAAACTACATGATTATACGATTCTAACAAGACCCAACTCGATTATTTTTTTCTAAATATATACTTGCAATAAAATCGAGTCAAAGTTTAACAATAAACAGTGTTAAAAAGTCAAACAAGACACATTAGCTGGGATAGAGGGAGTATAAGCTTTATATAGTTATGAAATTAATTTTTTCTTTTTATATATAACAAATACTAATTAATTTTCAATTAATAGTATGTAGTAGTATTAATTAATACTCCCTCTCTTTTCTTAGGATTGCACCATTTTACTATTTTATACTCTCTCTGTCCCATTCCAAATGTCCTACTTACTATTTTTTAATGTCTCATTACAAATGTCTTCTTTCTATAAATAGAAATAATTTTCCCCTCCAACAACTATGTGGACCCTACCATATACTAACAAACCAACTCTACCTTAATTCCCGTGCCAAAAAGTAACAAGACACTTGGGGTGGGACGGAGGGAGTACTATTTATAGTTTAATATTGATTCCAATTTTTATCATATTTATATAAGAAAAAATATAATTAAATGAGATATTGTTATATTCGTATAAACATGTAGTTTTTTAATATCAACTTTTAATAATTTTTACTTATACATAATTTAAGTTATTAATCATTTAAAATATGCATCGACATGCATATGCTAGTCAATTATCCATATTATTATCCATTTTGCAATCCTAAAAAAAAGGTGAAAGTAAATTATTACCGGTATTTTGTTGCTGGAATTGTTGATTTGTTGTCGTTGCCTTATTGGACTTTGGACGGCGGGAGTTTTGAGGGTGGGTGGAGCCAACTATCGTTCTTGACTCCCTAATCCCTATCTTTCAAAAGACTTCAGTTTTAACTCACCAACACATTTTTTCGAGATATACAAACAGTAGCAAAGTAGCTAGGGGCATAAATTTCAAGCTTTGGATCGTGTTCGTGTTGGGTTGAGCAGGTTGTATATATTTCAGGTTGGGTTTTGGGTTGATTTGGAAAAACTCACTAATCCCAAATCTGAAATTTTTTATATAGTTCGAGTTTGTTTTTTCGGGTCATGTCCAAACTTGACACCCTTAAGACAAATAGATGTATCAATTTAGATTTCGAATTGTGTTCGTGTCGAGTTGAACAAGGGTATAACATTTCAAATCAGGTTTTCAGATCGACCTGATTTGGGAAAAATCCAACATGACAAAAGCCAAACCCAAAATTTTTCTTATCGATCTTGTTCGTTCTTCGGATCGTATCCAAATTTGACACCCTAAAAGTAGCAAGCACATCTAAGGGTGGGCATTTTTAGTCGGATTTGAGGGTTGACCACTTGCTCCTCCACTTGCCCCGGGCCCCCAAAATGACTGGGCCCAGTCATTTTTTCCTTTTTATTTTATTTAAATTTTAATTAATATTTTTGTCACGTTACAATTTCTCTTTTTCTAGTTTCTTCCATCATTGCTCTTCATCTTTTTCCAAAATCTCAAAAGGATAAAATTTTTCGATCGATATTTATGTTTGTAACTAAAGACAAATTTATTAAAATAGTCATTATTTTTATACTTCCTCCGTTTTTTAAAGATAACTACTGACCAACCCAGCACGCAGTCCAATGCACATTTTAAATCGTTAATAACTCAAATTCGCTACAAGTAAAAATTCTAAAAGTTCGATATTTAAAAACTACAAGACAAGACGAATCTAACAAGATCTCAATTGACTATATTTTAACTTGTATATCTATGATAAAACTTCAAGTCAAAGTGATTGTGTGAATAGTGTCGAACTCACCAATGTAGCTATCATTTAAAAACGGAGGGAGTATTATTTATATTGTTTTGGATTTATTAATTAATATTCCCTTAGTCCCAATATAAATGTTCTATTTGACATCTACACACAATCCATACATATTTTAATAATTAATATTTTAAAATTTATATAAGTAAAATTTATTCAAAATATATATTATAATACGAGTATATGAATCTAAGAAAACTAAACTCGATTATTTTTTTTAGTTATATACTTATAATAAAATTGATTTAAAGTTTAGTGGTAAACAGTGTTAAAAAATCAAATAAAACAATATAATTAAGACGAATGAAATATTAAATAATTTATTTATATCACTATGTAAGGCCCCATTAGAATATTTGCTCATGGCCCAAAAAAGTTCGAGACACTCTGAATTGACCCACCAAAACAAATAGCCTTCGAGGCTGAATATTGGATAAAAGTATATTAGTTGGGCTATGCTAAAAGATGGGTCCACAGTGAAATGTGAAAATGTAAGGTCAGTATTTTTCAAATGTTTAATCCAAATAAAAAAAATACAAAAAGTACTTGCTATTATGCATGTAAACAAAACATGTGAATGTCTAGTGTTCAACATCCATGTTCATGCCTTGATCATAAGGTTAGACATGTGAAAGTCTTGAAATGTATATGCCTTGATTATGAGGTTAGTAAATAGTGAGAGGATAAAAAAAAGTTTATAAATAGCCTATGTAATGTATTGAGAAGTTAAGTTAGAAAAATTTTATGCAAGCTTAATACTTGTTTCATTTCATAGCCATAATTATTACACTTTATCCATTTTATTATCCCACCTTTAAACTTCCTTTCTTTCACCATTTAATCCCAATTTCCATTACAATACTTCCACTATAAACACAAGCTAATAAGCCATATACCATTTTATTGTACACATACATAAATAAAGATAGTTATTTCTATAACACGTTATCAGCACGAGGAAACTCTGTCCAGATTATCATTTGAGGTATAATCTCTTATTTCTAAACTTTCAATAAGATTATGGCTAACCTTGCAAAGCAGGAATTTGCTCCTTTAACCGTTGAAGGAAGCAATTATATGTCCTGGGCCCGAGATGTAAAAATGCATCTTACTTCAATGGGTCTGGAAGATACTATTGCTGAAGGCAAAAATCCCAGCCATCAAAATCAGGCAAAAGCCATGATTTTCTTGTGCCATCATATCGAAGAGGCACTTAAAATGGAGTACGTGACTGTGGAATCCCCACTGGCATTGTGGGAAAAGCTGAAAGAAAGATATGATAATCTTAAAAAGACGGTGCTTCCAAAAGCCCTTGATGACTGGACAAACCTGAGACTTCAGGATTTTAAAACAGTCCGGGAATATAATTCCGCTGTGTTCAAAATTACGGCCCAATTGCAATTATGTGGGCAAAAGATATCTGAAGCAGAAATGCTTGAAAAAACGTATTCTACGTTTCATGCTAAAAACACAGTATTGAGTGAGACATACCGTCAAAAAGGTTTTCAGAGATATTCTGATCTTATCACCTGCTTATTATTGGCTGAACAAAACAGCCTATTGTTGTTGAGAAATCATGAATCTAGGCCCGCAGGTGCAAAACCGTTCCCTGAGGTGAACGCGGCTCAATCATCGAAATATATGCGTGATCGTGGGCACTTTAAAAATCAAAATGATGATCGTGGCCAAAATCGGTATCACAATCGAGGCAGAGGTGAATCATCTCGTCAAAATAATTATCGAAATAAGCCTCGATTTGAGCAAAATCGCAGATATGATACCAGAAGGCCTTACAAACCACAACAAAGAAATTATGCAAGAAAGCATAAACAAAATGATGAAATTTGTGATCGTTGTGGAATTAAAGGCCATGTGGCTCAAACATGCCACACAGCTAAACACTTAGCTGAACTGTATCAGGCCTCGAAACGAAAAGAAAGATCAGGTGTTGAAGCACACCATAATGCCCACGATGATACTTATGATGATATATTAAATGATAATATCACGCACCTGGAAGCTGATGATTTTATTGAGCCAGATACTGTTACTAAATAATATATTATATAGCTATATATATATATATTGTACTTATCTTTTACAATTCTTGTTTAATATAAATAATGATATCTTGTACTTCCCTTTTATTATCCATGTATAATATAAATATGCTTTTGCATTAATAATATTTATATTGCTGATGTTTATTAACATTCTTATATTCTTGTAAAGAAATGGATGCTGGAAATTCAAAAGTCAGAGATGATATCTGCCTCATTGACAGTGCAACAACGCATAGCATTTTGAAAAGCAAAAGCTATTTCTCCAATTTAAAATTGGAAAAGACCGCAGTGAAAACTATAAGCGGTAATGCAAAATGCATTGAAGGCTCCGGTAGAGCTGTTATATTTCTCCCTGAAGGGACAAAAATGGCAATTGAAAATGCCTTGTTCTCACGCAAAGCTCGAAGAAATTTACTGAGCTTCAATGATATTCGAAAAAATGGATATCACATTGAAACTTCAAAAGAGGCAGATCACGAGTATCTTTTGATAACTCGAATTGAAAATGGCAAAAAATTTGTGAATGAAAAATTGCCATGTTGCTCCTCTGGCTTATACTATACAAAAATATGTGCCGCAGAAATACATAACCTAGTAGGCTTGAAAGCTACTAGTGAATTTATTACCTGGCACGATAGACTTGGGCATCCTGGCAGTGTAATGCTGAGGCGAATTATTGAAAATTCAAATGGCCATACATTGAAAAGGCAAATGATATTGAACCCAAATGAGTTCAATTGTGCAGCCTGTTCACAAGGGAAATTGATAACCAGACCATCTCCAGTAAAAGTGGGAATTGAATCCCCTACATTCCTAGAAAGAATTCAAGGCGATATATGTGGACCTATTGATCCACCGTGTGGACCTTTCAAGTACCTTATGGTATTAATTGATGCGTCATCACGCTGGTCACACGTTTGTTTATTATCAACTCGCAATTTGGCATTCGCAAGATTACTTGCACAAATTATAAAATTGCGAGCACAGTTTCCAGATCATCCGATAAAGAAAATACGCCTTGATAATGCTGGAGAATATACATCACATGCATTTGATGATTTCTGCATGTCGATTGGAATTACTGTTGAACATCCTGTGCCTCATGTGCACACGCAAAATGGTCTGGCAGAATCATTTATTAAGCGATTGCAATTAATTGCAAGACCCTTGTTAATGAAATCAAAACTCCCTGTTTCTGCTTGGGGACATGCTATATTGCATGCAGCCGCACTTGTGAAAATAAGGCCGACAAGCTATCATAGCTACTCCCCTACACAAATTGTGTTTGGAAAGGAGCCCAATATATCCCACTTGCGAATTTTTGGGTGTGCGGTTTATGTACCGATTGCGCCACCACAACGCACAAAAATGGGACCTCAAAGAAGGTTGGGCATATATGTCGGGTATGAATCACCCTCGATTATTAAATATCTTGAGCCAAAAACGGGTGATTTATTTACTGCAAGATTTGCAGACTGCCATTTTGATGAAACTCAATTCCCGACATTAGGGGGAGGAAATGATCAACTGAAAAAGGAAATATCTTGGCAAAGTCCATTTGATTTCCTTGATCCTCGTACAAGGCAATGCGAACTTGAAGTTCAAAGAATTGTGCATTTGCAGGGAATTGCAAATCAATTACCCGATGCTTTTAATGATGCTGCTAAAGTGACAAAATCATATATAAATGATGCAGCAAATGCACCAGCCAATATAAATGTCCCAGAAGGGCAAATTCCAAGTGCAAATGAACCTACTACACGCATGAAGCGTGGTAGGCCTTTGGGTTCCAAGGATAAAAATCCACGAAAGAAGAAAATTATCCATATGGGTGATAAATCAGTCACAGATGATGCTCCTGAAGGAGAAATTGATTCAACCCCCGAAAAGGTTGAACCTGAAAATATTCACCCAGAAGAAAATGAAGTTATTGAAACTTCTTTCAATTATATCAATACTGGGAAATGTTGGAACCGCAAAGAAACAAACGTTGATAATGCTTTTGCATACAACGTTGCACTCGATATAATGGAAAATAAAGAGGATCCTGAACCAAGATCAGTTGAAGAATGTCGGAAAAGAAATGATTGGCCAAAATGGAAAGATGCGATTCAGTCTGAACTAGATTCACTGAATAAACGAAAAGTATTCGGCCCTATTGTCCAAACACCAAAAAATGTGAAGCCTGTTGGCTACAGATGGGTGTTTGTGAGAAAAAGAAATGAAAATAATGAAATTGCCAAATATAAGGCAAGGCTTGTAGCCCAAGGTTTTTCACAACGGCCGGGAATTGATTTTGAGGAAACATATTCCCCAGTTATGGATGGAATAACATTCAGGTATCTAATGAGTCTAGCAGTACGAGAAAATCTCGAAATGAGGCTGATGGATGTTGTTACTGCATATTTATATGGCTCATTGGAGAATGATATTTATATGAAAATACCTGAAGGGTTTAAATTACCTGAGTCTTGCAACTCAAAATCCAGAGAAACTTATTCCATCAAACTGCAAAAATCGTTGTATGGGCTCAAGCAATCTGGCCGAATGTGGTACAACCGCCTCAGTGAAAGTTTGATAAAGGAATGCTATACAAATGACCCGATCAGCCCTTGTGTATTTATAAAGAAAAATGGGTCAGAATTTGTGATCGTCGCAGTCTATGTTGACGATTTAAATCTAATTGGAACTCCTGAAGAGTTGAAAAAGGCGGTCGAATATCTGAAAAAGGAGTTTGAAATCAAAGATTTCGGGAAAACGAAATTTTGCCTTGGCCTACAAATTGAGCATTTGGAAATGGGCATATTTGTTCATCAATCAGCTTATACCCAAAAGGTATTAAAGCAATTTCGAATGGATTATGCTCATCCGCTAAATAATCCAATGGTCGTTCGGGCACTTGATCCAGCAAAGGATCCATTTAGGCCAAAAGAAGATAATGAAGAGCAACTTGGCCCAGAAATTCCATATTTAAGCGCAATTGGTGCGTTAATGTATCTTGCAAACAGCACGCGACCTGATATCGCGTTTGCAGTCAATCTACTCGCAAGATTCAGCTCTTACCCTACTCAACGACATTGGAAAGGCATAAAGCATGTTTTTCGCTATCTCCAAGGAACAATTGATCTTGGGTTATTTTACCCAAAAGACTCTCGACATGAGTTAATTGGCTATGCCGATGCAGGTTATTTATCAGACCCACACAAAGCCAAATCTCAAACAGGCTATATCTTCACGTGTGGTGGAACTGCTATCTCTTGGAGGTCAATGAAGCAGACTCTAACTGCTACTTCTTCTAATCATGCCGAAATATTAGCAATCCATGAAGCAAGTCGAGAATGTGTTTGGTTGAGGTCAATGACTCAACATATATTGAAGAGTTGTGGTTTAATCATTGAACCACAAATGCCCCCAACAATTTTATTTGAAGATAATTCGGCTTGTGTAGCCCAGTTGAAAGGGGGTTATATCAAAGGAGATAGAACGAAGCATATTTCACCAAAATTCTTCTACACTCATGATCTTCAAAAGAATGGTGAAGTCGATGTGCAACAAATTCGATCAGAAAATAATTTAGCGGATCTATTTACCAAGGCATTGCCGACTGCAACATTCGAGAAGCTCGTGAAGAAAATTGGAATGCGGCGGCTTCGAGATTTAAAATGATGTCCAAATCAGGGGGAGCATCTGATACAAGAATACTGTACTCTTTTTCCTTCACTTGGATTTTTTCCCACTGGGTTTTTTCCAAGTAAGGTTTTAACGAGGCATATTCTTCGTATTGACGACATTCAAGGGGGAGTATTATGCATGTAAACAAAACATGTGAATGTCTAGTGTTCAACATCCATGTTCATGCCTTGATCATAAGGTTAGACATGTGAAAGTCTTGAAATGTATATGCCTTGATTATGAGGTTAGTAAATAGTGAGAGGATAAAAAAAAGTTTATAAATAGCCTATGTAATGTATTGAGAAGTTAAGTTAGAAAAATTTTATGCAAGCTTAATACTTGTTTCATTTCATAGCCATAATTATTACACTTTATCCATTTTATTATCCCACCTTTAAACTTCCTTTCTTTCACCATTTAATCCCAATTTCCATTACAATACTTCCACTATAAACACAAGCTAATAAGCCATATACCATTTTATTGTACACATACATAAATAAAGATAGTTATTTCTATAACACTTGCTTCTATTTTTAGTTTTCACTTTTTTTTTTTTCAAATTCAAACGGGCTCTACTACTACTTAACCAATCCCGTGAAATTTGGTACGTATTTCTTTTTTAGCTGTCCCATAAAATTTGGCACCTTTTATTTTTTAGATAAATTAAATAATATAAATATGATTAGAATATTAATGGTTTCCAAAATCTCATTAAAAATACTCCCTCCGTTCCTTTTTAGTTGTCTTTTTAGAGAGTAAAATGTGTTCCAAAATAGTTGTCATTTTTAGTTAGTTATAGGTAGTTATGCTATGTTTTTATTATATTGCCATTCACTTTACATAAATGCTATTTGTTGACATTTATTATAAATGAATTTAGTTGAAGGGTAAAAATGTAAATTTATGAGTTAATTAATGCAAACCTTAGTTATTGAAATTGAGCTGAAAGAGACAACTAAAGAGGAACGGAGGGAGTAATTAGTTTAATTATTCTGCACAACTCCCAATACATTTTTATTTTTCTATACAAATTTCTTATATTTCTTTAATTATTCATATCTCAAAATGAGTACAAATAAAAATTATATAAAATATATATTTTAAAATTAGATATTTAGACGATTATAATAAGACCACACTTGAATATTTTTTTTTATTAAATCATTACCATAATATTAAGTCAAAGTTAAATAATAAACAAATATTGGTTAATGGTTACTAAATACTGTAGGTATATATGAAGCCCGCGAAGCCGTGCCCTGCACTGAAATTTGACAAGCATCTTCCCCTGTAAGCTTTTCTATTTTAAATATATACACAATCAGTCAATCACCCACTCTCCGAGTACCCGTACCCACTCCAAGTCACCAACACCATCGACTCTTCCCTCGCTTCTCTGATACATAGAAAATAATGGCGGCGAATGGCCTCAGGGTCGACGAAATCCGCTCTCAACTAGCGCAGCGTGGCCTCAGCACCGCCGGAATCAAGTCCATTTTGGTAAACCTACCCATTGTTTCCTATTTCTATTATCAGATTTTCAGTATTTTTATTTGTCGATTTTCATGCGCTGTTACCTGCAGCTTCAGAGACTTGAAGCTGCTCTTAAAGATGAGAGGAAAAACTCGGCGGATTCGAATTGCGATTCGAGCGCTAGTCGGAAAAGGCGGAGGGATGCTGGCGCTGAGGATGGGGATTCAGAAGCGCCGCGGAAAATCAATGCGGTTGATGAGTTGCGGAAGATGAACTTGAAGCAGCTTCGTGAGGAGGCCTCGATTCGCGGAGTTTCTGCTGCTGGAACTAAGCAAGAGCTTATGGAGAGGCTTTGTGCGGATGCGGATGGCGTTGCAAACATCGGGGATGAAGGTAACTGAATCGTAGTTGACATTGCTTTGAATTTGTTTATATGTACATACTTTGCTCAACTTTCCGAAGCAACGAACCGAGAAGAGACTAGGTTTAACAAACTCGCAGCCGTAGGCATTGTAGATGTTCATTACCTCCCATGGTACACGTCCGGCAATACGAATATTTGGCAAATGATCTCATCTGAACTGTTAGATTATATTGCAAAAGTACCTACTATAAAGTGGAATTTGGTATGAAACTTAAGGAATGACTCGAGTATCACTGTATCTTGTTTATCTGAATAAACAATGGTCTGTTATTTGAAGACTAATCTGAAACTGTTGTTGACATATTGACTATTTTTATTGCAAGATGAAAGCAAGAACGATGCAGGTCCCCAGCCAACGCCTAGAAAATCCAGTGATGAGTTGCAGGCAATGAATATTAAACAGCTTAGAGAAGAAGCCACCAAGCAAGGAATTTCTTCAGCTGGCACAAAAAAAAAACTTTTGGAGAGGCTTTGCTCAGATAATGGTCAGGTTTCAAGTGACAATGACCAAGGTAATCAAACTGTTTGTTATTAATAATATAGAGAAATGATTTGTCATTTGCACATTATCTATGGATCAACTTATTAACACAGAAGGTTGGATTTTCTTAAATAGTTTGGATAAGGACGGAAGTATTATTGCACATTTTAATTTTATCCAACAGCATATCTTCGCATTGTAGTAATTACATCTGAAATTGCAACAAATATTCACGTGGAGTATGACGCCAATTATAGGAAAGCTAGCTTGGGATGTTATATATGTTTCCTGTAATTTTAATTGATCACTATCATGATTGCAAATGATATATGTTGGATATTGATATGTCATGGATACCTTCTCAAGCTGTGGAATGTTCCTACAGTGGAAGAAGCAAAGGAGGAGAAATTAGTTACAGTCACAATGAAAGGTTCTGCAGTTTTGGACAAATGGCTCCCAGACCATATTAAAGCACAGTATCATGTTCTGCAAGTGGTCAGTCATCTATAAATGTGATTTATCAAACAGAGTAAAGGAGAATGACATTGTTTTTAAATTGCCCTGACACTAAAATTTTCATGCAGGGTGATGAAATATACGATGCCATGCTAAATCAAACTAATGTTGGGCAGAACAATAACAAATTCTTCATCATTCAAGTTCTAGGTCTGATCTCCATTGCTATTCTTTAATGATAAGAGTCCATATGGTGCTGCCGTGAAATGCTTATTTCAGTGCAACCTCATCCTCATGCATGTGAAAATTCATTTCTGATACTTCTGTTTTTCTATTTTTGTGAAACAGAAAATGTCTATCCTGATAGATTAATGATTGTGTTTTTTTGTTAAGGTGTTGGCAGCTTTCTAGACAGAAAAAAGTTTCTAACGGTAATTTGCTGATCTACCGTGATTTCAACAGAATCTGATGATGGTAGCAAATTCATGGTATACTTCAGATGGGGACGAGTTGGTGTCAAGGGTCAAGACAAATTGAATGGACCTTATAACTCACGAGAAACTGCCATCTCTGAGCTTGAGAAAAAGTTCTTTGATAAAACTAAGAATCACTGGCCCCATAGAAAACAGTTTGTTAGTCACCCGCGGTGCTATACATGGTTAGAGATGGACTACAGTGATACCAAAGCTCAACCTCCAGTATGTTTCTTATTTCTTGTTTTGTGCAAGTTTCTTTTCTATTGGAGATTAGATGCATACGTTTTATGCCCTCTTAGATCATGAGTCCTGTGTCAACACTGCTGCATTGATAATATGAATAAAACATACGTTCATTGGTTTCTGATAGCATGAAACACAAAATATATGATTTCCTTTTTCATGCCTATTGCAATACCTGAGGAGTTTTTCTGATACTATGGGTTCTGATATATCAATCATCTTTAGGTTGAACAAAAACACAAATCTAAATTGGGTGCAGAGCCTCAAGAGTCAAAGCTCGAAGCCTGTATTGCAAAGTTCATTGCTCTTATTTGCAATATGAGCATGATGCAGCAACAAATGATGGAAATAGGTTTGTTTCTGTTGACTATAACCAGTGTTAATAAACTTGTTATATGTCTTTGTAGTTTGCACCTCATATCTTGACGCTGAAACTTTGTGACGAAGTTGTGTCTGGATGAGGCAGTTGAGAAATATTTGTATTACTGTTTTAATATTATACTAGATGGTTTATTTTTGAATAGGTTATAATGCTGAAAAGCTACCATTGGGTAAATTGAGCAAGTCAACAATTTTAAAGGTGAGATGGATGCTACTTGGAGTTTATTTATTCCTCACTCCTTATCTGGTGGTCGCCATATTTGTTTATTCTCGTATCTTTGTATAAAATCTTCTACATATCACAATTTTACGCTTCCCAGCATCACCTGAGTTGTTTGAGAATCAAGTCATCAATCCCAAAAGCTTGATATCTGAGATATCTTTTCTGCATATCCCATTTTAACTGTACCTTATATGAATGGAAATCTATGATTTTGAGATTACTGGGTTTTTTCCCCAGTGTGTCAATACTATCTTTCTTATCACATTTCTTTGAATCTGTACAGGGTTATGATGTCCTGAAAAGGATTGCTGATGTGATCAGCCAAGCTGATCGGAGGACACTTGAACAATTAAGCGGGTTGCTAATTTCTGTCGGATACAAATTTTGTTCTAAATTTAGAACATGCCTATTGAATCCATTTTTTTTCTTCTAAATTTAAAATGTGTAGTAATATGTCATACTATTTAACTTGCAGAGAATTTTATACTGTAATTCCTCATGACTTCGGATTCAAGAAAACAAGTGAGTTATCCCCTCAACATTGAAATGTTCTCTTTCATCAATGGTTCCTTCATGGCTATGTTACTGACTTATTTATTTGTCTTCATATTAATTACTCTTTCTTATTTGTGAATTCCCAGCTAATTTATTGTATGCCCTTCTAATATATCATGGCAGGTTTATTCACCATTGACACCCCTCAAAAGTTGAAAAGCAAACTAGAAATGGTGATCTATATAGTTCTCTTCCTATTTGCTCATTTCCTTAAATGAATTTCATTGCATGACTGGAATTATGGCTTTTTTAAATGCTGGACTGTTGGCCAGTTGTAACATGTTATGTCACTTGGAATATACTAGCAAGTAGCCACCAGAATAAACTATTTATATCCATGCATTAAATCAAATTTATGAAGATTTAAGCTTCCCTGCTTTTAATTTTGTAAATCTTGAGTCTTGACTGTCATGTTTATATAGGTTGAAGCACTGGGTGAAATAGAAGTTGCAATGAAATTGATTGAGGATGACATGGATGTAGAGGTATGTGCTCGCTTTGAATTTAATAAACCTGACTTTCAGTGTTTCAGTATAAACCTTTATTGGCTACTTTATTGAAACTAACCCCTCTTTTCACTGTTTTCAATTTAAATTGTAACTAATTGTTTCTTTCTGGCGTGTCACTATTTTATGATGGTTTTCAACCCAGCACAACCATGCTTTTATTCAATTGATAATAATACCTAGAATCTAGATGTCACTTCTTTTTATTTCTCATCTAAATTTATTTTAGGGATGTAAAGCATATCCTGTAATTACTATTATATGTTTGATTTTCTTATCTTTCATTTTGTATGTTCAACTATAGAATTTAGACATTATCTGTATTTCTTGCAAGGGATGCAGTTTTGACACTTTGACTGGTTTTTAGGATCCTTTGTATTCTCATTATAGACGGCTTCATTGTGAACTCGCACCAGTTGAAGTTCATTCACAGGAATTCTCCATGGTAGTTTTCTATCTTTCATGCGAATCCATTATTCTTCGTTTAGGCATTATTTGTTTTTTTGGTTTATAACCACTATTTAGAAGTCAAAGATGGCACGCAGTTCTGTCTGTGAACAAGTAAATGGTTGCTGATATTGACATAGAATGTTTTGGCTAGTTATCTTTGAATATGTCCTTTTCAAGTGTATTGCTTATTTCTCAAACCAATCCTTCAATATTATCTTTTTCAGATTGAGAAGTATACAAAAAATACTCATGCGAAGACCCATTCAAGTTATGATGTTGATATCATCCAGATATTTAGGGTGTCGAGAGAGGGCGAAGCAGAACGGTTTGAGAAGGTGAATTGTGCTTACTGACTGAACTTCTATGCTTCTAGACCAAAATATTTCCTCTAAAGTTCCCATTTTGCGATCACAGTTTTCGAGGACCAAAAACAGAATGCTTTTGTGGCATGGCTCCCGACTCACCAACTGGACTGGAATTCTATCCCAAGGTTAGCTTTCATTCTATAGCAATCTTTAATTTTTATTATTATTTTTTTTAATGTGAAACCTAATATCCTATTCATGTAGTATATTAGTATTATATTTGCTGACCTGGAAAATTGTCAGGGTTGCGCATTGCTCCTCCTGAAGCACCTGTAACAGGCTACATGTTTGGTAAAGGTGTTTATTTTGCTGACATGTTCTCAAAAAGTGCTAACTATTGCTGTTCAACTCGATCTGCATCTTCTGGTGTGTTGCTTTTATGTGAGGTAATGTATTGTGTTTCTAATTTTCTCTATTTATGCTTTTTTCTGTGCGATGGCCCTCAGAGCCTCACAGGAAAAGTGCAATATGGTTAAATGATTTGAGTTATAATAGTAAATACCATTTGCAGGTTTCTTTGGGAGACATGGCTGAGCTGCTAACAGCTAATTACAATGCTGACAAGCTACCTGCTGGGAAGCTTAGGTTTGATGACCTGTTGTATTCAATTTGATTTAGTGATATTAGTTTACTTGGATGTGTAATAAAGGATGATGAATCCATCCTCTTTCAACATAAAGATAATGATCACTTTTTGGTTGATATTTTCAGCACAAAGGGAGTTGGTGCAACAGCTCCAGATCCGTCAGAAACTCAGACTCTTGAAGATGGTGTTATCGTTCCCTTGGGAAAACCAAAAGAACATTCTGGTCCTAAGGTTATGTTGTGCATTTTTGTTTTTTGGATTTTTTGCCAGATAAAATAAATTATGACATCATCTGATATATTTATATCCCTTCTGTAAACTCATAATTTTGGCACGAACCTGGGCTGAAAAGTTGGGTGTGACTTAAATGGTGACAGGGTTCTTTGCTTTACAACGAGTACATAGTATACAACGTGGACCAGATCAGAATGCGCTACATTGTCCAAGTAAACTTCAACTACAGATAGAAATTTTTTTGCATTCATTGGAGTCATCTTGGGAGAGGATTTTGTTGCCAGTTTCTGGTAATCTGCATGAATTTTTTTCATTGATGGATCTGTCTATCGACATGTACGGTGACTCCCTTTTCGTTTTAATGAGATATGCAGGCAGGTTAGTCGATATGGTAAGTTGTAGTTTTAGTGTTGAATTTGTGTAATGCACCGAACACTCACTTTGTAAATGATAATTTCTTTTAATCTTTAACATTATTTTGGACCGTAGTGCAGTTTTTGGACATGATTTTGCACCTGGAGACTGTAGCTACATTAGGAGTTAGAACAATTGCGCCATTCGATCCCAACCATATAATTGAAACGGAAGTTGAGAATTTAGTAAGAATTTAGTAAGAGGGTGTTTGGATTGGTTTCTACCAAGGTGTTTTTGGCTTTTGCTTCTGCCAAAAGCACTTTTGGGAAAAAAGAAACGTTTGGTTTGGCTTTTTTAAAAAAGCAGAAGCACCTCGAAAAGCTGCAAAAGTGCTTCTGGGAGAAGCAGCCCGGGGTGCTTCTCCGAAAAGTAGAAGCCAAAAGCACCTAGTAATGTGTGAAGGGTCATAAATGTCCCTACTAATTTATTTAAATTACACTATAAATATAACTATGTTATATAAATAGCATATCCTTTTTGGTAATTTACACATTTTAAAAGCACTTTCACTTTTATACATCCAAACACATTATTGAAAAAAGCTGCTTTTCAAACATTTTATCCAAACACAAAAGTTGCCCGCTTCTGTTTTTGGCTTTCATAGTAGTAGTTTACTTTGTAGTTATTAGCCTCTTTTTCTTCATTTACTAGTAAAATACTCCCTCAGTATTCAAATCATATTTACATTGGGTTGTGGCACGGGTTTTAAGAAATGGGGAAATAAGTGGTGGAGATTTTAGGAGATAAGAGAGAAATAAATAGAAAAGTAGCGTGAATGGGAAAACTTACCTAAAAAGGAAACGTTAACATTATTTTAAAACAAAGAAATGTTAGAATTATTTAAAACCGGAGGAAGTACTATACTTATTTTACCCAATTTATATGTACACTTATTTCTTTATAGTGTATGGTCCTGTTTGGCAAAACACATAAATCCAATCAGCTAATTTGTCTCACAATATGAGATAAAATAGCTTATTTGAAAAGACTTTTGCCCTGTTCGGTGAAACAGCTAACTCAGAATTAGTTTTTTGTGAGATAATTTAAGAAAATTAGCTTATTTAAAAAGATAAAAATAACTTAAAAAGTGTTCAATCATCTCTTTTTGAAACCGCTGCAAATAGCAGCATTTTGGATTTTAACTTATTCTAGGCAAAAAGTTAGTCTTGAAATTATCAAACTAATTTTAACTCATTATTACTCACAGAATCAGTTAACAGCTAACATCTAATTCTAAAAAAGGCCCAAAATAACTTAAAACAGTGTTCAATCAGCTCTTTTTAAAACCGCTGCAAATAACAGCATTTTAGATTTTAGCTTATTCTAGGCAAAAAGCTAGTCTCGAAATTATCAAACAGTTAATTTTAATTAATTATTACTCACAAAATCATTTAGCAGCTAATTCCCAAATGGTCTGTATATATTCATAGATACAATAGAAATTTTGTTGTAGGAGCATTACTTTTATCAACTCCTTTAAGAAAGCCTTTCACTTTGACTTTTAAGGTTATCAATACGTAATATATTAATAATTTCCCTATCATTATAATATATACGTAATACGTATATTTTATTATGTTTTTTCTTTTATAACTATATTTAAAAATTGATTAAAGTTATTTAATAAATAGTTATTATTACACTAATGACTCAATTAAATAAGAACGGAGTAAGTAGAACACAATTTTTTACTTATTTGATATATTTCTCTATAATATCTATGTTTCCAACTATAATACCTATATTATTCACCTAAAAAACTATAATACCTATATTTGCAGTTGCCTCTCCAATAAAACTTTCAAACGCTCATCCAAAAAAAAAAAAGAAAAAAACTTTCAAATTACAAAGTACTATTTCACTTGTAAAGAAATACAGTAGTACTATTTTTTGGGTGAGCTTTTATACTACTATTAAGTATGAACTAATTACCAAATTTTAAAATTTAATTATAAAACTTTAATGTTAGCAGAAAATGTAAGCAAATTTTGGCGGCAGATGCGGCCGGTACGTGGTTCCCGAGATTTTAGTTGATCACCTGTTGCGGGTTTTTATTTTTTCTTTCTTTTCCTAGCCTTCGTTGGCTGTATAAGCAAAAAAAAAAATGTAAGCAAATTTTGTCTAACACGGCATTGTGTAGTGTTTATTCAAATACTAGCTTGACATGAAGTCGTGTTCCTGATGAGGCAGTTCCTACACACATATGTAGAACATAAACCATCAAATCGAGGCTCGTATTCAGACCATAAAAGTTGAAAGATACATCTCAAAATATACGGGGTGGCAAAATGATCTAGTCCATGGGCTAAGGAAGCCAGAATACAACATGCACATTTTAATGGAATCAACCATCAGGACATCGTCATCATTGTCCATCATCTTTCCTTTGAACTGGCACTGCCTCACGGCGCCTATCATACCGAGGACGTGGCCTAGGCCTTGTATTGTTCTGCCTCTCGCTGAACCTGTATTGTGGCCTATGTATGACTTTCCCATCGACAAAGAGATCACCTCCATAGTCCTTATTGGGCACATCAAGGTATGAATCTGGCAATACCCACAAAACACCCGGTAAGCCTTTCACTTTGTATGACAGCTCTTCAGAGATCAAAGCTCCGAAACCAGTGTATGTACTCGTACAAACGGA
Organism: Hygrophila difformis; assembly: GCA_030278955.1. Classification (NCBI taxonomy): domain Eukaryota; kingdom Viridiplantae; phylum Streptophyta; class Magnoliopsida; order Lamiales; family Acanthaceae; genus Hygrophila; species Hygrophila difformis. The sequence continues at coordinate 19,208,769 of JAOANR010000006.1, read as the reverse complement.
ATAAATCTTCTTCTTTGCTTCCTCTTCACTGCATATTATAAAGTAATGACAAACATAAAAATCTCCTCTTCAACCTATTAGTAGGGTCAATTTACACAAGAAAGCTTTCGCATCATTCAGACATTTAAGAAATGAGAGATCCGTCAGAAAGTGTATTCAAACTAGTTCCACATTCACCCTTGGCATTCGTTCACACTAAAACTGGTACAGTAATTACGTTTTCTAATACTCCTCGTCCTGTTTTTGGATCAACTTTTCTGGTAATTACGCTTTTCTGCCATGGTTATATCATTGATCATTTATTGTCACAAACGGCAGCAAAATATACCAAAAAGCAGGAAACCAGGCAACATGTACAGGGGAATTCAACCAACTAGAACCACTCCAGGATAGTTGTGACAGTCTATTTTCAAGAACTGCAGGAGTATAAAGATTTTACATAAATATTGAAACTTTAATTGTTGCTGCACCATAATCCATCCACCCCCATCCCCAGTTCTTGCTCCGTCTATACCCGTCAAATACACAGTCGTATTGTTGAATTCACAAAGCAGCGCTACAGATAAAGCAAGCAAAAGACTGAAAAAAAGTATGCAGCAGTGAAGGACCAAGGAGAAACCAGAGCACAAATTATACCTATGTAGTACCCGAATATTTCAATCCTACGGTGTTATTCACGTGTATCATAAACTTGCAGAAGGAAAGGAAACCCCTTGGATATGCACAATATTTTTCCATCTACAGAAGGCAAATGAAATATGCTACCCAGAGAATTTTGCCTCTAACAGCCAATCGATTTAAAAAAAAAAAAGACGAAAAAGAAGAAAAGAACCTATTACCTTCCAACAACGGTGGCTAGGGTTTTAACATAGGTATTAATCATATCATCCTCGGTGGGCTTGGGATCCGAAGGGAACTCCATGACAATAAGCCAGTGTTCGTAATCGCATCCGTCGAGTAGAATCGTCTCCTTGGGCGGGCGGTTGCTCCAGTTCGGTGACGGGTCGTTCAGCGGCGAATAACCCCCCGAACTTGAACTTGATAATGTCCTGAAATCTGTCCGAGCCACTAATCCGGCTTGCTCCCACTCTGATTGGCGGTGGAGTAGGAGAGGAACGGCGAGGAGTCGGGAGCGACGGGAGATAACGGAGGCTACCGTGCGTCGGGCAGCGAACAGTGAAGCGGCCATGGCCATGCTTCCACCATAAAATCTTACTGGCACTCTGTTTTTAGGGTTTGAACTTTGAATTATGGTTGTTTATTATCTATTTACTTCGGCTGCGTTTGGGAAAAGACTATTAGCGTTTAGCTTTTAAAATACATATTAAAAATAGCCTAAAATCCTATTTATAGTAAACATTAATTACAGTAATCGTCAAATTTTAATCCCTAATCTCTAAATTCAGAACACTCCTCTCCCCTAATTTTTAACTTTTCAAACTCCAGACTCTAAACTCTAATTTAAAATATCATTACTAAACACCATTATTCAAATTTAAAACTATTTATTACCATTAATTTTAAACTCCAAATTCTAATCTCTAAACTCCAGATGCTAAACTCTAATTATTTCCTAAACATTTCCTTCATCTAAAAAGCTATCGAGACTCGAGAGTCCAGACTCGGACCCGGAACCGATTAGAGATCCAATTGTTTTTTTAGAACTTTTTTTACCCGACCCGCACCTCTAAAATAAATAGCGCACAATGAACGGCGGTCCAAGCCTTCACTTCAATTCTTTTCCGTCTCGCCTGGGCGTCTTCGATCGAACGACGAAGGACGAAGAAGGTCTGAGTCTATGGTTTTCATTTATTGTTCGTGCTCTAATTAAGTTATCTTCTTTTGGTATTTTTAGTTTTTTTGTGTGTACTAATTTGATTGGAAGGAAGGGTTTATGGTGAAACTAGGAACTGCAAGTTTCTACTGATTTTCGTTCGTTAATTTTTTTTTTCCCGTGATCATGTGTGTTCAAATCTCAAACGTGAATGTAGATTATTGTTTATTTTGGTTTGTGTTTCCTTTACTTTCTTTGTTATTTTTTGCACAAACTGACAAACGCGTGTGTTCCTGCACGTCAAGTGTTTGTTAAATGGTTTGTGACTTTGTGCCACAATTCTCTTCTTATCTCTGTGAGATTCATTTCACTCATACAAAATTGAGTACGTGTATATTTTCCCTCTTTGCCGAAACTCAATTTAGGTATTTTTTCAGAACATAACTCAGTCTTAAGCTGGGGGTGTCTTATTTTTATGTCATTCTGTCTAGGACTAAGTGGAGAAACGTTTTAAGAGCAAGATATGGCAGAAAGGCAACCGTATGAGCCGCAGCATGCCAATGAATCGCCATTACAGCCTTCAACTGCCTCCAAGGAGGATATGATCTCCTACGTGGCAGCCCTGGAGGCTGCTTTGTTACCTTGCTTACCTGCAAGAGAACTTCAGGCAATCGACCGGTCTCCTCATCCTTCCCATCAGAGTGAGTAAGCATGTGATTTGCTAATTGCTATTAAGTATTTTGTGTTCCATATTACAAAGAGAAGTAAATTGCAACTAACGATAGTGAATTGGGTATAAAAATCTGAATTTTCTCAATGTTTATTTTTTATTTGTTCATTTTTTTCTGGTGTTACAATTTGGCATGAAATTGTAGCTTAAGAAGGCTTGAGGTTGCATACTTCCCAATATTGTTTTGCTGCCATGAGGCTCTCTAAATTTAGAAGTGAAAGACCCTTAAAAATCATTAATTTCAAGAATTTTGCTGGTTGCAATGATGAACTTTTTCATGAAAGTATATTCTTGATTTTATCTTCTGATGATATTGACATGGTGACTCCCCCCCCAACTCTTAGTTTAAACATATTTTTTCTTTTCACTAAAGTTTTCTAGATGATTTTGTTTCATGGCATGTTATTGTTGAATCTAAAAATTGAAATTGAAAACACTGGTTTCTTGGTACGTGTTCTTTTAAATTGTTTGCTTTATTTAACTTTTGTGAGCGACTGATTATGAAGTACAGAGAGTGTATTGGGCATTTTTCTTTGCAAATGTCAACCTACGTTTTCTGAGAGGAAGATTTTTCCCTTGCTCCAGTTGATGTTGAAAGGCATGCTAGAGATTTCATGGAGGCAGCAAAAAGGCTTCAACTCTATTTCATTAGTTTGCAACGGGAGGATCAACCTACTAGAGCGGAAACCCTTCAGAAGGTAATAATAATATACAAAATGTTGTTTATTCCTTTTCTCGGCAGAGAAATTTATATTTAAATATTCTTAGGAGATTGCAATGATGGAAGAGGAGTTGAAAACGAAGACCGAACTTATCAAGAACCAGGAGAGGCTGATTCAAGAATGGAGTTCAGATTTGAAAAACCTATTAGACAAACACAATATCGAACTGGAGAGAGTGTAGTGGAATGAGTACACTACACCAACCTTGCACTTGTTTATGCATTTTGTTCCAAACTAACTCTGGATTTTCTGCCTGGAAGTCATTTTATTGTGCTAACTTGTAGTCAAAACTTATTATGTTGTAGAGCTGTCTCGTGTATCTTCGTAACAAATTCATTTTTCGTATTGATGCTTTTTATTTGGTCACAAAATGGGACAACGTTAGAGAGTTTGGATAACATCTCGATTGAAAATTTCAGAGGGTCATAATGCAAAACTAAATAGTTGCGAGAATTTCCTGTGCCAGCTTTAATCTTTTACAAGTACCTGCATTAATGGATTTACTGCAAATAGTTGAATGAAACCTTGAGCAACCGAATAGATTTGTTCCGAAAGCTCATATATCTGGAAACAAATATAGAAAGGGGGGAGCAAATCTGGTTTCTACAAAGTAGTTACATTAATATTACAATGGTGCAAATGGAAAGAATGTTTCAACTAGTTTTGTGCTGTAAAGGCAAAGGAAAACTTGGCCTACTTCTTTGCATAGGTGATCAACATCGGATGATCATCGGTAATCTTGAATCCTTGAAGGCCCTGCATAGCGACGGTGGACTGCATCTCATTTTCATATTCCACGAAGGCAATTCCAGGTTTGGCTTCCACCATCCGAACTTCCTTAAAACCAGGGCATTGGCTGAAAAGCATTTGCAGCATCATAGAAGTTGTTTGATGAGGAAGATTCTGGATGAAGAGGATGTTGTTTGGTGGGGCAGGTGCCTCAGGAACAGCTCTAACTCCCATATGTGGTAATTGGGATAGCTGCAACACATGGAAAGAAGAATGATTTAAGATGATGCTTCATGAATAATTTGGGGGGAGAAGAGAAAAAACAAAAAAATAAACCTGCCTTTTATTGTTGAAGGATAAAACTAAATATAAGCCAAATTTACAGCATGGAAAAGATAAAAGTGATAAATTATTTGGGTATATTCAATGGCCCCAAGAATTGCAATGAAGAACTGAAAATTAAGTATTGTCATTTGATTAAATGCTTACAGGAGGAGCGGCGCCATAAGCACCAGCATATGCAGGATTCACACCCACTGCCGCTTGATTAGCATCATGTTGATCCTTTTTCTTTCTTCCTGGATATGAATGCGGACAGAGTGAAAAAGATGATCAGTGCTTTAATATGAACTGGTTTCCTTATTTCATTTATCTGGAATACAATAGGCACGAACATAGATAGCAAATTATGAGTGGCATGATTCTGAAAGGCAGCAGAAAATGGGTCTGAGAGTTGCTGATGATGATTTTGCATTGTTAACTGTACGGACGGGATATAATGCACATGTTCTAGTATGTGAGTTCATAAAAGCAAAACTAATAGACTTGGTTACAACAAGAGACATCCGGAGATTGATAGTTTTAATAGTTCCTCATCATTGCCATTACTAATACGCTATTTAAGGTATAGTAACCAGTAATATTTGACTGAACCCAGTATGTAGAATTTGGTAATAGTTTGGGCTTTTGTCTTGTTGACCTATCCCCCCTCACCCCCAAAAGACAATAAATAATGCACCCTCATTTACAATTCCCTAAGAACCAAAATCTGTTAAAAACATACATCTGTGTGCTACTTCACATAGACATAACTACTGGCTTGTCTACACATACAAAGCTAAATGGGTACAAAATAAATGAATGTAATTTTTGATGAGCAATATAACAATGTAAAAGGGCAACGATCAGATCAAACATATAAACAATTGGGCAGTTCAAAACTAGACTGTAAAAAAGAGCAAAGAAGCATTCCTTACCTCTTTCATCATGCTTCTTTCTTTTCTCTCGAGGTACAAATGTACCATCTGCTTTCGCTATGATATCAGATTTTGTTTTTGCATATTGTATCCTCTGTGGTGAGCACATGTTAACAGTGATGCTTATCAGACAAATTAAAATGTAGCATAATACTATTTCAAACCAAAGTCACAAAGCCACCAGTTCAGAGACATGCAATCATTTCTTCCCATCTTACTTGAACAAACAAATAGCAAGAGTAAAAAAGAATGTCCAGTTCCTAAATTACCCCCACGGCATACATTGCGCGCTAAAGCACTACCACCTCATTTTGATTGCATTGTATGGCTCAGCCTTTGAATTAGTTGCGCACATAGTTTCCTTTCGCTTCCATGAAGTTCTTATAGGTTTGAATACATTTTGGATTAAATTATTTCTATTTATCCAAGCATCATCTGTCATTTCATCATCTCGGTATTCCTATTTTTTCTTCAGTTTTTAAGCAAGTTGGTAAGGGCAGATAACTTGATCTCTACTTTAAAAATAACTTGAATGTCGCCAAAAGTCTGTCCGGAGCAAAAATCTATACTGACACTCAGAAAATTGTAGCCCTCTTAAACACCACACTACATAATAGTAGATTCATAGAACTCAATTAACATAGTTATGCACCTCAAGAAACTAGTATACAATCTTCAAAAAAAATTCGAATGTTGATGGAAATAAGAATTTCATCTACTTGTGCAAAATCTCAAAACAAATAAAATTCGCGTAAATAGATATAAAAAAAAAAAAGAAAAAAAAAAAAAGGTAAAAGAAATGCTTGCCATAGGCTTGTCGTAGAACGGAAATCCCTGCATTTGGCGAAGCGCACTGGAAGCAGAAGAAACCTCCTCAAAGACAACCCATGCTTGCCCCTTGTGTTTTAGGGTTTTGAATGCTAAAACCTCCAATATTTTCCCGAACTGTGAAAACACCGCGGTAAGCGATTTCTTCAGTTCTGTCCACAATTAATCACGCCAAATTGAACTTTACTTTGAGAAACAGCGACGCATAAACCTCAGAAACTCGCAAATCCCTAACATTCATTAAAAATATAAATTGTAAAAATCTCAGAGAATGTAAATATACCTTCAAGCTTGATTTTTTCGTTGAGGTTGTTAATGTAAATCGTCTGATTGGGCGATACATCGGTTCCGGTCGGTGTGCCCTCCGCCATGGATGCAGCTTTGCGGGATTTTCCGGTGATCGAACGGTACACAGCAGTAAAATACGACTACTTTTGAACTGAGCTTTTGCGCAGCGAAGGGTTGCATTTTTGCAGCGGCAAGTTTTTTGGGCTTTCTTGATTGGGCTTTAGTTTTCACCCTCGTAGGGGTAAGTTTTGAAAAGAGCTTCGAGTAGCCCTTGTAAAGGCCCATACTTTCAATTTTAGTTCCTATAAATAAATGGTCCATACCCCAAAATTGGTGGTGCTTTTATTTATTTAATTTTTTTGCAGGTGTAAATGTACATGTTTGGTTGTATTTTGCTACATCCAATTCGAATGATTTATTCATCACATACAACAAAGTTTTCATATGCCAGTTGCATCATCAAAATTATTATAGGCAAACTATGTTTTCTCCAAAATCTTTTTAAACAAAGTAAACCATAATATTGTGGGGATTGGGATTTATTTAATTAACTTAACCTAATAAATTATGCTTTAATCTTTAAATTGGGTATTTTAATCACCATCGGGTCATTTTAAATGAATATTAAATTAATTAGAACTAAATGATAATATAATTATAAGGTATTATTATAAAGAAATCTTTTAAATGAGCAAACTACAAGTGGCAATTTTTAATGAAATACTGGGCCACGCATTATACTCCATCCGTCCCATTTCAAATGTCTCATTTTTTATTTTGGTCCGTCCCACTTCAATTGTCACATTCCTTCTTTAGAATTTTTTTTCTCCTTCAAACAAACATCAAATCAACTATTTACTCCACTTTAACACAATAACTCATTCTACCTAAAGTACTGTGCCCAAAAGAAATGTGACATCTCAATTGAGACGGAGGGAGTACTATATTTTTCTTTTTTTTTTTCCTGAACATCCTATACACATGTTAGGAAAGGGGTGATGGGAGCCCATGCCACACAAATTACAAATGGAATAAAGGGTATGGATATGAGGCCGGTGGGGAATCGAACCTCATCCACTCGGGCCTCGGCCAAGGAACTTAACCACTTAGAGTAAGCCATCATCCCCTCGGCCATGCATTATATTGTTATAATGCAATTATATATATAAAAAAAATAGAAATAAAGAATTCATTGTTATTTACCAACAAGAAAACTTGAATTTAATTCTCTCCATTATATACAATTTATATAAGAAAAAGAGATAAAAATATAAAACAAGCCCATCACTAATATAATACTGTAATTTTAATGGGATTAAGGTCCAAGTACACATGTATGCGTCTTGAAAGACATTTGAGGATAAAATTTGTTGTTAAAGGAGATAGGGAATTAAATAAAAGGAGTCGTTGCTATAAATGTTGTCCATTATTGAGCATGAGTGGACCATAGAGACAATAATAAAATGCATTTAAACATGTATAGGTCATAATCCACCAGCAATTATCGTTCATCCATGCCCTTTGGTTGTATAAAAAGCCATTCCGTCTCCTCTGCCACTAGGGTTGCAACAGAATCGACCGATTCGTGATTCGATTCGTGATCCGATTGGAAATTTTGCTATTTGTATTCGGAATTTTTTGATTCGAATTCGAATAAAACATATTCGATTCGATTCGATAAGTAACAAATACGAATAAGAATATCTCAATATTCGATTCGATATTCGTTGGTATTCGATTAAATATTTAATAAAATAATATATAATTTATTTATATATAATATATTTTTTAATTGGTACATGCTCACTATGCTAAAAAAATTAATACATGCCCAAACATTAACCCCTAATTCTTTCAAATTTTCATTTCACTCTACAATTCACTCAAAATAACACAATTCACCCCACAAAATACAAATCCCCACCCGAAAAGAAAAGAAAATAGTAACAAAATTCAAACTAACCCTAAATGCGCATCCCTTTCCCCAAGTCCCAATACTGCGCCGCCCTCATTCCTTCTCTTCAATTTCATCGACGCACATCTTCTGGTTCTCTTCATCGCCGCAGTTGGAAACAGCAACTCCCCACCCCCAATTTCTCCGCTCCCGCCGCCGTCACCGGCCCGTGCGCCGCCTCCACCATTGCCGGACACATCCTTCTCACCATCCCCCAATCCATCCCCATTTCCCCCAGCCCCTTCAACAGCCCCTCCACCTCCGCCGTGCTCGTGAACACTATTGCATCCACTCCCCCATCCTCCTCCTCCATCCTCCCCACCACCTCCGCCGCCCCGCTCCTCCGCCACCGCGTCTCGTACGCCTCCACTTTCACCCCCACCCAACCCTTCCGCCGCAGATCCGCCAGAAACCTCGGCACTACCGGCGGTCCAGCCCAATCACGGCCGGGACAGGGCACAAGACCTTCCGCCCCTTTCCCGACCCCAGCGCCTCCACCAGGCCGCTCGGCGTCGCCACCGGCGGGACAAGAACCCTAATTTTGGCCGGATCTCCGCACAATTTGAGAATGAAGGATTTACTTATAATTTTGTATTGATTTCATTTACAACTGTCATTATACAAATTTATATGTGTTTTTGTATAAATGTTGATGGTTTCTTTGAATGATACAGGAGGCGGAACTGCTAGTCAATATAAAAGACCATGTTCTTGTACCTCAGCATCAACTTCTTACGCCAGAAGAAAAGAAAACTTTGCTGGAAAGATACACTGTGAAGGAAACACAGGTTAGTTCTTGATTGCATCTAATGACTAAGTAATTGTTGTAATGAGTGTGAGTGATGATTGCAAGCCATTAAGCTGATTACATAGCATTGGATTTTATATTTTATATATTGATGCAATATTACCTTGTTACTTGAAGACTTTAAAAGCTGATTACTATATAGTGGTGTTATCACTTTTTTCTTGAAGTTATTAATTGATCCAGAATCTATTTCTCGATCTCGATACTTTTGTTGACAGCTGCCTCGCATCCAGATAACTGATCCAATTGCCAGATATTGTGGACTAAAGCGAGGACAAGTTGTTAAAATCATACGACCAAGTGAAACTGCTGGCCACTATGTTACTTACCGTTATGTGGTTTGAACCTCTGAAGCTCTGCAGTAGCTTTAATACCCTAATTAAGATATTTGGAAGGCACAAATTATACTCGTATCCGTTCATGATCAGATTGACTTGAATTTTCAGCCTTGGTTTTCTAAATTTTCATTCTTTTCCTTGTATACATTTCTGCGCATTACTGGACTTCATCTTTTACTCATGTTTTTAATAATCTTCTTTACTTTGTGCAATGATTTTTTGGGGGGTTATAATGGATTCCAACACCCCTATGTTTTTACCATGGTAACATAGATTGCTTCTTCCAGGTTGTCATATTCCGAGATAGAACATATCTGACATTGAAAGAGGTGTTTGAGAGCTTAGATTTAACTGGGTAAGGCTAAATTTCAATAATGGATAAGATATTAGTGATTTGCATAACTAATTCTTTGGGCTGTTGCTTCCCATTTGTGTGTGTTGTAATTTAGTGGTTAAATTCTTTGGGCTGTTGCTTCCCATTTGTGTGTATTGATTCTCATATTTGGTAAGTTTCCTTTGTTTATGCATTCCAGAGGTTGTCTTGTGGTAGTTTATAAATTGGATTATTATTTGGTGACTGTTTATGCATCTTGTGATAAGTTTTCTTAAGGTAGCTCAAATTATGTCTTATTTTTATGGTTTCGGTAAGATTTATGTTTTTAAAAGCATGTGTTATACAATAAGTCTTTTTTCTGTATGTGTTTCCCCTGGCCTTTTGGTGGCATTTCCAGGTTTTTTGACACTACAAAAGCTCTAGCTTTCAGTAGTGTACCGACTCGTGAACAGGTAATCTTTAATTGATGGTCTATGTTCTTTATTAAGGTGTGTTTTGATAACACCACATTTCACTTAATGATTTAATTCCTTAATACTTTGCAGGTTTGATCTAAAAGTGCATGGAGTAGTCTGAAGCTTTACTAAAATGGACCTGCAAAGTGCAAACTGAATGGAGCAGCTGGACATGAAATATTTTGATGATGTTGGAAACTTTGAATGATATTAGAATTATTTTGTTACTGCACTTTGGAATTATTGTGAAACTTGGAATGTTATTGTGTTACTGCACTTTGGATTGATATTATGATGATGTTGCAAACTAATTAGCAGGTTTTTTTTTCGAATATCGAATCGAATAGGTTCGAATCGAATCGAATAATTACGAATCGAATCGAATGTATTCGAATCGAACAAAAAATTATTGTATCAAAATATTCGAATCGAATAATCGAATCGAAGCGAATAGTCTCGAATATTCATTTCGAATCGAATACGAATACCATTTTCGATTCGCTTACCAATCGAATACGAATACGAATATTCGAATACTTTTACGAATACGAATACGAAATAGTGGTATTCGCTTCGATTCGATTCGATTGCAACCCTATCTGCCACTATATATAAATTTATAGTACTATTCGCCTATCTATACAAAATAACACTAGTGTACACAAATATACTCTTAATTATTACATTTTCTACGAGGATTTGCAGATGAGGCAAACTTCAACTGTTTAATGTCTGGCCTTAAATTATACTCTACTGTACGTACTACTACTACCTTTTGACAAGTGCGAAATATTGTTTAAATTTTATCCATTCAATATATTTTAAACTTTAATTTAAACATGAAATGTGTTCACAAGCAAAATTGCATAGAAAAATGAACAGGAAAGATAACTAGTGCAAATCAAAGCACAATGTAAGGTATACAAAGTCATTAACCAATTAACAAACAATACCCAGCTGCAATCTGGGCAAAAGCCATGTGTGTAATAAATGTGATACATATTGTAATGTAAAATAAATCATAGACAAAATACAATCCAGTTAAGGTGCATAAAGTAAATGTAAAAATAAATCATCGAAAATATACAAGCATATTCAGAATGTTGCAAGAGTATCATTATTTGATGTGACTGTGAGATTCTGCGATAGATTGAAAGTGTAGAATCACGAGACCATATTGTTGGGCATCACTATCACAAATCATCATAAATATCATAAAAGAATTCACATGCGGCATCACATTTTCACATTTGTTATAACATTTGTTATATCGCAAAACCTACTCCGACCAACACATTTGCATTTGCATAATCAGCACAACCATCTTGGACAAATATTTAAACTAGGCAAAAACATCTCCTTATCAATTTGTAGGGCTGAAACTTCTACACTGTCCAAATTTTAACACAATATCCGATCCAAAGCTGCCACGAAAAAAAAAAAGAAAGGAAAAAGGTAAAGATGTAGTACTAGTATTTGTTGGGTGCATAAAATTAAATACTAGTATTACATGAACCACACAAGAACAAATATCATAGAAGAGACAATAATAACCAAATCAAAATGCTGGCAATTCTCCACCAATTATATAATGGCCATAATTTAGTTCCCAATAGTCCATCGTCCACATAAATACATGCATTGCATATATTGAATCCTCAAAATTCCCAATCACACCCACATGATTTGTCACTATTCAGAGCCCGTTTGGAATGACTTCTAGGGAGGTGCTTTTGGCTTTTGTTTCTGCCAAAAGCACTTCTACTAGAAATTAGGTGTTTGTTTTGGCTTTTAAGAAAAAACAAAAGCACCTCGAAAAGCCAAAAAAGTGCTTATGGGAGAAGCAGCCCAGGAGGTGCTTCTCCCAAAAGCAGAAGCCAAAAGCACATCGTAAAATGTGCAAAGACTTAAATACCCACACTACTTAATATAAATTACACTATAAATATATCTTATTATCATAAGTAGCATGTTCTTTTTGGTAATTACTACATTCAAAAAGCACTTTTCATTTTTATTCATCCAAACATATTTTTTTATAAAAAGCCGCTTTTCAAACATTCCAGCTAAACACAAAAATGACATGCTTTTGCTTTTGACTTCTGCTTCTGCTTCTACTTTTAGCTTATGTTTTTTTCAAAAGCCAATCCAAACGGGCCCTCACTACTGAAATTACAAGTTTCTGTGAATTTTTTTTAAAAAAAAATAAAAATTGCAATTTCTAAAATAAATTGTTCAAAAAAATATCGATGACATAGTTCAAAACAAATAGCTTATTTATATACATGTTCAAATATTACGATTTGTTTGAACTGATTTGAAATTATTATTTAAAAGAATATATATACTACTCCCTCCGTCTCATTTAAAATGTCTTGTTTGATTTCTGCACACAATCCAATTCATTTTTTAAATCGATCATATCTCAAAATATATATAAGTAAAAATTATGTGAAATATATATATTCTAAAACTACACGATTAGACGAATCTAACAAGACCGAAGTCGACTATTTTTTTTCAAATATTTACTTGCAATAATATTGAGTCAAAGTTAAATAATGAATAGTGCCAAAAAGTCAAACATGACGTCTGAAGTGGGACGGAGGGAGTATATATTAAAGCAGAATACAAAAAACGCATACAAACAACCCGTAAATCTAACCTTCTCCCATTTGTGGTTAATGAAATTAATAATAATCGTTGAGAGGCCGTCCAAGAAGCTAAGCAAAGTATTAGACATGATATATATACGACCCACTTTCGATTATTTATGAAATTAATTAAATTATAAGTAATATGTAGTACATTGCATTGAGCTTAATGGCCTTTGCCCCTTCATTTAAGTGAATTCACAATTCTATCAACACCCCTAATACTATAAATTATTATTATTTCAATGTCGTCGTACAAACAAATTTCGCTTGTAAAATGATCAACCTTATAAGTTTCTGACCGGTGATTATTATTAAGTATTACTCTATTTAATTATTCTGCATTTCTATGATACGTTTCGTCAGCTAATTTAACACATAATAATATTACTAGTACTACCTTGTATCTTATACTACAAATAATAAGGAGTAAAATAACATCATGTAAGGTAAGGTAGCATCATGTCATGCCATCATCATGAAATAACAGAGACGTAGTATAACTCATGTATTGCCACGCGCCATTTTTTAAGTATTCAGTCACTTATTGTAGTAGTAGTATTTAATTTGATTTTGATTGCAACAATCTATTTAAAATTAAATACCCTAAATTAGACATATAGTAGCGAACAACAATTTAATGAAGTTTGTGGATAAGGACCCTATTGAGAAACTTATTGAGGCGCCTCACCAAGACAAAACTAAACTTCATTTCTAACCTTGTTCATCAATTCATAAATAAAAAATCATTAATATTAGAACTTATAGATAGTGCATCAATTTAACATAAATATAAAAATAAATCATATAATGTCACCAAAAAATAAATTACATGAAATATTAATTGTCAAATTCAAACAAATATAAACATTATTCAAAATTTCAATGATTTCAACTCAACGTACACATAAAAATAAAAAATAAAAATATTTATCCATTAATTCAAGTAAAAATCAATATTCATCAATTAAAACCTGAATAATATAATTCGAACTAAATATCATCATAATCCTGCATCAAACCAAATAAAATAATAATCAAAATTTCTACTAATGGAAATGAAAATCAGAGAGCAAACTAATAGAAAATCAAGTACATTAATAGTAATAAATTAATTACTTTCTATTTTCTTTTATACTACCTCCGTTCTTTTTTAAATGACACGTTTTGACTTTTGTCACTGTTCATTAAGTAGCTTTGACTCGACTTTATAATACAATTATATAAGATAAAATATAGTCAAGTGTGATCTTGTTGGATTCGTCTAATAGCATAGATTTAGAATATCAAATTTTCATAATTTTTACTTGTATGGAATTTGAGTTATTATGAATTAAAAACGTATATTGAATTGCGTGAAATGTGGGTCCGTAGCACTTATTTAGGAACGGAGGAAGTATATAATATATGTATTCGGGGCGAGGAGAGCTCGCCCCACTCATTGTTCCAAACTCCGAAAAATCGAATTTGGGGTAGTAAGTGGAGTGAGCGACATTTTCAGGTTTAAATTTTTCTTATTAAGTTCAAAGTGTTTTGTCATCCAGACCAGCCACACCTTCAATTTTATTAGGGCTTGGAATTGGGGTTTCAATACCTAGTAGTCATGTCCCTTGACTTTCCTATGGTTGGAGTTCGATTCCCACCCGACCCCTAATCCCTCCCCTTTATTCCTATTTATAATTTGCGTAGTTTTAAAACTTCTACACACCATTGTCGATATATGAGTGTCAATGTTTATAAAAATAAAATAAAATTATTTACACAATTTTCATCAGCTTGTGAGTGCAGTTCTTAATACAAACAAGTTGGCTCGAATTTTGCTTGGTTTGTTAAAGCTCGAGCTCGGCTCGCTAGTGTATATAAACAAGCCGAATTTCAGCTCGATGTAATACTTGTAAAATAAACGAACCCGGTTGGCCCCGATTCATTTAAATTCGATCAGGCTTGTGAAAAAGGTTTTTTCTTAATAAATTTTAAATATATATATTTAAAAAATTCAAGCTCGATTTATTTCGGATCGTTATTAACTAACCAACCGAACTCCAATATACTACATCATATTGGAGCTCGCTCGACTAAATAACAACTCTACCTGTAAGCCAAAGCCCTTAGAACTAGAAGTACACGTGCCGTGCATCTATTTCAATAATAAATAAATAAATCAATAAAAAACTATTTTCATCTCAGCATTCAACATTTTTTGAGGTGCAAAAACCATTAAAGTTCGAAGGTGTGTGATTCACAAATATCTTTAGGTTAGCACCAATCATTTTCCTCACAAGAAATATGTGGGCTCACGTCACGCCTCCTTAGGACAATTTCTCCTTAACACGCAATTCATTTGCCATTTTGCCACCCGATCGACACCTGTCCTACTAAACTCCTAATTCCTAAACCACTGGGTTTACAAAATAAAATTAGTACTAGTTAAAATTACAAATACATTAATTTATAAGATACACCCTTACATTTTCTCCCCGATACAGAGATTATTGTCTTAATCTCCACACAGGTCACCGGCGCCGGTCTCACTATTCCGTTATGCATTTAATTTAATGATTCTGGCTTGTTTGGAATGCAAGATTTTCTTACAAATTTACTATGTGCTACTTTCATCAAATGGTCGTCTTTTTTTAATACTTAGAAAAAGAAGAAAGACAATAATTGATGAAATTGAAAGCGGTCACATGTTCCTCACATCTGGAAAGGAAAAAGCTTGTTTAGGACACAGGTTTTTGTCACCTTCCAAGAAATACACAACGAAATTGGATTGGAATTAGAAAAGTCACGAGTGAAGACTTTGTAAACCATCCAGAAGAAATCCATTCGACTAGATCAGCTAAACCATCTATTTATATTATTGCAAACAAAACTGCCTCTGTAATTCATTGACAATTTCATTACTTATTTATTTATTTTGGTTGCTTGTGGACATCTGTAAAAACGGGGCATTACTTATTTATTTATTTTTAATAATTTTCCCTTAAAAGTATATATGGCACTAATTGTCCTACAAATTGTCTATTTTTTTTTAAGAGCCATTGAAGGTCTGGAAAGAGTGGATGAGAGCCCATGCCACACAATTACAAAAAGAAATAAAGTGAGGGATAGGGGTACAAATTGTTTATTAAATTATAAATAAAAACACACGCCTGGTGTAATTATACTTCAAAGGTGATATAAAATGTAAAAATTATTATATGTAATATGATTTCACAAGTAAAAGTGGTTTATGAAGATTTTTCTTTTTAAAAAGATTTAAGGGATATAAATAAAGTTTTAAATTCAATACTATACTTAAATGAGGACACCTTACTAATGGTAAAATGGTAGAACGTTTTTTTTTTTTTCAAGATGTCTTGTACAAAGACACAAAAATAATGGCATAATTGTGAACGACCATTAATTAAGTACATTATCATCTTCTACTGTCTACTGATTCCATCGCCGTTTGATGATTGATTAATTGAATATGCTAATTGATTGGCAATGATTGAAATAAAAACTGATTATTTAATGACTACACTTTACTCTTTTTTTTTTTTTTTGCGGATATTGGTATTCCAAGTTAAATTGAGTTCAATACTAATCCTGAAGGATCTGATGGTAGGGTTGTACTTCCTCCGTTTTTTTTGTTAGCTACATTTGATATTTTGCTATTGTTCACTCATATGTTTTGACTTAAAATTTTATTATGGTTATATAAGTTATAATATAGTCAAGTGATGTATTGTTAGATTCGTCTTGTCTTATAGTTTTTAAAGATCGAACTTTTAAAATTTTTAATTGTACCGAATTTGAGTTATTAATTGTTTAAAATGTACATTGGACTGCGTGCTGGGTGGATACATAGCAATCTTTAAAAAAGATAGGAAGTATCTCACAAAGACTCGAATCCGATATCTTTGCTTTAGAAGCGAAAGCTCATACCAGTTAGGCCAAGTGCATTTGATCATTTTACTATTTATTTATGCATGAAGAATATAAATCAAATAAATGATCTAAATTTTGCTTATTGCCAATCGCAAAAGCAAACTCTCACTTAGATCCATTCCAAAAGCAGCACTATTGACCGACGACTACGCGTCAACCAATGAGACAACTATATTTTTATCAATAAAGAAGTGAAAATAAAAATCGTGTTTTGACGTGGCCCAACAGAAAACGCGACTTTCCGTCACCCTTTTCGCTTCGTCGCCTATAAATATGGCGGCCATTTCTCCGCATCCATCACTCAGCCTTCGCAACCCTAACAAACAAAGGAAGCGCCAATCCAGCCGGAAGATCCTGCTTTCGCCATCGACGCCATCCCCGCCGCTGCAGAAAGACCGCATTCCTTCTGCAGCTGCTCTAAAAAATATCATATTTGTTCGTAGTTCTGCAATTGCAATCGAAAAATTTGAAATGGCTCGATCATTCTCCACCGCCAAGGCTGCCTCTGCTTTCATTGCCAATGAAATCTCTGCCCTCGCTGCCAGGTACGCACAGATAGCCTGCTTTTTGTTTCGTTCCTGTAATTGTACGTAAAATAACTGCTTTTGGATTGAACTTGGGGAACGGAGGATTGATTTTTACGTGGTTTGTGGATGCAGGCGGGGCTACGCTGCGGCGGCGCCCGGCGTCGCATCCAGCGGCGGCGCGAGAAGCGGAGCTCCAAGGGTGATGTTGAAGAAGGGGTCCGAGGAGCCCGGGAAGACTGCCTGGGTGCCCGACCCGAAAACCGGGTACTACCGACCCGAGAACGCGAAGGCTCCGCAGGACCCGGCCGTGCTGCGGGAGGCGCTTATCAAAAATAAAACCGGCAAGCAGTGAAAAGTAAAATTTAGATCAACGGCTGTGGATTTTTTCCATTAATTGTGCTGTTGTTGTGGACACCGTCGATCTCTGACTTTGTTTCGTCGGACGGTCGAGGAAGCTTTTGTATTTTAGTAGTAATTATTTAATTTGGATATTTTATGAATATGAGCAAAATTCTCAAGATAATCTGCTGCTACAGGAATGTATTTCTGCCGGGCATTTTACATTTTTTAAAATGATATGGATTTGTTCTTTTGGGAGTATTAGTATGCCCTTCATTTTTCGAGTATTTTATGTGCAGGAATATGATCTACCATTTCAATAATTCGCAATGATTAAATTTTAAAATTGTGTAGGTTTCTTTTGACCCTAAACAATAATAGAGGATGTTTATTTTGGTGGTAGGAGGAAAATTCGATGGTAATGATTCTTGTGGGATAAAGGACGCGAATGGAATATAATTATGAATGGTGCTGGAATTTGGTTAATGATGATGGTAAAGGAACTGGATTTAAGTTTGCAGGCCTCCTTTTGCATTTTTCTTTCGGCACTCTTTGCATCACTTAGGTTATAGGAGTAATAATTATTAATTGTGTGCATACATACCCCTATCCCTCATTTTTCTTAAAGAAGCACTTAAAAACTTGGAAATGGTGGTGGGAGTCATGTCCCTATTCCTCATTTTAATTGTGTGCAGTGTGCATACATACCTCTATCACTCATTTTGATTCCCTCCTCTAATTTATACTCCATGTTTGTGCGTACATATGTTATATGTATACACAAATCTCTCCATGAATTATTACATGTTTTTGTGGCGCGTGTAAGATGAACTACAAGTAGTACAGTATGTGGTAGGAGCCTAAACTTGCAAGGGAACAACATTGCCATTATTTGACATCCAACTCTTCTCACTTGAAGCAAAATCACTCTAATCTTGAAATTCGAGACCAACACGCATTTCCAAATTAGGGATATACAAGTTGTTTGCATGTGGAATTAAAGTTGATTATTACACTTGGCGAAAAGAAACATATCAGTAGTTCTTTATTCTTTGATATACTGTCTTAAACTTTTTTTGCTTCAATACATTGACGGCTCTATTAGCTCTGAGTATATTGTGGGAGAAACTTCTAAACAAAAATTGCTTTGATTATAAATTTATTTATTTTCTATTGTTTTGCCATGAATAAAAAACTTCGAGTCCTATATTTGAAAAAAAATAATACTAATATTATAATCATAATACTAATATCTATATCTATATTAACACAATACAATAATACATAGAGTATATATCCCACCACAAAATTTATTCGATTAATTGCAATGATGATGATGATGGTAGAGTGGCCGAAAGGGTGAAATGAACACAAGTGGGCAAGTGGGGCAGGCAATGACATTGCGAATTGTTCTTTACTTCTTAGGTAGTGAAAAGACAGGCACCAGCACCATACTAAGGCGGCCATGGGTTTTTGGCTCTCCTCGTGGCATCCTATGCATCATTCTATATTTTGTAATGCCCTAAAATATTAGGGATATTATATTTATATTTATATATAAAAAAAGAGTATAAATAGATGAAGGTTGAAGGGGGTTCAATATTTGTCTCTTGTATACATGAAGACCCCCACATCAATGTTTTTTGCGATTTTGCCCTCCTCTTGGTGTTGGACATTGTTGTATACAGCACCCAAGCCAAATTTGATAAGTTTATCTAATGATGTCCAATATGGCAACTAGAAATTTAACAACAATACAGGCGCTCCCAGTCTGGAAGAGCATCACTTGTGCAATGGATAAGAGGAAGCTGTAGACATAAATGAGGGTTGAAATAGTGAGTGACAGGATGGCCATTGGATCAAGAGGAAAGCTGGCCACTCCAACAATTGGTCCAGCTTTCAGCTGTTGGACTGAATGCAAAACAATGACCCTGTTCCGAAAACCTGAGGCAAAGTTGCAAATAAAGTTCCATCAGAAGATTATTGACCTGGAAACAGAAGATATGTCATGCCAGACACACAGCCAAGATGGCCAAACAACTTGGCCACTGAAAAGGGAACCAAAGGATATTCTTCAACCATATCAAACTGAACCTCACAAGTGCATTCAACTTCACCTCAAATATCTTTAGCTTTGCATTACCAAGGATATCAGACATGGTGCAAAAAAAAAGATTAATACAAGTGAGAGTCATCCAGCAAACAATGTTGTCAACATTACCTGCTTTTAATTCCAGATGGAGTGAGCAATTTGACCTAAAGTTTTAGAATTGTGATGAGATTTTACAGTATTAATGTGGAGCTTACAATCAAGAGATTCTGCAAGATATGTGTAACATTCACACATGATCAAATTGCGCGTGTTTGTGCAATTCAGAGAAGTACCTCAAACTTATTCAATATATACCCCTTCCAAGTTTCATCCAACAATATAGTGGAGTTAAAAGATGATGCCTAGCCAAATCTAACATTAAAAGTAGCAATGCCAATAAATGACAAGCATTAAAACAAGGTGGTTTCTAAGTCAAATCTTGTGATTCACAGCATCGCAGGTGATCCAAACCAATAAGAGTTCAGTCACAAGAAGTATGAACAGGCAAAGTAATGAAAAAAAAAATGAATACAGAGTTTAATGACAAGATGAATCAAGCGCCATCAGAATTGATCAAAAGCATCTGTTGATGGATGAACAGAGACACAGGTTTTGTATTCTAGGTACTGAGTCAAGCTTACCTCAAGAAAATTGTTAAGAAATGCAAACAGGAAAGCATAGGATTTGAGATTATGAGAGAAAGATAACAATGGGGCAGAGGAAGCAAGTTAGCAACAAATATTCTTTATGCCATTCAACTTGAACACAGGCTTGTTATATTATAGTACATTTATACTCCTATAACAGAAACAAAACTCAAAAGAATTAGATAGGGGACTGATACAAAGCAACAAGGCCGGTGCTTATATGCGTACAAAGTTGTCAGATTTAAGGATTTTAGATTCATCTAGGACTGTTCTAACTAATTTTGCAGTGCCACTATTTTGTTTTTGAGTATGTTTGGGAACAAACATATTTGATAGCATATAGTAGCATATTGGAAGGCATATTTTCTCACATTTCTCTCTCCAAATCCGCTATCTGCTAGCAGATCTGCTAACTCCCAAATATCCAAACTAAAAGGATACCAGGACACCAGATATCCAAACACTTCAATGTAAAACACTTCAGGAAGGGAAAGCCAAAAAGAAACACCAGACATCGAAATACTTCAATGTAATAATGTAAAAGACCTCAAGAGAAGACAACCACAAAATCCAACATTTTTACATAATAATAAAAATAAAGCAGAGAAAAACAAAAGGAATTGAACAGTAATGAATTTTCAGAATTTGCAAACAACATAAAAAAGAGCAAGGGAAGGAAATTGGGTCTTACTGGTACAGATAAACTGACCAAATCAATTTCCTCCCTTTAGATTTCAGAAACGTAAGGGTGATTAGTTCTAGGGTTCCTCTCCTCCAAATCCTTATCCACGACCACACTTTTGCAATTAAATCCGCATCCACATTCCGGAGAATCGTAGAAATTATCAAGAGGGAAATCAGCAGAAGCGATCCCCACAGAGAATTCAAGATTATCCCCATTTCTCCTAACCTCAACTATGTTAAGCCATAGGAAAAACACCTTCACGGTCACTCCAGAAAGATTCGTCAACTTGTTTTGAGAGATGTAGCCGCTGATTCGGGAGTTGTACTTCAGTTGATACGATCCATCCAGAGAGAAACTGCACGTGCCGTTGAAATAACCGTTGAATTTCCCCGAGGCTCCTTCGAGATCGTAGTGGGTTATCCCCTTCGGAATGATGCCCGCCGGGAACCCATACGTTTGGATTACCTCGTACGCCGTCGGAGACGCGGCGGCGCAGCCGCCGCAGAGAATAGTGAAAAAGGCGAAAAAGAAGTAATTCGTTGGTATCATCGTAACTTTGGGAATGGATTCCTCCCACGTTCAAGTTGAGTTCAGGCAGAATTCTAGATCTTGGGTGGATAAGATTGGAAATTGGAACCGAAATTTCCGAAATTGGAAGAATTCGAATCGAGACAACTCCCAGATTCGTATTCCCCAATTATAGTAGTCAAAGGTATTACGGCGGTTTACTCTTTTTTGGGTATTTTGCGAAGCGCCCCGGACTGCGAATCCAAATAAATCCTCACCACACATTCTCTGATGAACCGCTCAGATTAGCTCGACGACTCGAACGAAATGCAACGCACAGATAAAACAGTAAACTAGCGACAAATCATGAAAAGAGGAACAAACAAAATCGAACTGCCCTAATTTCAATTACCTGAAATCAATCATTCTGCAAGAACCAGGCCCTTTTTGGGGCAGTCAAATCCGCAGCCACATTGCGGGCTCTCATTGAAACTGCTCACGGGAAACCCGGCAGAGGCAATCCCGACAGAGAATTGCAGCTGGGCGCCGTCGTCGGTCTTGGAGACTTCGATGATATTTGGCCATAAAATCAGAATCTTGACCTGGATACCTCTGAGGTTCGTTATTCTGTCCTTGACTATTGTGCCGGTGATCCTCGTCGCGTATTTGAGCACATATCCTTGGATTGTGAAGGTGCAGGTTTTGCTCATGTACACCGCGAATCGCCCTGTGACGGGGTTTATTTGGTAACCCGTGACGCCTTTCGGCAGCAGACCGACGGGAAAGTCGTACGACTGCAGGACCTGGTACGCCGTCGGGTGATCCGCCGCGGCGACGGCGAAAAAGATTGTTAAGAGGAAGAGGTAAGCGAGAGAACTAGCCATGAGAGTTGAGGAATTTGGAGTTAGGTTTAGGAGGTTAGTTATCGGAATGATCAATAATTTTTGGAATAAAGAAGCATTTTTTGGGAGGATATTCGGCGAATTAAATATGGGGGGTAGTAGAATTGTGGGAAGTGGACCAGAGTTTTGGTTTCAGTTGTTTCCATTTTCACAGTTTATTTTCATGTGGAGCTGCCGGATTGTGATGTGTCCGAAAATGACAACCTAGGATCGTCCGTGGAAGTGTTTACTTAGAAGACACAGCTTTTCAAAGACGACGTTAGGAGGGATTTTCTGGAACGATTCGGGGATACCTTTGTAGTAGTAAAAATCAGGGATGACTTTTGTGTCTTTTTTTGTACTAATGCTTTTCCTTTGACAAGGTTGCACTTCGTTGAAACTGCGAGAAACGCTAAGGAACATACTTACGAAATTACGATGATATAAATATTTTGAATTGTATTTTGGTTTTTCGTCCTATATATACATACAGTTGATGCTTTAATACTCCCTTTATAAATTCCCCAAGGCAATTTTCACCGTTACTTTTTTCATTCTTTTTTTCGGGAGAAATACAGAGCGGAAGCCATTTATTTATTTATTTATTTTGGTAAGCCATCGGCCAGGGGTTTATTTTATTTGGAATAGGTTGCCATAATACAAGCCTCTGGGGAGATCGGCTCGGTTACTATGCAGACGATTTATCATCTGCATATCCAGACGTGTTCTGGCAAAGGTGAGGAAGTGCTATGCGGGTGAAATCAATGCCATCATTCCTTTGCCAGCCAATTAATAAACATGGTATGTAGATATTCCATAATCGAAATTACTGCCCTAAATTTGTGAATTAGTTGTAACTTCCAATTGAATGATGATGCGAATATGGTAGGGGACCGTGACAATTGCAACACTGTAAATGCAGCAGCATAGTCGACTGGATACCAACAAAGAAGATGATCGATCTCAACTCTTTGCCGGAGGAAGTTGGCGACGGCTTGTGCGATGCAATAGCAGACGGATACTACCCATACGAAGACGAGTATACGACATTTGATGATGGCGACGATGATTTGGGGGTCTGTGAAGCCACACTTTACGAGGTAATTGGAAGAATTGAGGACGACGATCCTGAAGGGAGTCCTGCGTGTTCTGAATCGTTCCCAACAAGTAGGACGGAGGAGTGGTGTAAGAAGGACGCCGGAGTCAGCCGTTTTGCGCCAGTGTTCACAGGTAAATAGTGATAAAAAAAGTGTTCCGATGATTGTCCATTTGTGATTTATGATGACAGATTGGGTGAGGTTGATGCGCGATCACATTGATGAATCGTTGGGGATATTTTGCTGATGTTCTTTTAAATGAAAAATATTCTTATGAAATCTCCACGGAATTTTCAGATATCAAGGAATTCGAAGATTGTGAATTCAAAAGTGTGCGAGACGCCTTCAATGCATATTGCAATTTTGCACACGGGCGAGGGTTTTCGGTGCGCAGACAATATGAAAAATGTGCGCCCAAAGACAAGACCTTGGTGCGGTGGATGCTCTATTGTTGTAGCAAGGAAGGATATAAGTATAACAGCAAGGTTAATCCAAGGAACAAAAACCCGACGAATGAATCATATCTGGGCGAATCAAGTCAAAGCAAGGTGCGGATATTGGATGACACACGTGTGGGCTGCCCTGCTAGGATTGGATTCAAATATGATCTTAAGCGTAAGGTTTATGTTGTTAACCACTTCCATGACGTCCATACGCACCAAATGCAAGATAGGACCACAGCCCACGTCTTGAGATCTAACCGTAGGATTCAAGCACATCATGAGCTCATAGCGAGGATGGGTGATAAGGCAGGGTTGTCAATCGGAGAATCTTACGGACTGATAAGAGCAATGGCGGGTGGGAGCGATAAGGTGGGTTTCCTGAAAACCGATTTGAAGAACATGATGAACCGTAGGCGTAGCATTAATGTTATAAAGGGCGAAAGCCATGCTTTGTTGCAATATTTCAAGGAGAAGGAACGATCGGATCGAAATTTCTATTATAGCATGCACGTTGACGATGAGAAACAAATATGTAGTATTTTCTGGGCAGACTCAAAGATGAGGGATGATTATAAGCTGTTCGGGGATGCGGTGGCGATGGACACGACATTCAACACGAATAAAGATGCACGCCCACTTGGTATTGCTACCGGGAATGATTTATATAATATAGGAATTTGATATATGTGTTTTAAACGGCTAATGAATTGGAAACAATGTCTTTTGCAGCTTTAATAGTTGGGTTTAATCAACATAGGCGTTGTTGCGTGCTTGGGGCGGCACTCCTCCTGGATGAAACACAAGCGACATTCACGTGGTTGTTAACGTCATTCCTGGAGTGCATGAAAGGTAGTTAAGTTTGCAGCATTTTGATTTCAAATGAATAAAATGTGGGTTCTGTATTTAATTATATGAGTGTTGCAAGCGTCCAAAATTGTTGTTTTACTGGTTGAAATCAATATGAAATGATGGCATCATATTTGCTTTGTGTTAAATTAAATATAATATGGGCTCATGAGTATAGGTGTTCACCCACGTACCATCATGACGGACCAAGATCCTGCCATGGCGGCTGCGATCCGGAAAAAGCTGCCGAATACCTACCATGGTTTATGCACGTGGCACATACTCGAAAATGCGAAGAAGAACCTGAGCAAGTTGTACACAAAGAGGTAATCTTTAATAAGGGAGCAAAATTAACATGGTCGAAATTGTAGCTTCACATATGTGTTGTTGGTGCTTGAAATTAACAGGTTTGGGGAGTTGTTCCATATTTTGGTGTACAAGGTTATGAATGCGGATGATTTTGAAAAACATTGGAAGGTGATGATTGATGAATGCTTTTGTGGGGGACACATAGGTGGCTTGATGGCATATACACGCTGCGTAAGCAATGGTCGTCAGCATGGAGACGGCGACAATTCACTGCTGGTATGCGCACTACCCAAATAAGCGAGTCGACGAACGCTACACTAAAACGGTATTCACATTTAAATCGTATCGGATTGGGCGTTTAGCTCATGTTATGAAATAGTGCGATTGAAGCCACACTGTTTGGTTTTGTTTTGTTTTGACACTGGAATCTGTTTGTGAGATTCTTAATTGAATTGATGCTGTGGAGGGTGATTGGATAAATGGGCAGTAGTGTTCATGTTGTTTTTCATTATTCTGGGTGTAATATTATGATGCTGCGAATCTTGTCGTATTGTGTTCTGGCGCTGTTATACTGATGCTTTTGTACATAGGATGTAATGATATGGGGCCCGATGTGCTGGCAAACAGTGAATATCATGTTCTTGACCTGTTGCACTGATGCTATTATAATTATGTGCACTGTTGCGGGGTGCAGGCATCTACAGGTTGATGACAACATAGCCCAATTCTTCATACACTTTGAACGTGCAATAGAAGGGAGGAGGGCTGAGGAGGTTGAACTACAATTCAAGGCATTGGATAAGAATATGGCAGCACGTCATCCGTGGAATGCGCTCGTGGGGTCGGTGGCATTGTCTTATACTCCCTCGGTGTTCAATATTTTTTGCAAAGAGTACGATATGTCTTTCAAGTTTGAGATAAGGGAAGAGGAGTCAATGGCGTTTTTAGGTACCCGTGTGTACATAGTCACCAACCCGAATAAGGTGAAGGTTATGAACAAATCACATACGGTGATGGTGAACCATGGTGTTGGCACTATCACTTGTACATGCTGCAAATTTGAGAACTGCGGGGTGCTATGCAGGCATGCTATAAGGGTTATGGTAATTGTGGGGGGATCCGGACAGACATAATATAGGACAGTACCAGGTAAATATATACTTGGCCGATGGTGCATGAGAGCGGGTGGTTGTGACAGAGGTTGCTCGAGTATTGAGGAGAATGCAATGTCGACACAAGAAGAGCGTGATACGGTAATAAGCACCGCAATGGCAGCAGCTAGAGAAGTGATAACACGTGATGATGAAACAACTAACAGGTTTATAGATCATTTGAACGTGTTCCTAGGCGATGAAAAAGCCAATAGCCTGGAGGCTGCACGACACGAAGGTAATCATATATTATATATATATGTATTCTGCTGCATAATTCTTAAAATAATGAGTATCAACTCCCGTAGAGGATATAATTTGCATGTGCTGATGTAGATAAAACGGGAAGTTGGGGAGCATGCGCGGAAGATGGATTGACGTTGAAGTCGAAACCTCGAAGGTTCGGTCCGAAGAGAAGAAGGAAATCCATATCCGAAGTTGTTCGTGGGGAAATGAAAAAGGGGCAAAAGAAGAGAAAGAAAGCATCAGATGTCATATTACAAAGAGTGTAATTGTGACATGCATTGTTTTGGATGCAGTTAATTGTTTGGTGGATTTTTAGGTGGCCAGTGATTTACTTTTCTATGCGCCTATGGATGTTGTGTATAATGAAGGTGGCTGGTGTGATTTGTGTGAGTGTTAATAAAATGGCGGTTCAGTTAGATTGGGCATGGAATTTTTACATATCGAAGAGTCTTCAGCGTTGTTGTCCGAATTAGAAAATGTATGAAATATATGATAATTGTTATTCCTAACCAATGAATTAAAATATGGTAAAAATAAATAAGAAATGTGGGAGAAATAAAATGAATTTACGCATAAGTGTCGTCTTGTTTAGATTTTCTGACAAACAGCGCAGAACTAAACACAAATGAATGCAAAGTGACGTTCATTGGAATTGCCTCAGTAATGGTCAATTTATTGTAAGGGTTATTGATGAAAGGGGAACATGTGGTCCTCTGCAATGTAGCATTATTGTGTAGTGAGTGGATCATGATGTGCACAATGAAATAGCATACTGTTACATAGTTCATGAAAGCAGCAAAAAAAAGCACTACAGAATAAACACATTCTCAAGAATGGGTAAAAGGAGGAATTCAGACATATGTTAAGTGATAAGTGAAAATCGTGTCCAAAAGGGTAAAACATGTAGGGATTACTACAATCCGAACCACAAAAATAATGTTATGCCACAGTTGTGTGTAACAATTATTTTAAAAGGATGAGTAGATGTCATGTGGTGCAGGGAAATTAAATTTTCTGCTTCCCCTTCGCACGATCCCAATCACTTGGCTGAATTATGGGAGCAACAACACAAATTGGAATGGCGTCCTCTCCAACAGAATCTTCACTAGGCGGGGGAGCACCTGCCAACACCCTGACACTGTCCAAGCACCGATTGTGCGTGTCAAGAACAACATATGATGCAAACTTTGCACGAAGGGCATCTACGACCGGCTGTTTACGAATTTCTATGAGCATATCATTCCGGATATGACCCCGGAAGTATCTCATGTAGAACAAAATAAAAATCCCGCACGCATGTCCGTCAGGCTGAGTCGCGTGGAAGCTGGTGACAATTTGAAACGGGACCGACCAGGCTGTGCTGCCATACTCCTCCGCGACAGTCTGCAAGCAATGGAGCACACGCTTGATAACCAACTTGTCAACATCGAAGCCGGGCTGGCGGACTCGACTGTTAAAATACCACAACTTCTTCCTTTCAGAGTCGGCAACAAAAAGGACCCAGTGGTGGTCGCGACAATAGGGGAAGAATATCTAGCAAAAAAGAAGTTTAATCGTTAGCAAATACAAGAAGGCAGCATACAGAACATGGTGTAAGAGCATAACAGTATATGCAAAATAGCATCTGAAAGGTCTGTTAATAGCATGATGTGAATGTGAGCACATGGGAATTTTCAACGGAAGGCATCGAGTGTGAAGGATAATGCCAAATATGACGGGGGGCTGAGTCCAGACATTTACAAGTACGTTTTCAACGAAGCCAAATATCATGTTCAATGGCAAGGTAATGCACTACTAGTACAGGTGCACGATTGTACATGAGAAGAACATTAATCGGGCATTCAAATAACACTTCAATACGAACAAAATAGCAAAGTAAGTAAAACCGAGACGTAGACATCGATAGAGGAACATTCAACATTATCATCAGAACACAATATCACACATAAAATATCACAAAATATATGCGGTAAGATCACTACCAATAGACATACCAAAGATGAAAATTGCATAATAGATGTCATGTATAATTGTTCATCTACATGGTCACACAGCACAATCCACACTTCAAGTATGCAAATACGATGGTGTTGGGTGTAGGAAGAACAAAACGCACCAACTTTGCATCGAAGCATAGCGTCCAGTCGTCCATTGGAAAGCACTTGGTAAGTGTTTTGGTCCACGAAGTGATTAATGTATTCTTGTCCCGTGGCATTCGATCTCCATGTGCCTCCATACCGCAATGTGTCTTCAGTGAAAAAATAAATGTCGGTAAATGTGAATAGAATAATAGGACAAATATAAGAAATAGTACAAGGATTGGAATACCGTAATCGTGGATGGGAAGAATGCAGCATCAACAAGCAGGATATTGGCACCAATGTTTGCAAACGACCACCGGTTTGCCACTTGAATGAAAGCATCAATAAATAACTCCGGTATATCCATACCAGGTCCAACAAGCTCGACGTGCTCCTTCCAGAATCTGATATAACTATCGTCATATACGGTCTCGCCTACATGAACGACGACATTAATTGGACATTCATATTGTTGAAATGTTAATGATCAAAATACCATGAAAAGGTTCTAAATTCTGAACAAATTAACTTGGTGCATTCGACTGTTAATATACCTGGTGCATTTTTCCTCTTGAATAACCAAGGCACAATTTTCTTCTCCAATGCCGTTAGTGATGACCACCGTTGCAGCTCGCGCGAGTTATCATACGACGGTGACAGTACTGCCTTTGAAGGCCTGCGCTCACGCTTGGCCTTGTTGGAGGCAAGAGTAGGTGATGACGGGGCCCTCTTGCGTGTCTTCTCAATTGGGGTTTTCTCGACAAGTGATTGTGGTAGAGGCTCAACAAAGTCGTCGTCACTGCAGGCATTCCGTTCTTGTGTACAATAAATAATAATAAACGTATCAGTAATTCAAATCAATTGACATCACAAAGATCTGCAAATCATTTCACAGTCGTAGAACACATCAACTAAACATCCTGACCACCACTACTTCCTTGGTGGTGTCGTTTGGAGAGGCAACAAGCACCCTATTTGACCGTGAAGCAGGAGGGGGGCAGTCTTCTGTGGAAGGGTGGTCGCTACTGGCATTTAGTTGCTGTATATAAGAAGTATTAAGACGATTATGACAATGCGGGAGCACATCAGAAATGAGGTATATGTTTTCACTATAGATATAAACAAAGCATCCGATTAACACCTTACTTCCAACATTTCACTGGTAATGATGATTGGTGAGCCAAAAAGGTCCCAATTTGGCTACGAACTGGGCAGGTCAGGTGGGTAAGGTTTGTCGCTAGAGGCTCCGTGTTGCTGTGTACAGAAGATAAGTATTAAAAAGAAGGAAAAAATGAAATCATACCACAGAGAACGTATTCCATAACATTAGAAAAATGAAGAACGCAGCCATCAAATATCCTAACCTCTAGTATTTCCCTGGCAATGGTGATTGGTGAGCCTAATAGATCCCAATTAGGCTGTGAAGCTGGCATGTCTGGTGGGGAAGGGCATGCAGGAGGGTGCTTCAAAGCCACGGGTGCAGCATCCTATGGGAGTGACACTGCATTGACTTGGGGGATGCACCTGTGTTGACGGGCACCTGGACAGCAGCATCGTCACCTGTACCAGCCCCATCAACCCCATCAAACTCTACTGCAGTGGCGTCACGTTCATCAGGGCTTGCATCAGTAGCATCAAGGCATCCCAATTCCAATTCCACTTCCTTCATACGTCTTTTCAGTGCTTCGACTTGTTCATTCAGGCGTGCATACTCAGCTTTCAGATAAGCCTTTCGCTGATGAACATCAGTAGCATCATGAGCCTACAAATGAAAAATGGAATGATGAAATCTTTCCAGGTATTTAGAATTTATGTAGATATAGGCTATATAGTACGTCTACCTGTTTCTTCTCAGTGTCAGGACGGACCCCCGTGTCATGGTCCTTTGCGGATGATGTAGGCTGAGGGGTGTTGGCGCAATGTCGACCAAAAAAATAAATAAAAGGAATTGAGCAAATAAAAAAAAATATTATTCAGGGTAATGTAGAGGGGTATAAATTGCGGAGGTCAAATTATGCTCCGTCGAAGCATGGTTGATACTAAGTGTAACATAAAGCTCACATGCAAGTAAGAATAACATGGTTATACTATGAGAATAACATTGAGTTCAATGCACATAATGTATCAGGTTGGAGGTTTGAGTATAGCACATCTGACTAGTAAAAAAACAAAATATGCGAAATATAAGATCCAATACCAGAGAAATAATTAGATATGTATACAGGATTCAGAGCATTGTGTTGTGGATCACTGAACAGGGCATCGTAGTATATGAGTATAGCACATTTAAAATGTAAATAAAGCACTATGATTCATAACATAGAACATTGCTACAGGCTGAAAAAAGCATGAGGTTGTAATACCCGAGAATTTTCCAACATAAAATAAATACAATAAATTAAATAAATAAATAAATAAATATAATAAAAATGATAAATGGATAAAGAATCATAAAAGATGAGAAATGGAATTAAATTTAAAAGAAAACAAAATTCCGAAAACCCGGGAAGCCGAAGACAATTTAATCGAATAAATGGGTACACGGAAACCCAACATCGATGGGCTCAATAACTCGAGTCCAAATATAAATTTAGGTCCGAATAAAATTAAGATAGGAAATCGGGAGCGTAGACGGATAGAAGTCCGAAAGAGAGGAGGAAACGCCCGACGGATCGCACGACCCGGCCCAGACCGAAGTCCAGGCCAGGACGGCGCGGTCGCCGCGCGGTTTTAGGGGTTTACCGCGCCAAGAGCGCGCCACTTGGCAGTTGCGGTCGTTCCGCGATTTTTTCGCCCGAACGCGGATTTTTCGACTTTCGGTTGAACATCTTCGACTCTAGACTTTTAGGGTCAGATCTTCGACGCCCTAGGTCTTAGTTGTCTATAAATAAACCCCCTTGGGAGCCCCGAACATCTTTACAAAACCCTACGAAATCTCTCTACACACAAAACCCTAATTCCGGAGTCGTCGGAGGCACAAAACCGAATCAAGGGACTGACTTGGACGAAAATTAGGAGTCTTCGATCATCGGGGTAAGATTCAAACCATTCTTGTCCATTCTTTTCCATTCAAGATTCAAAAACGAATCCTAATTAAACCTCTTTCCTATTCTAAACCCCGATCCGGACGCGTTGAGGAAAAACGAAGGATCTCGGAGGGAGAACGAAGAACGTGGAAGCCACGCCTTCGAATCATCGAGCCGAGACATCCATAGATCTGTAAGTTAACGCTTACTTGGTTTTGGGTTGTTAAAAGATTCAAACATATAGATCTAATTGAACTCTATCTAAAATCTGTCTACACCGGCGCAGCGTTTTTGTTGAATTTATTCGAACCCCTTAAAGCGTTCAAACGAGGAAACTTAAAACACGAAAAACATTCCTAAGACACTGATCTAGGTTGTGTAAAAATTTCATAATTTTTCATCGTGTTTTGATATGCGAAACTGATCGTAAACGAGCCTGCTTTAGATTTAAATCTTGAAACGATGATAGATTCTTTATTCGAACTTGTTGGTGATTTCTACCTTAGATCTAGACCGATCTAGGCTTGGCGTTGAACATAAGAATTGTAGATCTATATGTTATGAACACCTCCGTAAAATTTCAGAAATTTCCGTGATGATTTGATATAAGAAATCCACCCCAAACCGAACTGGTTAAAATCGGATCTTGAAAACTGGACAGAACATAGATTCGAACTTGTTGACGTTTTTGACTAGAGTTCTAGGCCGAATTAGATCTTTAGCCGAACATGAAAGTTGTAGATAATTGTCTTAAGATGATCTCTGCAAAATTTCATCAATTTTGGAGTTGAATTGCTATGGTAGAATTCGAAATCTTTGAACTGAGTATATGAAATTCGGACAGAACAGTACTTCTGTGAAAATTAGTGTTTTTGACCTATTTAGGTATCTCGGATTGAAAAAGTTAAAACACGAAAGTCGTAGAGCTCGACGTTTTGGAGTCAGTCGTGAAATTTCGGAATTTTTGAAATTAAATCTGATTTTAGACGAATTTTAGAGTAAACTGTGGTTGACCGAGTCAAAACTTGAAATCTTGTTGAAACGGTGGAATTAGCCTTTGAGGTTGAAACGGATAGAAATACTTTGACATACGATACACGAAACGAGAAGATTAAAATATTGCGGGTTATGACTAAGCTAGATACTGTCAATGTTCTCTGCGGCTTGGGACATAAGAGCCCAAGTGTATGTCTAGGTTGACGTAAGAGCCCTAGCGAAACACTGATCGTATGGCTAGCGGACGGATTAACTCTAATTAAAAGATCGACCATGATACCTGTGGACATAAGAGCCCAGGCGTAAGGCTGGCGGACATAAGAGCCCTAGCGGTGGTGATCTGTAAAAGATATGAAACGAGAAGTTTGCGAGAATTCCAAATTAAATCTGTATTAAATTGTGCTGTTAAATTTATGGCAACTTATTTAATTACGTTGCAAGCTATATGATGATCTTATGAATCCATATTTCTAAATTATGCGATTACATGAATTATTTAAATTATGCACATGTTTTCATTAAATTTAATTAAAGGCTTTGTAACCTCATAATCTTGTACGTGTTAACTTACTCAGCACGTAGTGCTGACCAAAACCATATTTTCTTTTTCTTGTTCTTACAGAGTGTGAAGAATATGCATCCTCATATGCATGCGTGGGAATTTTGGGGAAATACATTATATTTTAAATTTAGCTTTAGACTAGATCTTGCACGAATGGGCCTGTTTAACCCGTGTCTAGGCCATGTCGGCCCTAAATTTAAATTCCGCTGCAATATATATGTAAATATTATTTTCCGCTGCAACTTTGATGTATTATTTTTAAATTATATATGAATGGGATGTTTGAATATTTTAAATTCTGAAAAACCATAGCCTTGCATCTCTTTAGCAAGCTCGGAGAAACCGTGTCTTTCTAGGGAGGTGTGATGGTGACACCCCGACCTGGGTGACCAAAAACCGGGGTGTTACAGAGGTATTTTGTTGAATAATTAATCAGTGCAATAATAGCACAGTATGACAGCATTGTATTGCAGTTAAGATAACATGATGAACATAAGAATATATCATGGAGGATGACCAACAACACAAGGTAAAGAAAGATCGTAATGTAAATTACATTCTAAGAAATAGTATAGGCAAATCCTATACAATTTCATATTAAGAAAGATCATCATGCATCGTAAAAAGAACATATCATTATTAGGGGGTGGGGGGGGTTACCTTATCCACATTTGATGCGTCAGCCGCAGCACTTTGTGGTTCGTTTGATTCTGATGGCAGGGCATGTCCGACATACCTTTTGACATCATCCATGGTGAGCGACCTCTTCAAGCAACACGTGAAGGACCCACCAGATTTGCACCCAATAAAATCAAAAAATACGTGCTGCACCAAAAACAAATGTTAGAAAAAATACAATGTACTGCTCATTGATTTCGATTCCATCAAGTTGTAAATAATAATCACAACTACAATACCATAATGCAGTGGAAGTCACCGCCGAGACGTTTGTGCAGCTCCTTCCTGGCATGGGCATCCGATTCCGGGGGGGAAATCATATTAAAGATGGTGTCTTGAACGAAAAAAGCCCAGTTAAATGTTTCTGCCAACTCCCTACTACGAAGCACACAAAGCAAACCCAGCCTCAAACGCCGATTGGGGAAAGGTGACAGAACAGCACCAATGCAGTATAACACATACAACCTCCAGAACTCAATCATCTCCATTTCCTTCTCCCAGTCGGGCGAATTGACAAGTTCAGCCAACCGATCCCAATTAACATTAGATTTCCCCCTATCACACAGTTTGAACTTTGATCTCACTTGCTCACAAAATGGATCGTCCTCTGTGATATTCTCACTTGTGATCAAATGTTTGCTATGGCCATGGGTAAGGCCGTAGACAGCAGCTATACGCTCGGGGGTTAACTCTAGTATCCGGCCATCAGTGAATCTGAAGCATTTTGCATCATGGTCCCATGCCTCCATCAGGTGAACCATGGGTACGACAGGAACGTGCTTCCCTTTTATATGCAACATCCCTCGGAAGCAAAAATCGTCAATGAAATCCCACCTTCCGTCTGCACGATTCTCAGCCATCTTCTGATTAACCTCATAGACTAACTTAGGGACGCACGCCAACTGGGTCGCCCTTGCCCTTACCATCAACTTATCCATCGTGCTGCTTAATCACAAAAACCATTGTTTAGACAGCATGATCAAAAGTAGGGCTTCACACATAATATTGGGACACTTAAAAAAACGATTACAATAACACCCCCCTTGAAGAAGAAAAAAATAACAAAAACCACATTATCTATGACACAAACTGGAAAAGTACCAGGCTTACCTCCATATCATTTACACATTGTAATAAAATTAGTATAATATAACCCCCTGCCACCATCCCTATTACCACAAACGCGGAAATACCATTGTCAAAATAGGTATGCCCACATAACCCACATCCTCTAAACCAACAAGCCGCCTCAAAATCACAAGAAAAAAATAGCATAATAACTCAGACGATACCCTAACTTCCTACAGCCACAGAACATTTGGAATAGAATACAGTTAATATAGAACACGATCGGCGGTATGGGCAGGGAAAATGTTATAAATATTGGGGTTGGACGGCGAAAAGAAAACAGCAAACCACCAAATCTAAATCCAGTTTAAAGAAACCAAACAATTGTGGAATGCAATCACAATAACCAAATCTTGCGACTTCGAAGTGCAATCGAGTTGAAAATTATCTAACCCAGTCGAAACCTCACCAGAATCCGAAGCACAAACGAAGAATCCACACCACGGGGTAGTCTGCCTGCTTCGAGAAATCAAACTCCCAGAGAGAGCGGATGAAAGTGTTGAATCAATTCCGGGAATAGCCGCCGATTTCGAGCTTTCAATGAAGAAACCACTATCACTTTCTCGCCGATTTGGAGCTTTCAGTGAAGAAACCGCAGTCACTTTCTATGGAGGGTTTTTTCTTTCGAAAAGATCCTGGCAAGGAAGGGGAACATTCTATTTGAGCTTTTTGGATGTTTCGATATTATAAAAGGGATGATACAATATAGGTCCAAATGTGGTCCACTGGATAAATTCTGTCAAAATATCCCCACACAATCTGCATAATTAAATAAAAAATACACAAAATCTAAAAATATTGGGACAATATCCCTGTCCCAAGCACACGTGTGTGAATTATTACATCCACCATAAATTCCACGATTACCGGAATCAATAATGTGTAACATCCCTTGTTTAAGACCAATTATTAAATATATAAAAAGGAAAGGAAATTGACTAATACACTGCCATGTGGGGAGTCAGAGGTGATAGCACTATATACACAAGGGTAGAACACGTCAGGATTTGCGGAGCTCAGGATGCAAACCTATTCCAGTATCGGCGAGTATATATGATATACTCCCTTCGTTATTTAACGTATGCATAGTTATTATTATTCACTGAGTTATACAAGATAAAACATAATTAAGTGAAATCTTGTTAGATTCGTCTAATCGCGTAGTTTTAGAATTGTTAACCCAATAAAATATTAAGGCCCATATTTGTTAGTCCAATGTTGAAGGCCCATCTGTTTTTTTTTTTTTTTTTTTGTAGATTGCTCGGCCCAGTCTGCAAAAATATATCCGGAAGAGATGACACACCTTCAAAGCCCGGATATATCCGGAAGAGAGGATGCATCCTCAAAGCCCATTAGGTAGAGATATACCCGGAGGAGATGATGCATCCTCAAGGCCCAGTCTGAGAAGAGAGACAGAGCGAAATCAGGATGGAGGCCATCGTCTAAGGAAATATATCAAAGCGAGATCAGGATGGAGGCCATCGTTTGAGGAAACATATCAGAGTGAGGCGCCGCATAAGGAAACAGATCAAGAAGAGATCATGGAGCGTCGTAGCTTAAAGATTCCTCACCACTATATATGTGCGATGTGGCATCACATGCGGGACATATCCAATCAACCCTAAAAGAGGCCGTATTTCATATTTTTACTTTCTATTATTTACAGCTTTCTTTCCATTCCTGTTTTCGTTTTTTATATTTTTCTTGTAATCTTCCTTCACATTCATCAATAAAAGAGAAGTTCCGCTCCTCCAAAAATTTCAGCGTTAACTAGAATATTAAATTTTTATACTCCCTCTGTCCCAGCTAAGATGTCCTGTTTTACTTATGCACACAATCCAATGCACTTTTTTAATCGTTAATATCTCAAAATATATACAAGCAAAAATTATGTAAAATATATATTCTAAAACTATACAATTAGACGAATCTAACAAGACCGAACTCGACTATTTTCTTCAAATATATAGTTACAATAATATTGAGTCAAAGTTGAACAATGAACAGTGTCAAAAAGTCAAACAGGACGTCTTATATGGGACGGAGGGAGTAATTTTTACTTCTATACAATTTAAGATATTGAGCGTTAAAAATATATATTGGATAATATGAAACACAAGAATGTTACGATCTTTGAAAAATGGAGGATTATATAGTACTACCTCCGTTCCTTTTTAAATGCACATTTTGACTTTTGGCACTGTTCATTGAGTAGCTTTGACTCGACTTTTTAATATAATTATATAAGATAAAATATAGTCAAGTGAGATCTTGTTGGATTCGTCTAATCGCATAGATTTAGAATATCAAAATTTCATAATTTTTATTTGTATGCAATTTGAGTTGTAAAGCATTAAAAATATGTATTGGATTGCGTGAAATGTGGGTATATAGCATTTAAAAAGGAACGGAGGAAGTATATACATAGAACAGGATAATGGATATAGTATATTCAAGTCGATCAACAAAGTTGTATACCACTAATAGTTGACATAGTATAACGCCACTTGTCAACATAAACAGAACAACGTACGCAGTATACAAAAAAGCAGCGAATGAATTCCGATTTCCATTATTAGCCAATATCCCAACAATTCAAAACGACGACAACAAGCTGGCCTGACGATGATTCCCACTCCCACACTCCAAACCACAGCCGCACTGCGGACACTCCTCGAAATTCTCGACGGGGAAACTGGCCGACGCGATCCCCACCGACAACTCCAGCTCTGCCTCCCCTTTCCTTCTCACTTCCACAATATTCATCCACCACACCAACACCTTCACGCTCACCCCCCTCAGTTCCCGGAGCCTCCCTTCCGATATCACCCCGCTGATTTCCGGCTTGTACCTCAGCCGGTACTCGCTCCCCAGCGCGAAGCTGCACGACCCGTTCAGGTATGCCGAGAATGCCCCCGTCTCCCGGTTCAGCCGGTACCCCGTCGCCCCCTTCGGGAGCAGCCCCACCGGGAAGTTGTACTGCCGGAGAGCTTCGTATGGGGATGGCGCCTGATCGGCCGCACCCACGGACAAGCAAATGAGGAATAATAGGATTATCGGCCGGACAATAATGGCGGCCATGTGGTGTGGTGTGGTGTGGTGCGCACTAAATTGGAGGAGTAATGGTTGTGTGAGAGACTGATAGGGGTGAAGCGATTGGGTGGGTTGTTAAAAGTTTTATTTATGTAGGGATTGGGGGGAATGGGGAGGGAAAAAGGAGACGGTGGGGTTGGGGGGTTAAGACAAAGACAGGTGTGTTGGGGGAAGACAATTGGCATGATGTCAGGCTGTCCACGTGCAGTCGTGGAGTGTGATGCACCCATGTGTAATGTTGTACTGTATTGTCTTATTACAAAAACACATGCAATGCAAAGGGGGGAAATGGACAGATTCTTGGGTCACTTTATATGCATGTCCTGCTTTTGGAACTTCGAAAGGATTCAATGTTTTCCATCACCAATGCAATGCATATATACGTACGAGAGTAATATGTTCTGTTGGTATATTTGGAAGTCAACAAACAAATCCGTGTGAATATTGAATTCTCTCGCAATTTGTTTCTCCAAATTTGATATCGGCTTGCCCCCAAACAATCCCTAATCCCTTTATATACGTATGGCATCGAGCCATATTATGATATTTACTTACAAAGATGTATGTACATCAATGTCATGTTTCCATTGCATGCCAATTTAAAGGGTCTTAGTTCGTGGGGTTTGGAACATATTATCTGATTATTGCAATTTTAAAACTTGAGAGCAAGAAGCATAAGTAAATTCATTTGAATTCAATATATTTTGATTTTTGAAGGAATAATCATTTGAATTTTCAATTATCTATTCAATTATCTGCCTCAGCATTATGCTGTCAGGATTTAAATCTATTCCCATACCCGCAAACCGAATCCTTTCTCGTTTTTGTATGTTAATCCAACATTGAATTTCTTCTAATTTGACACATACTGCTGTGATTCATGTTCCCAGCACATCACAATTATGGTTTGAAAAATCGATCAATTCACATAGTAGAGTTTTTATCTTTGCAACGGTTGTATTTACAGCACATGTTTAATAATATCTATCTATTTATGCTGGTTTTATCATGCCTTTTTCGTAATATGGGATAGGACCTCACAAGAACATTATCATTGGGGATAGTACTAAGTATGCTTTTCAACTGGTACTCTTGAGAGGTTCACGAAATGCCCGTGGTTCTGTGAAGCACTTTGGTCCTCTCCTGCCCCGGGTGTTCCGCACAGTCATACAAAGCCATGTGTCCCATCAATTGTATTCAATGCCATACAATTGGATTAGTTTCTTAACAGTTGAGAGCAGTGAACCATGGGTGTGGCTTTGGTGCATACACCTGCACATACTTTATGTATGTGATGAGAGTAGGGGTGTGCATCGGTCGGTTCGGTTAACCGAACCGAACCAAACTCCAAAACCAAATTAAAAACCGAATTTTTTCTAAAAACCAAAACTGAACCAAAATTACTGAAAACCGAAATAACCGAACCGAACCGAACTATTTTTCTAAAAAATAAAATATGTTTTGATCAAAATATCTCTATTACCATTTTCAAACCTGTAATTCGCCCTGACAAACAAAAACATCATATCTACATATAACTATGAGTGCATAATAGTAAACCATTCCAAATTGCATTATTCAAATTACACACAAATTAAATGAAATGACAAAATAAAGAAACAGTCACCGAATAGGGGTATTATTTTTTGTTTATTATATAATGGCATAATGTATTTTATATATTTTTTTAATATATAATTCAAATTTCGGTTCGGTTCGGTTAACCGAATTGTAGATTTTTAAAAATAAAAAACCAATCCGAAAATTGAAACTTTGGATTTTCAAAAATAAAAAACCAAACCGAAATCAAAAAACTGAACCAAATTGCAAAATTTGGTTCGGTTCGGTTGGTTTGTTCGGTTTCGACCGAAATTTGCACACCCCTAGATGAGAGAGGTGTTTTATATGATGTGGGAGATGTTTAATGAGAGATTTTTTCTGTGAAAGATGAATGTGTAATGTGAGTGATGTTTTATATGATGTGAGAAATGCCATATGTAATGTCTGCATATGCATACAATTCAAGGAATTGTACCGTAATCGGATTGGTGAACCATATCTAAAATATCCGACAAAATATTTACATTGATGCCAACATTGAAAGATGTAATAGCCACATAAGAAAATGTAACAGGCCATATTTGATGTAGAGGTGAACTCTTTATTGTCTCGTGAGTCGTGACAAAGGCTCAAAGGATAAACTCACACTTTTGCCTTTGCATCTGCTCCTAAAATCTTCAACTACTATAACAAATGCTGAAATATGGGGATGAGCCACCAAAACAAATAAAAGGAACAAAAGGAGCTGTTTGACTTGGTCACTTTTTACCCAATGTTTTTTAAACGAGCTTATTCAAATAAATCAGCTCAACCAAATCACTTTTTACTAAACAGCTAAAGAGTTGTTTGACTTAGTCAAATCAGTATTGTAGACATAATAAACTAAAGTCAACGCCATACATAAAAGGATTTGGAGGCAATATGGTTTAAACTTGAATTTCAGAATTGTACGTAGACATAATAAACTAACGAGGGGTTGGCTTGGTTTGAATTTGGGGTTATGACATGTTTAAAGTATAGAGTTCACATGACATGGCAGTTTGTTGTATAACAAACACATGGCTTGCCTCGAGTCTTAAGGTGGGGATAGCCGTTGAATTTGGGTTGTGAAAGCTTTTATTTGGGCTTGCAAGTAGCAAATATAGGATATCCGAGACTTGTACAGAAGTATTATAAGTGAATTAATACTGAGCAGTGAACACCCAATTATTGAAGCGATTCGGGTATCATCGACTATCCTATTAATCTATACTTAGTTAAATATTTTTTTAAGGCCACTGCAAGGAGTCATATTTGTGTTTGGGCCATCGATTGTTCCTATTTGGTTTTCAGCCATGATAGGACATTTGAGCCGAATTTATGGTTAATTTGACCAAATCAACGCCCCAACGGGCCGCGATGGCCTAAAAGTGGAAATATTCTCTTTCTAGTGCCTTTTTTTTTATTTTTTGTCACATTTTATTGTTTATGTCACATTTATTTATGTCCTAAAAGCGAACAACTTTATTGCTTATTCTCTTTCTATGGCCTAAAAGCGATAGAAATAATAATACTCCATCCGGCCGTTTATTTATGTCACATTTTCCTTTTTGTCCGTCCCATATATATCTTTTTTTTTATTGTTTTCGCATGGAATTAAAATTGGATATAAGACTTTTTAGTTATTATCAACTAAAAACTACGCTAATAACTATACTAAAACTAAGATAAAATAAGCAGCTATTTGAAGGAAAATAAGTAAATGCTTCATAATAACGTGTCAAACCACGATCTCAAGTCAATTGCTAAAATAAGGTTGCTCAATGTCTTAATATTGCTTTGGCACATCAATGTGTTCCTTCCCATCGGAGACCACTTTTCCTCATGATCATCAATTTTATTTCACTTTCTATGAATAGTTGCAGAGCCTTTACTTTTTCTACGGCCAATTATTTTACTTATATTTATTGATATGATGTGATGAGGTAAGTTTCATAATTAATATTTAATTATTTCCTATAATAAAAATTAGAAAAAATGTTAGGGTGGATAACAAAGAAAGTGAGACATAAATAATAGAATTGAGTATTATTTATTTTAATTATGCAAAAATTAAAGCTAAAATAGGCCACCAAAAGGAGGACAATTCCACTTTTAGGCCATTGCGGGCCGTTGGGGCGTTGAATTGGTCAAATTGGCCATAAATTCGGCCCAAATGCCCTGTCATGGCTGAAAACCATAATAGAAATGATTGATGGCCCAAAAAAATGGAATGACTCCTTGTAGTGGCCTAAAAAAATATTTAACTCATTTATACTAACCGGTGATCACTGTAGCCAGCAGCACCCATTCTGCATTAATCATTACTTTAAAATATTGGTAATAATAATTTGCTATATTTAAATTATTTAAAGATATCAAATCATACATCTATTTTTAAAAAATATATATATATACTCTACCTCTTATTACAAGAAATAAGAGATATTTTCTAAAAAATTACGCTTTAAAACCCCTATAAACATATTTTGTTTAAAAAAAAACGATTGGCTATAAGTGAAAAAAATAATTATCTAATGGGACAAAAAATAAAAACTTCTAAAACGTGGGACCAAAAATATGAGAGAAAATTCAATATGATTAATTAGGTTTATTGTACTTTTTCCGGGCACTCGGTGCAATCACCAAACTCGCAGTACATCAAGATACAAAATTTCAACCGTTTATTCAAATCCAACTGTTCTCCATTGAAAAGGGTAAAGTTGTCCAAAAATATATATAATGGTCTAGTCTTTATCGCTAAAAAATACTTTGATATGTGGCTGAAATATTATATGTGGTATATCACTTGAATACACACAACTCGTCACTGAAATCTGTTAAACCAAAGAATTGGGGTTGCAACTTTTACGAAGTCGCTGAAGTGCACATCATCAAACCGCTAAAAAATACAATAGCACATCGCTGAAATATATTATCATACGTCGCTGAAATACATAGAAACCGTCGCTGAAATATGTTAAACGAAAGAATTGGGGTTGCAACTTTACGAAGTCGCTGAAATGCACATTATCAAGTCGCTGAAAAATACTATAATTCGTCGCTGAAATACACAAAAGATGTCGTTGAAAACACTTTGCATGTCGCTGAAATATGAAGTATTATAATTGTCGCTATTAATCAACAAATCGCTGAAATGTAAATAAGTTGTCGCTGCAATGTACTAAACTATACTCCCTCCGGTTTTTAAAAGATGAAACATTTGCATAGTGGCTACTATTTATTGAGTAACATTGATTTAATTTTTAAACACAATATATAAGATAAAATATAGTCAAGTGGGATCTTGTTGGATTCATCTAACCGCATAGTTTTAGAATATCAAATTTTTATACTTTTTTACTTATATACATTTTGAGATATTAAGCGTTGAAAATATATATTGAATTGCGTGAAATGTATGAATGTTACATTTTTAAAAAAACGATGGAGTATTTGAGAGTAATATATCAAATTTACCATTTTACCCGTCAAATTAATCTCAACCATTAATTTACAAATTGAATGAACGATTGTAATGCACCGCAGAATATCAAGTCGCAGCATCCTAACAAAGCCACTTCTTTCTCCTTTTGGAAATGAAACAAGTGGCCTGAGACTTAAAAAAAAAAAAAAAAAAAAAAATTTGAGACAAGATTATAAAAGGACGACATTTATATGTAACCTAGATCCGAATTTATTTATGAAGGTTGGGTATCCGAAATGAATATCCAATTACCATACGAACCAACCGCCAAACGCTAAACCGTTCGATACATAGGGTATGTTTGGAAAATAATTAGAGTTTAGCGTCTGGAGTTTAGAGCTTAGAGACTGGAGTTTGAAATTAATGGCAATAAATAGTTTCAAATTTGAATAATGGTATTTGGTAATGCAATTTTAAATTAGAGTTTAGAGTCTGGAGTTTGAAAAGCTAAAATCTGGGGGAGATGAGTGTTCTGAGTTTAGAGATTAGAGATTAAAATTTGGCGGTTACTGTAATTAGTGTTTACTATAAATAGGATTTTAGACTATTTTTAGTATGTATTTTAAAAGCTAAATGCTAATCCCTAGCATCTTTTTCCAAACGCAGCCATAAATAAAACAAGGTAAAAGACACTATTAACCAATACATTAATAGGCTTAGGGGTGCCCGTGATAGAATATAATCATCAGCTCAATCTAAATTTGTTGGCAAATCAAATCATCTATCATTAGTTGCTTGGTTGGGATATTACTAGTATTTTCCAATTTGCTACAGATCGATCGAGACAATTTAGGTTGTCGTATGTGTTCCGATTGATGTATTTGGGAGAAGATTTAAAATTGATAATAACAATTCTTCCATTTGTTTGTTTGGAGTAATGGGGGATCACTTTAAACCACTAATTATATATGTGGATTCTAATTCCATCCCAACATTAAGTCATTTGAAAATCCTTCTTTCAAATCATTTTCTCAAATCTAAATCCATCAATTCAAATACACTTTTTTAAAAGTATATTTGGATTGAAATATAAACGTGAACAATATGAAAGTTTATGGATCTAAAATTGAAAATTAAATGCACTTAAGAGTATTTCGGCTAAAATATAAAAGTTATAGGATCATTTTTGGATAATCAAATACTTTACGAACCAAATTGGATAATAGAGAAACTTACATGACTATTTGTGTATTTATTCCTTACAGTAGTATAGGATTAGATAGAAAGTAACAAAGATAGCTTCCTGTGAAAATCGAAACAAAGAGACTGATTAGTAAAGCATAATACTATGTCGACATTGTTTGATGCATGTCCACAATG
Source organism: Hygrophila difformis (assembly GCA_030278955.1). Classification (NCBI taxonomy): domain Eukaryota; kingdom Viridiplantae; phylum Streptophyta; class Magnoliopsida; order Lamiales; family Acanthaceae; genus Hygrophila; species Hygrophila difformis. The sequence goes on along the minus strand of JAOANR010000006.1, from coordinate 19,164,247 downwards.
ACAATTGACAACAAACATAGCTGTAAAATTTCTAAACCAATTAACAATTTTCATCGCCTGATCAAGCCTAGTTGAGGGATTATATTGCTCAGACTTCCTAATAAGGATGTGTTACACCAGAAGACTTACTAAGGGTCTGACTACAGGTATATATTAAAAATATATAAAATGCAAAATCTAATCTAAAAATAAATAATCATAACAACAAAATTATACTAATTAATAGTATATATGAAGAAATGTAGTTTAAAAAAGGGTGATATAGGTTCGGGGCGTCGGTGATCACACTTTTCAGTCAGTCGGGTGGGGCCTTGGTCCCACCTCAATTTTTTAAAAAAAATTGTTCCTTTTTTTAAATTTTTTTCACCAATTTTTTTTTTAAATTTATATATTTAAGATATAAAATATATATATATACATATATTCAGGCCCTACCGAGCGAAAAATTCTATATGCACCACTGTTTTCAGTCATAAATCATAACCCAAGCTAAGCTGGCTCCGGTTGACCCAGCTGATCCTCAGAGATCAAATATCTTCCTCCGTATTCAAATGTTTTTTACATACCCACTTTTCACGCAGTCCAATGCACATTTTAAATCAGTAATAACTCAAGTTCCGTACAAGTAAAAATTTTAAAAGTTCGATATTTAAAAACTACACGACGAGACGAATCTAACAAGATCCCACTTGACTATATTTTAACTTGTATAACTATGATAAAACTTTAAGTAAAAGTCTGTGTGTGAATAGTATAACATTACTAAACGTCAACAACATATTAAAACGGAGGTAGTATAATTTAGTTACCAAGTTGCCATAAATAAACAAATAAATACAGTAAATAAAAAAAGGTTGCATGGTGCACGGGAATAAGCATCTTATAATTATCTATTGAGTTTTATAGTTTCTAAGTAATCAATTGGCTAACTTAATAAACAATATAATGAATGGTAGCGTATAAAGTGCGATTTTTAATTTAACCCGAACAAAAATGTGGGCATGCATGGACAACTGGTAAGTTTTATAAGTATCTATCTTAAAATATGTGTAATACTACACCACTCTAATTAATATCCTAATGTTGCATAACTTAGGGATGTGCAGTGGTGTGGATCAATGGTTCGTTGCATAACAAAAAGAAAAGATAAATTCATAATATAGCTAGAGCATTACGCGTCACGACTCAAGTACCAATTGAAATTCGATATTTTAATTATGTGTGAGATATTTTAAATCATCAATAATTTATTTCCATAACAATACTAGCTCCAATGAAACTATTATGAAAGTATCTATAATGAGGTGGCTCTTCAACGTAAGTTTTGAGGTTCGACTTCCTATCGGCCCCCTATCTCTCCCATTATTTCCTTTGTAATGTATGTGACATGGACTCCCACCATTCATTTCCAGGCCTTCAATGACTCCTTAAAAAAAAAAAAAATTAAATAGACTGGTGTGACGGTGTGACCGTGTGAAAGACATGTTGTTCCCTGAATTTATAAACAAATGAATGGTCCACTAATTGAACTATAGATCGATTTGACCAAACTAATTTGTCCGTTGTGAGATAATCATTTCTTAATTACAGTTATAGTACTAGTATTTTATACTTCTATTAGTATACCTCCCCATGATAATCCTTCTGCATGTTCCTAATTAATTACTACATAAAGTACCTACTAGTCTATTCATGCAACTCTCATGCATGCATGTTCCAAAATCCATCTCATCACATCTAATAATTATTCCCTTCTTACCATTCCAAATGTCATACTTATTATTTTTGGATGTCCCATTACAAATATCTTCTTTCTATAAATAGAAATAATTTTTTCCCTCCAACAACTATGTGGACCCCACCATATACTCATAAACCAACTCTAACTTAATTACCGTGCCCAACAGTAACAAGACACTTGATCCGGGACGGAGGGAGTAATATAGTACTACCTCCGTTCCTTTTTAATTGACACGGACCCACATTTCATGCAATCTAATGCATATTTTTAATCGTTAATAACTCAAATTTCATACAAATAAAAATTATAAAAATATGATATTCTAAATCTATGCGATTAGACGAATCCAACAAAATCCCACTTGACTATATTTTATCTTATATAATTGTACTAAAAAATCGAATCAAAGTTAATCAATGAACAGTGTCAAAACCCCAACTGTGGCAATAAATAAGGAACGGAGGAAGTATAAACATATCATATCATCTCATTTCGAAACAAACAATTTGGCCTTAATAAATGCAAACACCTAAAATTCAACCGTATAAATATAGCCTGCACTTTTACTTGTATCTATCTCTTCATTCCCAAACATGTCTAGGTTTCTGCTGCTGCTGCTGCTCAGTGTCATTTCCTTCCTAGCCTTCATTATTTCATTCTCTTACTTTTCCTTCCCCTTAGTTTTCGATAATCCGCCAAATGCCCCCAAAAGAATTAAAGTTTACAGCCACGTCCAAATCGCCGAATCCACATGCCAAGGCACGCTGTACCCCGACCTCTGCGTGTCAACCGTCTCCGCTTTCCCGGAGCTACGGCAGAAGACGCTACCGGAGATTATCTCCGCCACCATCAATACCACAATGGAGGAGGTCTGGAAGTCCGTCTCCAACTGCAGCAGCATCCGCCGAAAGTATTTGAAGAAGCTGGAGCCGCTGGAGCTCCGTGCCCTAGATGACTGCCTCGAGCTCTTCCACTACACCGTCGACGAGCTTAAAAAAATCCTCGCCGGACTATCCGAAACCGGTTATTCGGAGAGGTACTATGACGATTTGCAGACGCTGCTCAGCGGCGCAATGACAAATCAGTACACCTGCCTCGACGGTTTCGCGTATAGCAAGAACAACACGAGGCGGTTCATCGAAGGCAGGCTGAAGAAGATCTCGCGCCACATGAGCAATTCGCTCGCCATGGTTAAAAAGCTGAAGAGAAAAGGGGAGAAGAATAAGAACAAACCGCCTCCTAGCGAGGCGTTCCCGGAGTACGGAGAAATGAAGGAAGGTTACCCGGCGTGGCTGAACAAAAAGGATCGGAGATTGCTGCAGTCGGCGGCGCCGGCGAACGGAACGAAGTTCAATCTGGTGGTGGCGAAGGATGGCAGCGGCAATTTCACCACCATTAATGCAGCGTTAAATGCCGCACCGAACAACAGCAATTCCAGATTCGTGATTTACATTAAGCAAGGAGCCTACTACGAGTACATCCAAATAGGATCCCAACAGACGATGATAATGCTAGTCGGCGATGGAATCGGAAAGACGCTGATAAAAGGAAACCGCTCCGTCGTCGACGGTTGGACGACTTTCCGATCAGCCACCGTCGGTGAGATCTGCTTCTTTTCATTAATATTATTATATCCTACTGTACATAGTACATTTATACAGAGATTTTACCTACATTTCAAAACGTGTGACACATAAATCTCCACCGTCGTTATAATTTCAATCATAACTGTGTACCGTTCATCTTCGTGCTCCATTTAATGAATCCAGTCCAGTAGATCTCAATTAGGAAAGTGACAGTTGGACTGGAGCCGAGGTCCTGGGTGCTCCAAGAAATTATAATAAAAAAATAATACTAAACCCTAGTTGCTAAAACCGTGTTTTGATTTTGTAATGTGCAGCTGTGGTGGGAAACAGATTCATAGCAAAAGGCATAACAATCGAGAACTATGCCGGCGCCGCGAAGCACCAGGCGGTGGCGCTCCGCAGCGGCGCCGATTTCTCGGCGTTCTACCAATGCAGCTTCGTCGGCTACCAGGACACGCTCTACGTCCACTCCCTGCGCCAGTTCTACCGCGAGTGCAACATCTACGGCACCGTGGATTTCATATTCGGGAACGCCGCCGTGGTTTTCCAAAGCAGCAACCTCTACGCGCGGCGGCCGGATCCCAACCAGCAAAACATCTTCACGGCTCAGGGGAGAGAAGATCCCAACCAGAACACGGGGATCTCCATCATCAACTGCAAGGTGGCGGCGGCGGCCGATCTGCTCCCGGTGCTGTCGCAATTTCAGACGTATTTAGGGCGGCCGTGGAAGCAGTATTCCAGAACGGTGTACATGTTCTCGAATATGGAGAGCGTAGTTGATCCGAGAGGGTGGATGGAGTGGAATGGTACCTTTGCGCTCGACACGCTGTACTACGGCGAGTACAAGAATCGGGGGCCGGGATCAAACACGACGGCCAGGGTGAAATGGCCGGGTTACAGAGTGATTAATAGCTCAACGGAGGCAAGCCAATTCACTGTTGGGAATTTTATTCAGGGGGGTCAGTGGCTGCCGGCGACAACTATTCCGTTCTACCTTAATTTAACGGCAACTTGAGATGTTATTGGCTTTTCTGTAATTTACTAATTTAAACATTTACTTATATATATATTTTTTTAAAATTTTTGAGTATGTTCCCATTTTTTTTATAGTTGGAATTTAGAAAGGTTTCCTATTAATCATTATTTATAAAATTCTCTGATGTTCAATCTTTTGATTGAAATTCGATCACCTTCTACTGATGCTTTGAGCAAAAATGTTTTTATTCCACCCACTTGTCCGAATGGTGTGTTAAATGGTGAACTTTTATGCTTTCCAAAAAAAAAAATGGTGAACTTTTATAGGGTGCTTGAAGCTGAGAAGCTCATTGCTAATATTTGAAAGTTGGGTGGGTCAATAACTCAATATGCTTCAATTTGCCTGCCAAAACAATTGGGCATTGGCTATGGTTATGGGCTCCATCTTTTATATAAAGCCTAAGTCATATAAACTTGGGCTGAGCCGGTAAGTTGGGGTTGGTAGCCCAATTAAAACAAGATCTACCTTTATGGGCCTGTGTCAGCCCAAATGTATATGATGAAGTATTTGTTTCGTCAACTACAATCCATATCCTTGCATTAAATGCAAGATTACCTTTTTATTTTTAGGTCTTAACTTCATTCCAATTTATTGCGTGCTTTAGGCTGTTTAATCCAAATCAGAGCTGCCAAGTATGAAATCTTTCATATTAGGATTTCAATGGGAATAAAATTGTTAACCACATCTAGTGCTGTAAATAGAACAAACAGTTCGTGAGCTGAGCTCGTTTCGACACGTTTTCGTTCCTTAACAACTCGTTCGGTAAGTTAAATGAACCGAGCTCAAACACATAATTTGGTTTATGTATTCGTTCGTTAAGTTCGCGAACAGTTCGGAATTCTTTTTTAATTGAATATATATTATAAAAAATATAAATATTATCTAGTTGTTCTTTCCATTTTTCATTTTTATTAATTTCACATTTCTCTCATAAATTATATTACAATATACATTACATTTTCACACCTAATTTAATTCTAAAACAAATAAATTTATTAATAAAATAAATGGTTCGTTAACTGAGCTCGACTAGGCTCGTGTTCGTTCGTTATTAGCTCGTTCGTAAGGTTAAACGAACAGAGCTCAAACATGAAAATTGGCTCGTTAAGATTTTTGGCTCGGTTCGTGTTCGTTCGTTAAGCTTAACGAACATAGCTGAAACACTTGAAGCTCGGTTCGGTTCGGCTCGTTTAGAGCTCTAACCACATCCACATGTATGATGAAATCAATTCAAGTGTCAACTAATAATGAATTTACTCACAGCCCCTTTTTGTTTGTGCACACCTTTTTTTCCCCTTTGTGAATGCCAACTCGTAAAATTCTCAAAATAGGGTTGGCATGTAACCCATGTGTGAGTGGTTTATAAACTATACTCCAATATTCATAACAGCAATTACACATGTAATTAAAAGACTCTTTCTTGTCATATAATTATCTTTACATGTTAGACTCATCTTCTCTTGTCCACTGATTGCGCTCTAAAGATTCATACATACAGCATAAGGGGGCAAAAAGAAGTCCTAAAATTTCTCTTAGCCAAGAGATCGAATGCGAACCAATTATTGGTAACTTTAGGGCATGTGATGAGTTATCAGAAAGGCACATGGCAAACATTGAAATTTCAAGCTTGGTTCCAGAAAAAAGGAGAAAACATAAATAAAGTACAGAATGAATGAGAGTTGGTCCGAAATGGAAGAAATCTGCATACACACACAAATGAAACTTTAAATTATCATCATATCGTGCGACCCATTGCTCAACCAATAATCCAACTGTTAGTTTCTTTAGTAGTACATGATACATGTTTCTCCAACATTTTTCATATTTAAATTAATTATTATTTATACAATTCAACACAATCATTACACTATTGTATTCATATATTTTTCCAATTCCAGTACAATCAATATGTTGTGTTATTAACGAAGCTTTTTAATTTAATTTGAAGAATTATATTATTGCCCTCATTTTTATTTATTTTCTAATGCATATGCATAATGATAAATTATCAATATTTGAAATATGAGGATAATATGTGGTAAAATACTGTCAAAATAAAGAAAACAAGGTAAAATACTCGATACCCGTTTGGGTATACGTTTTGCAGATATAATTACCTGATTACATGATTATTTCATTTTACAAATGTAATAATAGGATAATCTATTTGGTTTATACATTCAAATATTATATAAATCAAACAAAACAATATGACTATTGAATATAAGAATCAGTTTCTAGGGTTGGGGACTTACCTTAGTGGTCAGGTCCCCTGCTCCCAACCAATAGGTTGGGGGGTTCGATCCTTACCCGGCCCCCTATCCCTCCCCTTTGTCCCTATTTGTAATTTGTGTGGTTTGGGCTCCCACACACCTTTGCCGACACATGAGTGTCAATGTTTACCAAAAAAATATAAGAATAAGTTTCTAAATAAAAGTATCTGACTATTGCATTCATAAAACACAATAATGTAAGAATCAGTTTCTAAACACATTCAAACGGTCACTTAATATAGAACAATTGTTAGAATGATAATAATGTAATTTACACATGCATGATTTCCAACATTATAATTGGGGTTCGATTCTCCAACTGACTCAATATCCGCTCATTTATTACTTTGAAATTTGTATAATTTGAGATCTCATACTTCTGCGGAACTTAAATTTCAATGTTTACTTGAAAAAATAAATAAATAAATAAATAAACTTTGAATATTAAGAAATATAATAAAAATGTTTCCATAGTTAGACCTGTCAAAACGGGCCTAGCCCGTTGGGCCGGCCTGCACCGCAATGTAAAAAATGCGGGGGCGGGCTCAACTTTTAGAGGCCCGTTTAGATGCGTGCTTCAACGGGCCCAACCTGCGGCGGGACGGGCTTTTGCAGGTTAGGCCCGCGGGCTTTCAGTTTTTTTTTTTTTTTTAAACGTTGTGCATCGATTAAATTTATTATTCTTTAGTATGAATATTTATTATAATGTCATCAAACATTTAAATTATTGAATTGATTGAATATTGAATTATCTTAATATATAAATTATCTGTCTCTTCTAATATTTTTATGTTCATAAATTCTATGGGTATCAAGTTTTTAAGTGTAAAACTCATTATTATTCTATTTATTAAAAATTATGAGTGCAAATAAATATTTATTTTTTTAAATGTAAATTAATGAATTATGCCCATACAATCTTACCTACTAAAATATAAAATTTAGTGAATTATGTCCATACAGTCTTATCTAATACAACTCTAGCAAAAACTTCATCTGTGAGACCTAAAATTTTAATCAGTTCAATCATTAATTATAAAACTTTTGTCACACATATTATATTTTGCAAAATATAATATAGTCCTTTAGTATTAAAAATGAAATAATCATAAATTCTTTTAAATAATTATTCAACAAACCCGCATTAAAGTAGATAATTGTGTCAATAGATATACACTTACTTATTTATAATCATAAATACCAATTATAAATCTCTTTATTTCATTTTTAATACATACATTAAAAAATATATCCAAATTTTATTTTTTTTACAAATAAAAAAATAATACTATTATTTAAATAAAAAGACCGCGGGCCGGAACGCATAATCCGCGGCCCGCGTGTGAGGCGGGTCGGGCCTCGACATTTCGAGTCCACCCCATTTAGGCCCGCCCCATTCAAGCCCGCAAAAATGCGGGGGCCTGCGCGGGCCGGCCCGTTTCGCCCTGCGGGCCCGTTTCGACAGTTCTATCCATAGTGCATCAACTTTGCAGGTTGCAGAGCGCATGGGCAGTATAAGTATAAGAATATGGGTGTCAATTTCAGGTTTCGGGTTGTGTTCGTGTCGGGTTAATCAGGTTGTATAATATTTCAGGTCGGGTTTCTGGTCGACCTGATTTGGGAAAAAAACCCAAAATGACTAAACCCAAACCTGAAATTTTTCGTGTCGTTTGGGTTCGTTTTTTCGGGTTATAGCCAAAATTGACAAAAATTAAGGTTTCGGGTCGTGTTCGTGTCAGGTTGAGCAGGAGGAATAATATTTCAGGTCGGGTGTCAGGTCGACCTGATATGGAAAAAACCCAAAATGACTAAACTCAAACTTAAAATTTTTTGTTCGTGTATAAATTGACACCCCTATATAAGAATAGATGAGTGGTAAGAAGAGGGACATATCACGAGCAAAGGAAAAGGACATGAAAGTGAAGGAAATTGAAATGATCCAACAACATGGGCTTTCTTGGAAATTTGTGGGAGGGAAGAAGAACACGGCATGACTTCACTTGATAGACTGTTGTCATTGCTTCCTCTAATTCTAAAATCACCTAAAATTCTAAATTAGGGTTCCTGAATTTATTACTCCATTTATGAGCAATGAGCTTCTTGATTGAAGTGCGCTTTTTGACACACCCCATGCTCTTATAAGAGTCTTATTCTTGCACTTTTTCTGACACTATGTTACTCTAACACACTTTTTTAGTTGTCTTTTTAGATAGTAAAAAGTGTTTCAAATTAGTTGTCATTTTTAGGTAGTTATAGATAGTTATGCTATATTTTTACTATATTGCCCTTCACTTTACATAAATGCTATTTGTTGACATTTATTAAGAATGAATTTAGTTGAAGTGTAAAAATATAAATTTATAAGTTAATTAATGCAAACATTGGTTATTAAAATTGAACTGAAAGAGATAACTAAAAAGTAACGGAGGGAGTACATTTAAGTAGGTACTATAAGCCTATTTTAGCACTAATAAGATAGCAAGGTGAATCCATTAATCTTGCTTTGTCTTTCTTCTATGGTTTGGCATTTGGGTTCCTTTAGGAATGGGAATTATAACATTCATTTATGAAGAGAATAGAGGAATAACTAGAAATGTGCTATACAAAAACCAAAACAACCAGTATACTTCTTTCCTTATTTTCAATCCAAAAACAAAAGAAAGAAAATAGTGAATCAGCAGCAAATATGACCAATGGGCAATAGGGTTCCATTTCCCCCAAAATCCAAATGCCAAAAGGGATGGATGGATCATGGATGGTATTATTCATATGCATTAATTTACCAGTATGTTTGGCTTCAGAATTCTAATTCAACCCCAAAGAAAAGGACCTCACAAATTCTTCCCTGTCCCACTAAAACTGGAAAAGTTGCCTTGTCACAGTTTACAATGAAAATCATAGAGAGAGGGATGGGTGGATGTCTCTTCCAACTGCTGCCATCCAATCCAACAACACACAAGAGGAGGAGGGGCACTCAGCATTGGGGAGAGAAAGACACACACACACACACCACAGAGGAGTGAATGGAGTGATGAGGACTGAGTCTGAGGACTCCTCTCTTCTTCACGTGACTCTGCCTCACTCTCACTCATTTTTCTTACCGTTGCTTAAAGCTGTAGTAATAAATACTACTACTATCCCACATGGTAAATCAGGCTCACTAATTAACCCCACTTAACTAAATTCCCTAAATTCAGCAAACCCCAGTAGACCACAAACTGAAAATGGAATGTCATTAGTCATTAGTCATTACCCTTTGCCATTTGGTTATAAATACTGCAAGGTGGGAAGAGTGTTTTCCCTGCAACAGCCTGCAGTGGTTTGCCAGTTTACTTGATTTTATAAAAATGGCTTCTTTTCCTCATTCCAGTTCTCCTCTGGCCTTTCTTGTTTTTCTTCTTCTACTTGGGTTGGGGTGTTTGAGCAATGCTCACCCCCATGCCGGTGCTTCCACTTCCAAGCACAACCGCAAGTCACATTTTGCCTCTCAGAATTACAGAGATGCACTCACAAAATCAATCCTGTTTTTTGAAGGGCAGAGGTCGGGGAAGCTCCCACCCAACCAGAGAGTCACTTGGAGGAGAGACTCTGGCCTATCAGATGGCTCTGAGATGCATGTACGTTTGCTTCTTTGTTGATATTTTTAGAAGGTTTTTTCTTGTGTTTGTTTTGTTCTGATTATATCCTGTTCTGTTGGGTAAAAAAAACCAAAAAGGTGGATTTGGTGGGAGGTTACTATGATGCAGGGGACAATGTGAAGTTTGGGTTCCCAATGGCATTCACAACCACAATGTTGTCATGGAGTGTGATTGAGTTTGGTGGGATCATGAAAGGGGAGCTTCAAAATGCCAGAGAAGCCATTAGATGGGCCACTGATTATCTCCTCAAAGCCACTGCTCATCCTGACACCATTTATGTCCAGGTAGGTGACCTTCATTTTGCTTCCCATAAGTCATCACCCACCCTCCATTGTTCGAACCAGCTCCCTTCTGTTCTTGAATGTGACTGACTGAATGAATGAAATGCATCAGGTGGGAGATGCTGGAAAGGATCATGCTTGCTGGGAAAGGCCGGAGGACATGGACACTCCAAGAAGTGTGTTCAAAATAGATAAGAACACTCCAGGCACTGAAGTGGCTGCTGAAACTGCTGCTGCTCTTGCCGCTGCTTCCTTAGTTTTCAGAAAATGTGACCCTGAATACTCCAAGCTCCTTGCTTCCAGGGCCACCAGGGTAATTTTACCTTTTCCACTAGTAGTAGTAGCACACAAGGCACAACTGCCCTCCTGTCAAAACTGGTTTAATCTCTTGAATACTCCTCATTTAATGCTTTGTTTGAAAAATCGAAAAAAAGGTGTTTGCTTTTGCTGATAAGCACAGAGGAGCATACAGTCTTGGCCTGAAACAATTTGTCTGCCCTTACTACTGTGATTACTCTGGCTACCAGGTAACCCCCACAACATCATCATTAGATTCCAAAAATCATAAGCTTTGCACGTTTCTTAGTTCTTCCCTGGTTTGGTGGTACCCCTTTTAAAAGGATGAGCTGCTGTGGGGAGCTGCCTGGCTACACAAGGCCACAAGGAATCCATTTTACTTGAGCTACATTCAGGTCAATGGTCAGACCCTTGGTGCTGATGAATCTGACAACACTTTTGGTTGGGACAACAAGCATGTTGGTGCTAGAATTCTCCTCTCCAAGGTTCTCTCTAATCTTGACTCATTCTCTCCAAACAATTGTTAATGTAATAAGTAGTTTAATGACAGATAACAACCCCTAGTATTTGCAAAATCATATCTTTTCAGGCGTTTCTTGTCCAGAATGTTCACACTCTCCACGACTACAAAACCCACGCGGATAACTATATTTGCTCTGTATTTCCGGGGACCTCTTTTTCCTCTTCTCAATACACACCAGGTCTATATTACTACTATAGTTTAATAATAAATGGTATGTGTCTCAATTATCACAACATATTATTCTCGTATTCCCGACAGGTGGGCTTCTGTTCAAAATGGATGACAGCAACATGCAGTATGTTACATCCACCACTTTCCTCTTGGTCACCTACGCCAAGTACTTGACCTCTTCCCACACTGTCGTCAACTGCGGCGGCACCATCGTCACCCCAAAGAAGCTCAGAGCTTTCGCCAAGAAACAAGTACTAATTACTTCAATAAAGGCTCATCATCATTTTACAAAAGGGATGTCCCTTTTCTAACATTGTTCTTGCAAATTATCTTGGTGAATCAGGTGGACTATCTGTTGGGTGAGAACCCTCTGAAAATGTCGTACATGGTGGGATACGGCCCGCGGTACCCGAAGCGGATCCACCACCGGGGATCGTCGCTGCCGTCGGTCGGGGCGCATCCGGCCAAGATTCAGTGCTCGTCGGGTTTCAATATCATGAATTCCCAATCGCCGAACCCTAATGTCCTGGTAGGAGCCGTGGTGGGTGGGCCGGACAAGAACGATCGGTTCCCGGATGAGAGATCCGATTATGAGCAGTCGGAGCCGGCGACTTACATCAACGCGCCGCTGGTAGGGACATTGGCGTACCTGGCGCACTCGTTCGGACAACTCTGATTGAATCCATTACAACACCTGATTTGGGGAAATTAATATATTAGGGTTTAAGTTAGAAGGGGTTTTGGGCTTCTGTGTGATTTTTCTTTTTTTTTCTTGGTTTTAATGTTTTAGGAACCAAGGAATTTGTGGGTGGTGGTATCGACTGTAATTGTAAGATTATGGTTTAAAAAAAAGGGAATTAAAAGGAACTGTGGGAGTGTGAAAATGCGACTTTGCTACAGTAGTAGTAGTAGTATTCAAATTTTAATGGGTAATCGTGCTGCATTTGGGAAGTCGTGTTTTCACTCCATTCGTTTTTTTCACTAGTAACCTTTTTACCATTTACCCGGCGCCTCGGCCTGCTCTTCGTTTTCCTGCTTCTTCCCCCTCTTTACTGTTTGTTAAAAATGGGAAAACGTGTGTGGCCTGGTGCCCGATACAATTTTCTAATATCATCTCTATCCATAATTTTTTCGCTCCAACCCAACCACCACCTCATCATTAATTATTTTTAAAAAATACAAAATTGGTGGTGTAGGTTATAGTTGTTAATATCCCGATCCTGATCTTAGGATCTTACGATTTTACGATCATACCTCTATAAAACGATCCCGATCCTCTTAGGATCTTAAAATTAGTAAGATCCCGATCCTGATAGTGGAATCTTACGATCTTATGGTCATAGTCCCTCAAACGCTTCTACGATCTTACGATCATACCTCCTTAAACTCATAAATTTTTTGTAGTATTTTATGATTTGTGATCGAAATAACTTTTTTACTTTAATTTTAAACTTAAAAATTTGTATTCCTTATGTATGATGTGCATATGTATATATGTGGAAATATTTTATGTTTGATTGTGGTGTTTTTGTACTATATTGTATTTAATTAACTTGCAAGATTCATAAACACACGAGATAATGCTTTTATTTATTAGTATGCATAATTGAGTTTATCCATTATTGCAATTTCATAAGATCTTAGGATCCCGATTCGATATTACGATCTCGATCTTGCAAAGAGAAAAACGATCCCATATAGGATCCCGATCTTAACAACCTTGGTGTGGTTGCTCAACAAGTTCTACCATCTCAAAATTGATACCAAGTGGTCTCTTTGTTTGAGCTAAATTTATCTAATAAAATAAAAGTTGATGGTGACATTTGTCATCATCCCATTGGTTAAGTGATTTTTTTAAATTTATCTAATAAAATAATTATATCTTTTATATAAATTAATAAATATAATTTTAAACTATATCAAATTTTATATTTTTTCGTCCCACTTTTGCTAAATTTTTATTAAATACATAATATATCAATTTTAACATATTTAAAATAAAAATAAATAAAAATAAAAATAAATAAAGAACATTGAATATATAAAATATTCTTTATAGATAAGATAAAATATTTTACATTTTTGATACATTAATTTTTTATATTTCAACAAAATTTATAGTTATAAAAATTAAAATAATTATATATAATATTGTAGTTGGATGGTTGTGTGGTTATTGATAAAGTAGGTAAAATTGTAATGGTTGGGTTGGGATGAATATTGATGATGTAGAAGAGAGAGAAATTAATTAAATAATGAGATGGTTGGATGGTTGGGTGGTTGGGGTGGTTATGGATAGAGGTAGCCTAACAGGACATTCCAAAAAAGATAAATAAATAAAAATTGTTGGATTATTTTATTTAAAGAACACGGAATATATAGTTTTAAAAATATACGCCCTCCTTTTTTGAATAATTGGAACATTTGTGTATATCACGCAATCCAATGCACATTTTTAACGCTTAACAACTCAAATTGTGTAAAAGTAAAAATTATAAAAACTTGATATTCTAAAACTACGCGGTAAGACGAATCCAATAAGATCTTACTTGATTATGTTCCAATTATAAGGAAACGGAGGAAGTACTATATACTCCCTCCGTCCCACGAAGTTTGAACCCTATTCCTTTTTGGGGTGTCCCACGAAGTTTGAACCCTTTCCGTTTTTAGAAAAATTAACTTAATATAAGTTTGATTAGAATCTTAATTATTGTCAAATCCCATTAAAAATACTTACTTTTACTATTCTGCACAAATTCCAATGCATTATTACTTTCCTACACAAAGTCCCTTATATTTCTTTAACTCTTAATATTACAAAATTGATACAAATAAAAATTGTATAAAATATATATTCTAAAACTACACGATTAGACGATTCTAACAAGACCACACTTGAATATTTTTCTCAAATTACATCACTAAGATAATATTAAGTCAAAGTTAAACAATAAACAGTATCAAAATTCATTATAATCTTAAACACAAATACCCACACCACTTTAACTACTAAACTCCACTACCTAAATTACCGTGCCCAAAAGAAAGGCTTCAATCTTCGCGGGACGGAGGGAGTATTTATTATACTAGTTTTTATTTGTATACATTTTAAAATTTTAATTTTTCATGTTTATGAAACTCTTTTAATCAATAATTAAATTTAAAATCATGTCACTAATAAATCTATTACGGGGTTCATTTTATAAAATTATACTTTTATCTCATTTAACTTTTTAGCAAATTTTTTTCATTGTTTAACTTGCATTCTTAAGTTATCAACTTATCATCAAATGAAAATAGATGGCAATCAAATATTGTGTGCAGAAATTGTAAGGTTAAAAACAGAGGGAGTATATATTTTTTTGAGCAATATCTTTTGGACACTAAAGGTAGTAACAGACTATTCTAATACTTTCTTTGTTTTCATGAAAATAAATATGCACATGCATAACTCACATTGTGTATACATAAAAATTATAAAAGTTTGATATTCTAAAATTATAAGACAAAATGATACTAACAAGATCTCGCTTAATTATATTTTTTGTTCCATAACTATTGTATAACCCTAAATTCAAGTTGAATATTGAATACTTTCAAAAAGCTAAATATTTCACATAGAAAGGGAGGTATTGTGCGTTTTGCTTTTAAATATAAAATAGATTCATTTTTTCATGAAGTTCACCTTTTTCTATGCAGAGAACTTTTTCATCATTGGCTGCCCCAATGCTTTGACCGTTACACTCCGACAGAAGGGATTGGATGAACAAAACAGATCAATAGAAAAAGGCTGTTGCCTTAAAAAAAAATGGGTTGGTCGTTTTCCAGGGCATTCCGCTGGATTTCATGTTGGGGCATTACTACGGACGCCTTGGGTGTTTGTTAGCCTAGTTTCTATTTTATATTATTGTTTTCATTTTCTGTCTTTTGCTCTTTAGTCTCTTCCTCTGTGTTGTTTCTTTTTATTTATTTTTTTTGTACTTTCGTGTGGTGTTTGTGTTTTCACCGGCCATTGGATTGGCTTACCAAAAAAAAAAAAACTGAGCAGGAAGAAGGAAAAAAAAGGTTTCTTTAACATAGGGTATCAATTTCAGGTTTCGGACCGTATTCGTGTTTCGGTCAGGTTGGTCGGGTCGTGTTTCAGGTTTCACATGTTCGAGTCGTGTTCGTGTCAGTGTTAAGTAAGGTATAATACAAAATCTGTAATCTCAAACACGGCCCGAAACCCGAAATGAACTTGAAATACCAAACCCGAATAAGACATGCAAATTTTAAGGCCGAATTTAGGATTAAAGGAACAAAAAACGATTAAACCTAAAAGACTGCATCGGGTTCGTGTTTTCGGATCGTGTCCAAAATTAACACCCATACTTTAACAGATTTGACAAATATATTTGAATAATATATTTTACGAGACAGTAATAGCTTAGCATATTACAATTTTTTTTTGGTGAAAAGCTTAGCATATTACAATTAACATATAACATACTTCCTCTATTTTTGTTAACTCTATTTTTGTTAAGTGTAACATTTCTAATTTGTATTTGTATGTATGTCAATGTACATTTTATATTATTAATAACTTAAATTTGATATTAGTAAAAATTCTAAAAATTTGATATTTAAAAACTACAAAATCAAACGAATCCAACAATATATCACTTGGTTATATTTTTCTTGTATAACTATAAAAAAAAGTAGAAGTCATAATACTACAATAAACAACAAAAAAAAAATCAAAACGTTACACTTAAAAAAATGGATGTTGTATATAATTACTATTTGAAACGAAATAAATAAGTAGATTTTATAACATGCGGTCGTTTTATGCACACAAAGAAATTTAAGGGCACCCATATGATATAAAATAGCAATGACGCCCTTAATAAGTTAAATAATATTGTTGGGGACACTAATAATAATACACATGTTGAAGACACCTAGAATTAAGTAACTAAAACATACTATGTTAAACACACACTACTAGCAATATTTTAATGTTAAGGCACCCATAGTTTCTTAACCTTCGTTGCGTTAAACATTACTCCACTAAATCAAATACAATATAAACAACATTCATAGATAGGCTTGTATGAGGCCTTCAGAAGGCACTATATAAAGAATGATTCTTGAGCATTTTGTGGTGATAAAAATTAGGTTTTTCGCGAATTTTTTCGAGTTTTCGAATTTTCCCGGTTGGCTACACGGGTTGCAAAATGGCCATAAACGACCACTGGACGTACATACAGCTAAAAACCAGCCACCATAAACATGATTCTTTTTTCATTCTTATAATAAACAACCATTGATGGACGTTTGTGTATGAATGAAATGAACCATCCACGAACTTTTGGTTAAAAATGGGAGGAAAAAATACTTACACAGTAGGCCGATATAAAATAGCTAGCGGAAGAAGATGATGAATAATAAACCAATCATCCAAAACATAGCAAAGCGGAAGGACGATATCACAAAACAAGCAAAAGAATATGGGGGATGGGATTGGTGAATGATGAAACAATTATGGTAAACAAAATGCAAACCCAACAAAAGAGAAGAAGAAAGAAAAAGGCAAAAGGGGGCAACACACAACTTATTCTTCAAATTGTTCAAAGGGGCATGGGATGAAGTGCAAAACTGAGATATGAATAGCATGAAGAATTTGTATATACATATTGCAATGTCGACCAAGTTCGTGTGATGGCCTAATAAGATGATGATGTCTCAATTTAATTTTGCAATGATCTCCGAATATAATTTTGTATTTACATTCTCAATCTATCCTATAATTATACTCTTATCAATTTTACATTATTTTATACTAGTAATTTCCAAAATATTGAAATTGCGCGCTTTTGTTGGATCAGCAATACTCCATCTATTCCTAAATAGTTGTCTCTTTCAGCTCAATTTCAATAACCAAGATTTGCATTGATTAACTCATAAATTTACATTTTTACCCTTCAACTAAACTCATTCTTAATAAATATCAACAAATAGCATTTATGTAAAGTTATGAGCAATATAATAAAAGTATAGCATAACAACACGTAATTATCTAAAAATGACAACGTTAGAATATTTTTTAATTTCTAAAAAGAGAATAAGGATTACAAGGCCAAAAGTATAGCCTTTCTTACCTACTTCTATTAATTAAAGCAGGAAGAGAAATGGCGGGTAACGGTAAGTTTTCTATGCGCCAAAAGATTATGTCACGTGCTAGGGTTATACGTGAATCACGTGGTCAAAGGCTGCAATATGTCAGTTGCTCCAGACTCTAGGGGCATCGGTAAATGCTTAGAGCTCCATGGAGCCGGGATCCCTCACAAAATAGAGTAGTGTATACGTCACTTAGTATGATTTACCGGCCCCGGCTCCAAAGTCCCAACTCCCAACTTCACATATTGAGCCTATCTGATTGGGCCATTGGGCCATTGGGCTTTTAATGGACAAACCAACAGATCATGTGGCCACGGTCCAATAAGAATGAAAGATTAGCAACCAACCATCATCAACTACAAGTGGTATTGTGGTAATAGTATCAGTTTGCACACTAAAGTCAGGACAAAGATGAAACCATCCAAGACTCAATTAGGAACAAAAAAGATGTGCGCGTGGGAGAAATGAGGTTTTCTTCTTCAGATGATGATGATGACTACAACAGTATTTTGCTGAAATTGATTAGAGGGTGAATGATGACTGTGGCCGGTCAGATTTTTGCAGCAACTTTTTTGTCCGCCACTTTATGGATGTCAGTTTTTTACCCGAAAAGACGGAAAGCCTCTTGGACCGGATACTTGGACCGGACCCGGTCCAAATAAAATACCCGGGCGAAGCTTGATCAAGGATTATCCTAAATGATATTAATTAGGACTGTTTGACTCGGAATATTAAGCTTAGACCGCACATTATTAATATCCGGGCATAGCGCTGTCGCGGACCAAGCAACAGCAATCCTCTTTATCCGGGAATTCGCTATACCCGGCTATATAATAATTGGCGGACCAAGCCGCCGTTATCCGGACCAAGCTGTTTGGTCCGCTTTTCCATTAGGTCCGCCCATTGTTGTGAGCGGACCAAGCGTTTTTGACCGAGTCAAGCCTCGGGAAGGCAACCCCTTTGTCATAACGTCTGCATTTATTCTCGTGAGTGCATGGAATATATTCCCCACTTCCCCCACCACCCGCCCGTTCAGCGTTCATAATATAGATTTCAAAAGCCACCTCTTTTTCTCTAGATCTAGATCCAGATCTACAGCGTCCGTTCACCACCATTCGTTTTTCTCCGTGACCGACGTTAATCCTCCGGCCATCGTCATTGTTGGGTATGATTATATTGTTCCATTTTTTTTTCCTTGTGCGTATAAATTTGGTGGGGGATTATTTCTAATCCGCCGACCATCGTCGTTGTTGTGGATTTTTTTTTTTTATTGTTCCGTATAAATTCAGTTTTTTCCTTGTAATTTTCAGATCCGCCGTGAAGGGTTATAAGAAGTTCGATTTCCATTGAAGATCCTAACGCGGATATATTTATTGTTGGTAAGTTATAATTTTTTTTTGATTAAGTAGATATTGTTATGATTTCTAAGTTTTCTGTGATTTTTTTTAAAAAATTTTTCTAAGATTTTATTTGTGTGATAATGTCAATTTTTTTAATCCGAACGCGGATACATACATCTATGGTTTTATTTCAGCTATACAAAAAATTGTTCACAGCTAAACCTTTCGATTCTGAAAGACAAATCGTTCAATTCTTGGTCCGCTCGAAAAAATATAAGGACCAAGCATGCAGTGTGCTTATATTCTGCCGATTATGACTTGGTCCGTGCATTAATGCTTGGTCCAATAATATGCGGACCAAGCATGCAGAGTGTTATATTAACCCTACTACTTGGTCCGTGCATTAAATATGCGGACCAAGCATGCTGTGTGTTTATATTCTGTCGATTATGACTTGGTCCGTGCATTAATGCTTGGTCCAATAATATGCGGACCAAGCATGAAGAGTGTCATATTAACCCTGCTACTTGGTCCGTGCATTAAATATGCGGACCAAGCATGCTCTGTGTTATAATCCACGGACCAAGCTTGAGGTGTCCAATAATGGGCGATCCTAGCATATTTTGAAATATATTGCTGCATATTTATTTAATATATTGCTGCATTTATTAAAAATTGTTGGGTTTTTGAATAACTTGTGCGCAGTTGTATTTTGGCCGGCGCAACAATGGACTCGTCGTGGTTGTTTGGTCCGGAGGGGTTGTTGGGAGGGGAAGCAAACCGTGCGGATGATATTGACTACACAGTTAATCGTAAGTATTTATACGTGCTATTTACTTTTGAGTTTAGTATTTGCGTTGTACATGCATATTTTTTGCATTTACTTGTACTTGTTTTCGTGTATTTATGTTATATGAATATGTTAAATTAATTGTTTAGTTCGTTAATGTACATTGTTAATTTGTTATTCTTTTTTGTTTGCATGAATAAATGGATATAGATTTGGATACATTTTACCGCTATATAGTAATTGTAGATTAATGAACAAATAAAAAAGAAAGGCGACATAAATTAGTATTATTATTTTTCGAGTACTTGAACACACAAGTTATTATTATTCCGTCTATAGTATGAAAAAATATTACTAGATTTATATAAGTAAATAGTATTACTGGTGCCGATTTATTTTATTTATTTCTTTTGTTATTAGTATTATTAATTATTATTTTAATTATTAGTTTTTGAATTTTAAAATGGTAATTAAAAGATAATGTAGAAATATTAAAAAGTGTAAAGTAATAATAATATAATAATAAGGTTAAATTAAATGAAAAATAAAATGTAGTAAAAATTTAAATTAATAATAATATATTAATTCAAAAAAATTAAATTTAAAAAATTTATTTAATTATTAGTATTATTATTATTACTATGTTATTATAATTATTATTATCGAGTCCTCGAACACACAAGTTATTATTATTCTGTCTGTTCTATAAATAAAATATTAATAGATTACTATAAGTAAATAGTACTATTGTTTCCGATTTATTTTATTTATTACTTTTGTATTAGTATTATTATTACTTTGACTGTTATTATGTTATTACTATTTTAATTATTATTTGTTTAAGTTTAAAATGGAAATTAAAAGATAATGTAGAAATATTAAGAAGATTAAAGTAGTAATAATATAATTATAATGTTAAATTAAATAAAAAATAAAAAATTAATATAATAAAAATTTAAAGTCATAATAATATAATAATTCAAAAAAGGAAATTTTAAAATATTTATTTAATTATTTTTATTATTACTACTATGTTATTATTATTATTGTTATTGTTATTTTAATTATTTACTTTATTATTTGTTGAAGTCCAAAATGAAAAAGAAAAGAATATGTGTTGAAATATTAAAAAATTTAAAGTAATAATAATCTAATAATAAGGTTAAATTAAATTAAAAAAATAAAAATATAATATATTAAAAATTTATAGTAATAATAATATAATAATTCATAAAAAATTAAATTTAAAAAATTTACAATGAAAATGAAAAATGAAAAATTTTTTAAAAAATTTTTTAAAAATTTTTTTAAAAAATTTATATTAAATGAATAGAATCTGTCATGGTAGGAAAATGAAAAATTTAAAATATACTAGTATAACTTAAAGTAAATTGCGTTTATATTTATATTATGAATTGTTGATAATTATTAGGACAATTATTTTTATCATTATAATTCTGCTAACCAATAATACGTTAACATTTTCATTTATATTAACAGTAATGAAAATAATAGTTTATGGTGATCATAGTATCTTAGAAGTAGTGTTGTATTAATATGTGCGAAAAGATTTTTTTTAAATGTATTAATAGTTTATGGTCGACAATGTTCAGAATGTACGAATGAATCAACTAATTACACACAACACCCCCGTTGTACGTACTACGCGTCCGGGGCGACGAGTTGGTCGGACTTCATATTCGGTAATCCACCGTCGCGGAATCCGTTGTGGGCTCCGAACGCAGGTGCTAGTAGCAGTGGCCACGTACCAGAATATGTAGACGAATGTCGTAATGAGTACGGAACAACCATCCCTATAAGTTATCCAACCCTTACCGGGCTAGAATAGGGTGAGACAAATGTAGCGAATGCATCAGACCATGAGGACATGGGCGCGCAGGATAACATGGTGGATGAGGCACAGGATGACCAGAGTGATGAGAGTGAGGAGGAAGAATGGCAGGATGAATGGGGTGAGTCAGCAGCGGAAGTAGACTTTGAAGATTTGGCAGGGCATCGCTTGATACTCACCTATTTCAAAGCCTTCTGGAGAATTGTACGCGAGGGAGGATCCATAGAGGGACTCGATGCTGGCCTCGATCCAGCGAGGCGACTGCCGGCAGAAGGGTTCACGGTTCCTCAAATGACACGCGGGAACTGGAATTTGCCGCGTCCACCGCTTGAGCTGCCTGGAGATTACGTCGACCCGTACGTGGATGAAACCGTGGATAGACCACTAGCAGTGGGATCAGTGTTTGCGACAAAGAGGCGGTTGCAGGAGAAATTGGTCCAGTACTTGATCGGAGAGAGATGTGGGTACGTGACTTGCAAGTCGGACAAAACACGATATTGGGTGCGCTGTTCCATGGAGGAATGCGCTTTCCAGATGCGCGCGCGAGGTACCCCATCGATATGGACCGTATACAGATTGGTACCACACAATTGCACGTTTAACCCGGATAATATTCCAGACACGAGACTCCCGTCCAGTCACTTGGGGGCATATTATGCGATGTGGTGGCGGTTGGGTCGGAGACGATGGGACCCGAGTCACTTCGGGCGCGCTTGTTGGAGGACGGCGTCAGAATATCGGTGGATATGGCGAGAAAGATTCGGGCTCATGCCATTTCATACATTTTTGGTGGGCATGACGACTCCTTCCGAATGATTCCATCGTACCTGTATATGATGCGGGAGCAAAATCCTGGGACCTATACGGAGTACGTAGTTGATGATGAGGATAAGTTCTTGTACTGTTTCTATGCGTTGTATGCGTCAATTACTGGGTGGAAAGAGATGCGGCCCTTCATCGTGATTGACGGAACGCATCTGAAGGGGAAGTACAAGGGAGTACTTTTCGTGGCAGTGACGAAAGATGGGAACAATCAGATATTTCCGCTCTGTTTCGGGGTCGGACCGAAAGAGTTAACAAGGGCGTGGAGATGGTTTCTGACGCAGATGAGGGCCGCGCTTCTTCCAAACGACAATGTGTTGATAATCTCTGACGGTTCGCCCGCAATTAGAGCTGCGGTGGAGCAAGCGCTCCCGAGGAATCCACACGTTCTATGCTGCGTGCACCTAGCGAAGAACCTGTTGCGGTTCGGGGGGAAGGGAGCCCAGGACGCATTCATGGGAGCGGCATATGCACACAAGAGGTCCGTGTACGACCGGCATATGGCTACCCTAAGGGATGGGTATCCGAGCGCGTATAGACATTTGATGGAGGAAATAAGGCCAGAACGCTTCGCGCGAGTTCACTGTCCCGTCCGACGGTACGACATGATGTCGACGAACATCGTCGAAAGCATGAACAAGGTCCTTTTGTGGGCACACAGGTTGCCTGTGTGCGCTATGATGGAGGTGATTCGTGCTACTGTCGGAGATTGGTTTAAGAGAAGACATGAAGATGCTTCAAGAAACACAGACCGTTTAACCGATTGGGCAACTCGGGAGGTGTTTAATGCTCGAGCGATAGGTGATAAGTTGGATGTCGAGAATACGCGTTTGGAAAATGTGTACCAGGTCCGGCACGGCAGTAAGTCGTACACGGTGAGCCTTACGGAGGACCCATCGTGCACATGCCAGAGCTTCCAGCAGATGTTGATACCGTGCTCCCACGCAGTCGCCGCAATACTGTAAGTATTCGATTACATCATTGCTTCAGAGGTTTGTACAGTTGGAAACATAAGTTGGGTGTATTTCCAATATGCAGGAAAGCGAGGCACGAAATAACCCACTATGCCGCCGCCTTCTATCTTCGAAGTGCTTTGATGGATGCATGGAGCGGACCCGTGTATCCGATGGCACACCCGAATGATTGGGCGGTACCAACAGAAATTGCGGACGCCCCATGCAAGACGCCTGAATGCCCGCGCCAAGCGGGAAGACCAAGAACAACCAGGCTTCGATCGGCAGTGGAAAGAGCATCGCGTGCCGGGATGCCTCAAAGATGTCGCAGGTGCGGCCAATCCGGCCACAACCGAAAGAACTGCACCGCGACGGTTGAGCCTGTGGCCGGGACATCAGAAAGGCGACCGCGTGCACCAAAAAAATGTAGTAGATGCGGTCAGGTAGGCCACACGGCACTGAGGTGCCCGCAGAACATGCCTCGGAATATCCCCGATTTGAATAGTACCGGACCATATGCCTGGGAGACGTGGCCACACTGAGTAACAATGAGCGATGGTCCGTTGTTGAATTTATGATTTCAAGTGTAATTGGAGTGTATGAAAGACAAATAATTGTATCCTCTATCAAATTGTTGCCACAATTATTATTCTCCAACAAAGCGGATAACATGTTTTAATGCCCATTCGTCAACGAACAATCGGTCACATAATGTAAACAATCGGCAGTGGATTGTATCCTTCTTGTCTATCTTCTCATTCAGGGATTTTGCTCCTGTCAACACTCTCAAACAAGCTGTAGCTGATTCCCAAACGGATACTCTCTGTGTTCCATGAGTATAATTTCACCATTCGAATTGTGTCCTTGTTCCCTTGTCTGCCCCGAGTTAGAAGTTGGGGACCCAGGCTGTTCTCCTTGCCTGACGGTTCCATACTTTGAAGGTTATGGAAAGAGGAATTAACTTGCCATTTTCTGAACTCTTCATCCCAAGTGAGAAGCATGTCGGCTGGGGCTATAATTGCAGGCCGACAGTTTGGAAATTTTTTTATGTAGGTTTCAATGAATACAATGGTTAAACGGGTTTCCCCCGTCCCTGGAACGGGTTTCAATTAGTATGCGCAATACTCCAGGGACGGGGGAAACCCGTTTAACCATTGTATTCATTGAAACCTACATAAAAAAGTTTCCAAACCGTCGGCCTGCAATTATAGCCCCAGCCGACATGCTTCTCACCTGGGAAGAAGAGTTCAGAAAATGGAAAGTCAATTTCTCTTTCTATAACCTTCAAAGTATGGAACCGTCAGGCAAGGAGAACAGTCTGGGTCGCCAACTTCTAACTCGGGGCAGACAAGGGAACAAGGACACAGTTCGAATGGTGAAATTATACTCATGGAAGACAGACAATATCAGTTAGGGAATCAGCTACAGCTTGTTTGCGAAGTTGACAGGAGCAAAATTCATCAATAAGAAGATAGACAAGAAGGATGACAATGTGATCATGCAATACAGATATGTCAATATTTGATCGAGACATAGATGGCAATCCGGAACCTTCCGGGCCATGCAGATTAATATTCTCGAAGAATGTGGATAACATGTTATTCATTACACTTGAGGTATGGGAAAAATATTTCGGAATGGTTGTTCAGATAGTGATGGTCACTATCTGCATCGTCCTATACAGAGGATATATGCAAGCCTGACGGAATGCCGGAGTGGCCAGCGTGACTCGGCACGCCCTATTTACGCGGCTGACGTGCAGCTTCGACATTTTCTAGACTCACATAATGATCAGACTCTTATGCCGCGACAGGATGTTGTGGTCGTGCGAGTTTTATTTTACTTGGTGGGAATGATATGATCCGACATGCTTTGCCCGAAGGAATTAAGAAGTGCATGGTCGGAGATTGTTGAGAATGTGCAGCCCGGTTTGTGCCGTGGCATGTGTGCCCACAATGCCTTCCGCACGAACATGGTGGACATTTCTACCACTGCATGGCATGTAGGGCATGGGTGCATTTTTTTTACTTAATACAGCGATGGAGCCTTACACGGTAGTGGAGAAAGGCATTCAGAATGACGAGCTCGCAAGATCTCGAATGACTAGCCTGTGCGTAAAGGTGTGCATCCTCACATTCGATGACCACTGACCATTAAAACAATCCTTGTAGGGGTTTTAGAAGCAGATTCTTGGAAGGGTGGCACCTTCAAATACTCTTGTAGTCGTGCTTCAAAAAATCTGCTTCTAAAATTCCTACAATGATTGGTTTATTGCTCAGTGGTCATCCGATGGGCGGACACACACCTTTACGCACAGGCTAGTCATTCGAGGTCTTGCGAGCTCGTCATTCTGGATGCCTTTATCCACTACCGTGTAAGGCTCCATCGCTGTATTAAGTAAAAAAAATGAACCCATGCCCTACATGCCATGCAGTGGTAGAAATGTCCACCATGTTCGTGCGGAAGGCATTGTGGGCACACATGCCACGGCACAAACCGGGGTGAGAATTCTCGACATTCTCCGACGGTTCACTTCTTAATTCCTTCTGACAATAAATGTCGGATCATATCATTCCCACTAGGTAGAAGCTAAAACGCGCACGGGCACAGTGTCCTGCCGCGGGCCAGGAGCATTGATCATTATGCGTGCCAAGAATATGTCGTAGCAGCCCGCCAGCCAGCTCTCACGACGATAACAAGCGGTAGCATGAAAGCCGGGATTGGTGTTTGTGATGTTGCGGCCTCTCTAGATGCAGGAGGCTATGTTCGAAGCAGGCAACGTTGGCACATGCCTGTGATGAGGCACAACACATAGTCGAGCAGCATCGGCATGTGGAAGCATGCACCCAGAATGACGTTTCTAACAAATACATACATGAAAACAATAGTTAGTGTTTTATCCAGATTAGCTTGTGCACATTTATCGTCCTATGATCATCTCCGTAACTGATCATACTTGCGTAAAGCATCACTAACCGCGCTGCCGGGAACTCTCCTTAATGTGTACAAACCAACATTAATTTTTTGTTGGGATGGGATTTTTAGAGAGGAGCAACACGTTCTTCGGGCTCGAGTTCTGTAAGAACGTGTTGCTCGTCTCTAAAAGTCTCATTCCAACAAAATATTTGTGTTCGTTTGTACACATTACGGAGAGTTCAGGGCAGCGCGGTTAGTGATGCTTTACGCAAGTATGATCAGTTACGGAGATGATCAAAGCATGAGAAATGTGTACAAGTTAATCTGGCTAAAAATTATTGATTCTCTTCAGGTTGTATGTGTCAGTAACGGCATTCACTGCTGCATGATCCAACATACCTATATCGGCCCTTCTATGTGTTGTGCCATACTCAGAGCTGTGCGAACGTTGTGTGCTTACAACACAATCTTCCTGCATTTAGTAGATGCAGCATCATTTCATGCAGTTTTCTTGGTTTGGCACAGATCGAATAGTGCA
Source organism: Hygrophila difformis (assembly GCA_030278955.1). Lineage (NCBI taxonomy): Eukaryota > Viridiplantae > Streptophyta > Magnoliopsida > Lamiales > Acanthaceae > Hygrophila > Hygrophila difformis. The sequence continues at coordinate 19,137,331 of JAOANR010000006.1, read as the reverse complement.
GCATCATACTCAGGCATGTTCGAGAAGGTAACACTAATATGCGAGCACGAGACCAACTGTACGGAAATAACCCATCCGTACTTTGCGGCGCGAGACCAAAGGGGAACGTTGCGGCTAGAGTTCAGTTGCTTTAGTTGCAACGATCGGCCGGCGAGTCAGATGAGGTTGCGGTGTGGGGTGAAACTCTTTGGCGTTCGGACGAAGGGACAAGGATAAGGATGTAGTCCACTTTTGGACAATTAGTCCTGGGCTAACCGAAACATCTTCAGCTTTTTTATGCGGCGAATGCTCAAATTCTTTCCCCACTTCAGGTGTGCGCGGGACTTGTGTTTCGGCGAGTTTTCCTGTAACTAGTTCGCTGTCACAGTCCTTGCTATGTTATCACGCCGCACACCTGTATGGTGAAATGTGGCAGGCGACCGTCCTAATACGACTTTTCCATTAATCTGCATGGCCCGGAAGTTCTAGGTTGTCCTCTCTGCCTCGATCAAATGTAGACATCTGGCTGAGTAACCCAGATGGCTTACACGCTGAGTAACCCAGATGGCAACATTTGATCGAGGCAGAGGGGACAACCTAGGAACTTCCGGGAGATGCAGATTAATGGAAAAGTCGTATTAGGACGGTCGCCTGCCACATTTCACCATACAGGTGTGCGGCGTGATAACATAGCAAGGACTGTGACAGCGAACTAGTTACAGGAAAACTCGCCGAAACACAAGTCCCGCGCACACCTGAAGTGGGGAAAGAATTTGAGCATTTTCAACATAAGAAATGCTGAAGAAGTTTTGGATCGTCGAGGAGTAATTGTACATCAGTGGACGTCCTGATTCTCCATGGCCCTTAATCCGAAAGCCGAAGAACGTCGTCCCAAACTGCATCCTCCTCTTCCTCGGTATCCGATTGTTACCGGATTGCCTGAAGGCAGCCTCATTCAGAGATGGTCACTATCCGCATCGTCTAATACAGAGGATATATGCAAGCCGTAAAAAATTGGTAGCAGGAAAGACGAGATTGCTGTTTGTGATGTTGCGGCCTCTCTAGATGCAGGAGGCTATGTTTTTAGCAGGCAACGTTGGCACATGCCTGTGATGCGGCACAACACATAGTCGGGCAGTATCGGCATGTGGAAGCATGCATAGTAGATGACATTTCTAACAAATACATACCTGAAAACATTAGTTAGTGTTTTATCCAGATTACCTTGTGCACATTTGTCGTACTATGATCATCTCTGTATATGAATTTATTTGCGTTGAGCATCAGCAACCGCGCTGCCCTGAACTCTCCGTAATGTGTACAAATGAACACTAATTTTTTGTTGGGATGAGATTTTCAGAGTGGAGCAACATGTTCTTACAGTTCGAGTTTTGTAAGAACGTGTTGCTCGTCTCTGGAAATCCCATTCCAACAAAATATTAGTGTTCGTTTGTACACATTACGGAGGGTTCAGGGCAGCGCGGTTTCTGATGCTCTACGCAAATATGATCAGTTACAAAGATGATCAAAGCATCAGAAATGTGTACAAGTTAATCTGGCTAAAAATTATTGATTCTTTTCAGGTTGTATGTGTCAGTAATGTCTCTTTCACTGCTGCATGGGTAAACATACCTATATCGGCCCTTCTATGTGTTGTGCCATACTCAGAGCTGTGCGAACGTTGTGTGCTTACAACACAATCTTCCTGCATTTTGTAGATGCAGCTTCATTTCATGCAGTTTTCTTGGTTTGGCACAGATCGAATAGTGCAGCATCATACTCAGACATGTTCGAGAAGGTAACACTTGGCGCGAGCACGAGACCAACTGTACGGAAATAACCCATCCGTCATTTGCGTCGCGAGACCAATTGGTAACGTTGCGGCGCGAGTCCAGTTGATGAAGTTGCAACCATCGGGTGGCGAGTCAGATGAGGTTGCGGTGCGGGGTGAAATACTTTGGCGTTCGGACGAAGGGACAAGGATAAGGATGTAGTCCACTGTTTGACCATTAGTCCTGGGCTGTTCTGAAATATCTTCAGCTTTCTTATGACGCGAATGCTCGAATTCTTTTCCAACTTCAGGTATGTATGCGACCATGCTTATCGGCGAGATTTTGGGTAACTGCTTTGCTCTCACGCTCTTTGGCATGTTTTCTATCGTCGAGACGTCGTATAGAGAAATACGGTAGCCGGCCGTCCTTTGCCCACTTTTCCATTAATTTGCATAGCCGGTAAGTTTTGGATTGCCCCATATGTTTTGATGAAATACAGACAAACTGTACATTCGAAAGTATCACTGAATGTCCAATTGTCTAGATTTCATCGAAACATATTGGGCAATCCAAAACTTACCGGCCACGCAGATTAATGGAAAAGTGGGCAAAGGACGGCCGGTTACCATATTTCTCCATACGCAGCTCGACGAGAGAAAACATGCGAAGGAGCGTGCGAGCGAAGCAGTTGCCCATAACCTCGCCGAACAGGGTGGTCGTATGCATACCTGAAGTTGGCAGAGTTCGAGCATTTTCGAAATAACAAATGCTGAAGAAGTTTTGGACGGTTGAGGAGTAATTGTGCAGCAGCGGTCCTCCTGATTCTCCGTGGCCCTTAGTCGGAACGCCGAATGACGTCGTCCCACACCGCATCCTCCTCTTCCTCAGTATCCGATTGTTACCGGCTTGCCTGAAGGCATCAGAGAGTGATGGTTGCATGTCAAACACAACCTGAAAATCAACAACAATTCATACTACACTGATCGGGTGGCGAGTCAGATGAGGTTGCGGTGCGGGGTGAAATGCTTTGGCGTTCGGACGAGGGGACAAGAATAAGGATGTACTCCACTGATGGACAATTAGTCCTGGGCCATTCGGAACATCCTCAGCATTCTTATGACACGAATGCTCAAACTCTTTCCCAACTTCAGGTATGCAGGCGACAATGATCTTCGGCGAGGTTTTGGGTAACTGCCTCGCACTCACCCTGCTTGGCATGTTTTCTCGCGTCGACGTCCGTATGGAGGAATATTGCAGCCGGTCGTCCTTAGCCCACTTTTCCATTAATCTGCATGGCCCGGAAGTTCTAGATTGCCCGATATGTTTTGATGAAATCTAGACAAACCAGCGACGTAGATAGCACCATTAAGTTTGGTTGCATATGGTGCAGTCGGCTGAGAGAGGTTGAACACAAGGAGAAAAAATACAAGGGGTCGACATGATCAAGCTTGTAGCAGACCGGGTATAGTTGGACACCATGCTTGAGATCATGTCGACCCCTTGGTATTTTTTCTCCCTATGTTCAACCTCTCTCAGCCGACTGCACCATATGCAACCGAGCTTAATGGTGCTATCTACGTTGCTTGTTTGTCTAGATTTCATCAAAACATATCGGGCAATCTAGAACTTCCGGGCCATGCAGATTAATGGAAAAGTGGGCTAAGGACGACCGGCTGCAATATTCCTCCATACGGACGTCGACGCGAGAAAACATGCCAAGTAGCGTGAGTGCGAAGCAGGTACCCAAAACCTCGTCGAACCGCATGGTCGGATGCATACCTGAAGTTGGCAGAGTTTGAGCATTTTCGACATAAGAAATGCTGAAGAATTTTTGGATCGTCGAGGAGTAATTGTACATCAGTGGCCGTCCCGATTCTCCATGCCCCTTAGTCAGAACGCCGAAGGACGTCGTCCCACACCGCATCCTCACCTTCCTCGGTATCCGATTGTTAGCGGATTGCCTGAAGGCAGCCTCATTCAGAAATGTTCCCTTGGCTGAGACATAATCACAGTCCATAGCAACCACCCAAGATTGGCAAATGGCTGAGACGGGGCACAACATGGAAGTTGGAAATTAAAATATATTCTCCTTGGCTGACATTTCCATACTAATGAGGTTATGGAATAAAGGAATTATGTTTCGATTTATCTGAACTCTTCTTCCCAAGTGAGAGGCGTGCTGGCTGGCGCTATAATTGCAGGCCGACAGTTTGATAATACCTTTTAAGTAGGGTTCATGCTGATGCAATGCTGAAGAAACGGGTTTACCCCGCGCCTGGGGTATGGGTGATGATGCAGAGGGCGGCCCAAAGGATTTAGGAACGAACATGGTGGACATTTCTACCACTACAGGGCGGGGCACGGGTGGGTGGATATATTTTGTATAGTGCAGCGACGGAGCCTTACACAGCAGTGCATGAGTCGAATACATGATGGGGCAGTGCGAACTATGACAATCAGCATGAATCATCTAAAAGTTCTGCAAGGAAAGATCTCTTCAACGACAGGATGGTTTATCCAAAAGCGACGCTGTGCCAAACCAGATGCAGGTGGATCTTTATCAAGGTAACTACGACGCTGAGTTGATATTGCGATCAATCCGCTGCAATCCTTTTCCTCTGCCAACTCCCATTGTCCACTGAAAGGCGTCACGTAACAGAACCACTATGCAGGTAACTTCCTGCTGACGGTGATGCTGCTCAATTGCATCCACTCTCTTCATTTGACCTCATTGCATAAACTCAGGATCGAATAGAAGACTTCAGTTTACCATAAGTTGAACCTTGAAGGTGGACTTGGTTCATAACTGAATCATCCCTATCTTCCATTCTTCAGTCCAGTAATGATGGCATAAATTCGTCCCATGGAAGATGGGCACGATTTTAAGCCAGCATTATTGGACTGAAGCATGGAAGATAGGGATGATTCGGTTATGAACCAAGTCCACCTTCAAGGTTTGACTTATGGTAAACTGAAGTCTTCCATTCGATCGTGAGTTTATGCAATGAGGGCAAATGAAGAGAGTGGATGCAATTGAGCAGCAGCATCGTTCAACAGTAAATTACCTGCAGTGTGGTGCTGTTACGTCACGCCTTTCAGTTGACAATGGGATGTGGCAGAGGAAAAGGAGCGCCGCGGATTGATCGCAATATCAACTCAGCGTCGTAGTTACCTTGATAAAGATCCACCTGCATCTGGTTTGGCACAGCGTCGCTTTTGGAAAAGCCATCCTGTCGTTTAAGAGATCTTTTCTTGCAGAACTTTTAGATGATTCATGCTGATTGGCATAGTTCGCACTGCCTCATCATGTATTCGACTCATGCACTGCCGTGTAAGGCTCCGTCGCTGCACTATACAAAATATATCCACCCATCCGTGCCCCGCCCTGTAGTGGTAGAAATGTCCACCATGTTCGTTTTTAAATCCTTTGGGCCGCCCTCTGCATCATTACCCATACCCCAGGCGCGGGGTAAAACCGTTTAACCATTGCATCAGCATGAACCCTACTTAAAAGGTATTATCAAACTGTCCGCCTGCAATTATAGCGCCAGCCAGCACGCCTCTCACTTGGGAAGAAGAGTTAAGATAAATCGTAATATAATTTCTAATTCCATAACCTCATTAGTATGGAACTGTCAGCCAAGGAGAACTCCGCCCAGGTTTCCAACTTCTAACTCAGTGGTGGCAGACAAGGACACAATTCAAATGGTGGAGTTAAACTCATGGAAGCGCGAGTTTGAGCATTTATGGTTCAAAGGATTTAGGCATGAGGGTACGGAAATAAAGGGCGTAGGGTACATCCCAGATAATTTTTAATAAATTTAATAATTTTATATTTAATAATCAATAGTGTTTATTAATTTTTTTATAAAATTATAAAATAATTTTAATGTTTATTATGATTATAAAATAATTATATTTATAATTATATTAGCATAAATTAAAATACTAAACGTAAACAAAGGAAGAAAAGACTGCATACGTCAGTAAAAGGAAGAAAAACTGGCTCTACTATATGAAAGAAACAATATGTACACCCTAAATACATAGATATATATATATATATAAATATGTACGGTGGAAAGGGGTGTCACTCATGGACATGCTCAATCGAGTACTGTGTAGGTGGGGGCGGGTCGGGCAGTCTGTAAATAGGTCCCCCTTTGACGTCCTGGCTGAACTTCCATACTCTGAATGCCTGTGTCTCTCTCGCTACTTTGCTGTCCAGGCGGAAGGTGCTTGTGTCGGGGAAGCGTCCCGACACGATCGCGGTCGCGGTCAATATAGTAAGAACGCCGCATGAGGAGGCGTCATGCTGGTGGAAAACGGTCTGGGGGGACGGCAGGGAGATGGACCAGCGATCTGAGCGCAGATCGGGGCGGTGCAGGTAGTATCCTGAATGCTCGAGCAATGCCGGGAAGATGCGAAGGAGTCGACCTAGGTCCTCGAAACGCGAGCTCAATATGTCCTCCTTCTCAGGCGAGTACGCACGACTGGGATGGCATATAGAATCGTGGAAATATATCGTATGGGTGTCCAATCGGATCCGTACAATCAACCAGTGCTGACGTATGTGCCAGGGGCATATGATCTGATACAAGCACAAGCCCCGATAAACATGAGAACTAGGATATCGGCATGATCTATATGTGAATAAAGGATCTACTAACCTCGTCCAACTCCGCCCAATGTGCAGTCGAACCCCACTGGGGTTGTGCCCCAACAACGTACTGCGACATCGAAGCAATGATGCCGTCATCAAACATGGGCAGCTTCAACTTCTCGTCCCAACAGTCTTGCATGAGTCCTGTCTGTTTAAAAGAGAGTAAAATGAAAATTAGTGTCACGGAGTCCAACTACAATTAATATATAAAATGGAAACCCCATTAATTTCTGGAAATTAATGGGGTCTTTCAAAATTATGAAAATTATTAAATTGGCTAAGCTGAAAAAAATATAACTGCCTAAACCATCTTTGTTTTTTTTAAATTGAATAAAAATTAGGAGGAGAATAAAATTAATTAATACTTTTAAAGTTAATGAAAATTAAATTATTTTTTGAAACACTTGTTTTCGTTCTTTATCTATCAGTTTCGAACAAGTTTATCCTTCGCTATAGATACTCTTCGGGTGTTGTATCCTTTATGTTTTCTTATTTTAGTGAAGTTCCTCATTTCTCATTAATTATAACACGACATAAGATGCATACTAATTCACCGGGAATTACGAAACATTAACGTACGAAATATACGTACTTACCAAGAATCTACAGGGCATTAAGGCATATTGGCCCCCCACCGTTCGTGGCTTGCACTGCACGTCCTTGGGCTTGAACTGCAAAATACCCAAGTATGCATCTATGTGCTGCAATGTAGAGAGAGAATTAGTTTTCTTTACACACATATATGTAACGCATAATCGAAGTTTTTAAAATTATACTCACGGTGTCGTGAAGAAATAACCCATCCGTACACCATTCCTTAAACCAATCGGGACCAACCGCGGTATCGATACCGACGTCGAGCCTGTGCACAAATGACATGCCAACTTTATTACTAATGATTTATAAAATTTGTATAGCTGGACTTACCGGATTGCATAAACATACAAGTAATCGCCGCTCTCGCAGTATGTCCTGAACGCATCCATCCGCTTATTGGCCCGCGGCCTGGTAAGTCGCATGAATGGACTGCGGCACCGATGTGCGAGCTGCCCGTTCCTTTTGGTCCGGAAGGGGACCGGGTCTGGATCCTGTGCGCTCCTCACCAACACCACTCGATCACCGTCCTCGTCAGGCTCTATAACGTCAGGGCCCCTGGGCGACCGAGCTACATGCAACAAGGGAATTACAAGAATTCATACCAATAAGTTATTTATGTGAAGGCTCATAATGTACATAAATTTGAACAAACCTTAGATCGGCGTCACAGGGTCCGTCGGGGCCGCATCAGCCGCCGTCCCGCCCTCTCGCGTATGTATCCCTGTCATAGATGCGAAAAAAGTACGTCAGAACACTATAATTCATGCAACGACATCATAAATAAAAGAAATAGAACATCCAAGTAGGTGTTGACAGAGAATTGTTGTATTCCTAGTACCAGTCTCAACATCAGCACCCGTGCTGCAGTCTGCATCCGCCGCACGTTCGGCGGGGTCCGCGCGGTCGCCTTCCGCGTCCATCCCTGCCATGGTCATCGTAAATGTAATAATAACAATGTTTAGTTCATGCAGTCAATTTTTGTGGCCTATTTTACAACATAGATAACACGAGACAGACAGCAGATTCAGAGGTTCTCACCTGAAACCGCGCACGCAACATCAGGAGGCACTGGAGACGAGGGTCGACCTGGGCTGTCGGTGCGCAAACTCTGTGCGTCTATATCTGCAATATGCGGGTAAACGATAAACGAGGTCATAACACTAATTAAGAAGTGATGGGAAACGCATGCATACCTCCTGTCGCACCCGGCAACGGCGTGCAAATGGTGTCCGAGGGAGCAGGCTGCTCGCCAACTTGTGACGGTCGCCCCTCGCTCGACACATCCACCGACTGAGAATCAGTCTCAGGGACTCGAGCGTGAGTGGTGGAAAACCGTGCGATAGATGCCATCCGCTCCTCCCGCTCCCTGGCAGCCTGGGTGGTGGCATGTCCCTCCGAACCAACCGAGTGGTCCGTCGCACCACCTGGACGCACACCCGGACTCGGTACGGCAGGGTGCTGGAGAATAGTGCGCAACGCGGCTCTAATCTCGACCGCCACAACCTCGCGAACTGCACCTGCCTGGCGCTCGATATCTCGCCTCAGGCTCGCGATGTCTTGCCTCAGGCGCGCCTCCGACTCTTCTATTTCTTTCCGCAACTGAAACTGCGTCACCGCGACAACCTCCGCCACTCCCACAAGCACGCGCTCCTCCACGGCTGCGCAGACCCCATCCACCAACTGCTGTAGCAGCAGAGGGTCCATACTCGCCGGTGCAGAGTGTGTGAACTCGGGCACCCCTGTCTCCGATGCGGGATGTGTCGGGTCGGGCATAGTCGGCTCGGATGCGTCCTGCGTCGTCCCGGGCACAAACCTCTCGGCCGCGGGCTGCCGCCGCCGGGGCGTAGTCCTAGCCGATGCGGACTGAGTCGGCCCGGCCGGAGTCGTCTCCGCTGCGGGCTGTACGGTCGCCGCCGGGGTGGCATCGACCGGCTCCTGTGCATCGCCGTCGCCACGTCTAGACTCCGCCGGCTGACTGTGTGTGCGCCTGCGCTGCCGTCGGCCTCCATCACTCCCACCCTCCACCTCCGTCCTATCGGCCTCCGTGTCGTCGGCCTGCTCTGTCATCCTCCTCTTCCGCCCCTTTGGCCGATGCGCAGGGGCCCTCGCCCAGCGCAGCCCCGCCGGTGTCGGCACATCTATCCCCGTCATGTATGGCTCCTGTAGCTCCTCCGGTGTGGGGACTAGTCTCTCATGACACACTCGCTATTACAAGGCAACAGAGAACCGTCAAATCATGAATAGGAAGTTGGAAACATGTGAATTCAAGTTAAAGGACTTTAACGAACTAACCGCAGTGGTGTAAAACGTCAGCCAACCCGGCCCGGTCGTCCGCTTCTTGTAAGCACAGCGCAGCATCCTGGGGCGCTGGAAAGCTGGGTCATCGGATGTGGAGGAAAGATAGAACTGGCCGATGTCGGGTATGGCCTCGCACATCCACACCTGTAAGTGCGCAGCACACAAAAAAAATGTTATGCAATGCAATAATGTAGAGTGGAAAATAGTACGGGATTAATGAAATTGTGAGCAATGTGCGGCGTACCATAAATGCGAGGGAGTGGCCGTACAGGTGGACGGTCGCCCTGTCAGTCACCCCCACAGTCGGGTAGTCCCGGATGTACTGCCGGCTCGCCTGCCAGCTCATAAGGCCCCAAGGGAATGCATTCCAGGCAGCTCTATCCTCCACCAAGCGCCACATCCATGGCTCAGGGCTCCGGCTGTGGCCATCGTGTCCCAAAACAAGGTAAAACCCGGATAGGACCAAGGCAACCTTCAGTGTGTCCTCGGGTGCCCGTCGGAAAGCACCCGCCTTGTAATGCTCACGGATCGTGTCCATCGATCCGCTCTGGAGGAGACTACGGTATCTATCGTACACACCGCCAGCTGGGGGATCCTCAGCAGAATACAACTCGAAGTCAGAATGCCCATATCGGAGGCCTGTCACCAGCGCGTGCTCCTCGCGACTGTAGCGAATAAAATGGCCGCAGACGCGGAACCATACTGCATCGTCCTCACCCCACGGCTCGTCTGGCCCGTAGTGGCGGAATGCCACCTCGTAGGACATGAGTGCCGCCATGCCCTGTGCACAACATACAGTGGCCGACCATGCAGGCCGCCTCGCGCCCTCAACTCCTCTAAACATATACCCGAAACATGACCCCCTCAACTCTGCAACCATATCGGGAGCTGCCACCTCTAACTCCCCCAAGATGAGTGTGATCGCTTTAATGTGCCGGATGTAATTGGTCAGCTTCGGGCTCTTGCCCTGGGCAGCCGGCCGTCTATAATAGAAGTCCCCCTTCGATTTTTAAGAGGATGCATTTTAGTAAGACTATTGTTAATCTTGAATAAATTATGTATATTTCCATAGTATTATTAAAATCAATTATCATTATTAGTATTGTAGTTATAATTAGAATTATTTTAAATTAAAAAATAATAATAGTATTGATATTACACATAAGGTATATTTCCGATATATTATTAAAGCCACCCTAATTATTTTAATCATTATTATTAGTACTGTAAGTATGATTAGAATGGTAGTTATTATTATTAATATTAATTATTAATTATAACTACAATATATTAAAATTAAAAATACTAATATTATTAAAAAATAATTCTAATTAGTATTGTAGTTATTATTGTAATTATATTACAATAGAATTATGTAGTTATAACTAGAATTATTTTAAATTAGAAAATAATAATAATGTTGATATTATGAATTATGTATATTTCCAATATATTAATAAAATAGATTATCATTATTACAAAATGATATTATCATTATTAGTATTGTAGTTATAATTAGAATTATTTTAAATTAAAAAATAATAATAGTATTGATATTACACATAAGGTATATTTCCGATATATTATTAAAGTAATTCTAATTATTTTAATCATTATTATTAGTACTGTAAGTATGATTAGAATGGTAGTTATTATTATTATTAATTATTTATTATAACTACAATATATTAAAATTAAAAATAATAATATTACTAAAAAATAATTCTAATTAGTATTGTAGTTATTATTGTAATTATATTACAATTAGAATTATGTAGTTATAACTAGAATTATTTTAAATTAGAAAATAATAATAATGTTGATATTATGAATTATGTATATTTCCAATATATTAATAAAATACATTATCATTATTACAAAATGCTATTATTATTATTAGTGTTGTAGTTATAATTATTATTATTTTAATTTAAAAAATAATAATAGTATTGATATTACAAATTAGGTATATTTGCGATATATTATAAAAATAATTCTAATTATTTAAATCATTATTATTATTATTGTAATTATGATTAGAATTGTAGTTATTATTATTAATAATTATTTATTATAACTACAATATATTAAAATTAAAAATAATAATATTACTAAAAAATAATTCTAATTAGTATTGTAGTTATTATTGTAATTATATTACAATTAGAATTATGTAGTTATAACTAGAATTATTTTAAATTAGAAAATAATAATAATGTTGATATTATGAATTATGTATATTTCCAATATATTAATAAAATAAATTATCATTATTACAAAATGCTATTATTATTATTAGTATTAATATTAATATTATAATTAGAATTACTTTTGATATTATAAATTATGTATAGTTCCAACATATTATTAATCTACATCATCTATTTATTTATTATTACTATTATAATTTAATATATTATTCTCCCTATTAATTTAACTAATTTTTCCAAATTATTATAAACAGCAACCTCCAATTAATAGGTGGAACCATTTAGGTCGTACAAAATATACTTCAACAGTTCATCATCCTAGCACTTCAACATTATACCACTTACTACTATTCAACATGACCAATGCTACACATTCACCAACCTATTATCTAAAATTCAACATTCAATATATGCAATACACTACAGTAGACAATTTCAACAATCTCCATAAAGAATCCAACAACTACGCGATACTAATTCGACCCCGTAATCATTCGCGTAATTTAAATCATCTGAACTCAGTACAAAATTGGTGCCCCATCACACTTACCATAATTTAAAAAATCTATTACCAACATAGAATCATATGAGCAAATAATTTAGACACGAATTCAAATTAATAGGCATATTCAACAATTCACGCATACAATCCAACAAATACTCTAACGGTTATACCATATAACACCAACATCATAGACATTTAAAAAACTTGTAAATTAACCAACATGGCAAATATGAAGCACAAATTTCAATCCAAGCATTGCATCACAAAGGAACGTAATTGGAATGCGCGAAACTGTAAACTTACCCGGACTGGGTCATGGCCGGACGGGGCCGGAATTTCCGGCGGTGGCGGCGACGTTTCCGGCGCGGCATGTTCCGGCAAACCTTCGAAGAACGCATCGTCCAATGGAATCAATGCCATTTCGCTCGAAACTGCTCCCACATTGGCATCCTCCATTTTCGCAACAGTTAAACACAAATGGCCGGAGAAAGGGTGAACGGAGGATGGCCGGAAGAACTTCGTCCGGAACAAGCAAAGCTTCGCCCAGATTCAATGGCGCTAAGATCGGATGGGGGGGGGGGGGGGAAGAAAGAAGCGTGAGCGGGAAAGGGAAAGGGGAAAATGGGGAGAGACTGAATCCGTACAGCTTCTTGTACAAGCCACGATTTGGTCCGGGCAGTTATTACTTGGTCCGGCCATTTAATCGCTTCGTCCGTAAATAAAATAGGCCGAGTAAAGCACATCCAGACGGTTGGAATGCTTGGTCCGCTCACTTTCACTTGGTCCGCCCATTTAATTGCTTCGACCGTTAATAAAATAGTCCGAGTAAAGCAGTTTTGAAATGCTTGGTCCTTTCATTTATATTTGGTCCTTTGATTTATACTTGGTCCGGTCCCTTGGTCCGTTTTTAATTGCTCGAGTTTGTATAAGTAATAAATTATAAATTAAATTATATTAAGTTATGAATTTATTCTATTAATTTATTAATCTGATAAAATTTAAATATTTATAATTTTAATTTATTATAATAATTTGAATTATAATAATTTATTAATTTATTATAATAATTTATTAATTTATTAAATTAATCTATTAATTTATTATAATAATTTATTATGATAAGTTAATATTATTATTATTATTATTAATATTATTATTACTATTAATAATTAACACACATACTATTACTATTAATAATATTATTTAAATTATTATTAATAGTAATAAAATATAAATGCGTACTAACAATTATTTATTTAAATTATTTATTAATAACTAATAATTAATAATCCGTACTTATCCTTTTACTAATCATATTTGCTAATAATTTATAAATAATAATTATAAATAATAGTTAATAATTATTAGTTATATTTAATAATTTATTAATTTATTCTATTAAATTATTGTAATAATTTAATTTATAATAATTTAGTTTATAATAATTTATTATAATAATTTATTCTATTAATTTATTATAATAATTTATTCTATTAATTTATTATAATAATTTATTCTATAATAATTAAATTATATTTAATAATTCACCGTTCTTGCTATTATTTTGTAATGTTTACCTGTAGGTATTATCGAAATACAACATTTGGACATGGGCGGCATTGGTAATGACAACACTCAGAAGCACCATCACTACATCATGATGAATGTTTTGATGGTGGCATACCACCAATCTCTCCGGCCAGTTATTTTAAGGCGGAAGAGTTGAACGTTGGGCATGCACGAAGCACAATGCTACAAGCTCAAGGATTGAAGCATCAGCTACGTGAGAATGAGAAAATTCTGCAGTCTTCTGCCGTATGCAACTTCAGGTTAAATTTAAAAAGCTATTTACATTTAAATCACAAAAGACGTTATTGTTGTGGTTATTTTATTATTTTTATTACGTTTATTATTGTTATTATTATTGCAACTATTATTCACACTGTTGGCATTCTTATATATCTCAATGTTTAACTGTAGGTCGGTATGTTGAAGGTCATCGTTCCTTTCTGTTTGTGACGTTTCGAATTTGCAGATCCCACCAACGACTCAGACAAACGGACTGGGATGGAGGAAATATGAAAGTCGGCAGTTTCCCCGTGGAAGGTCCGGAATGTTATTTTTATTATTTTTAGTATTATTACAGATGGTATCGTTCGCTTGTTGATACACTTATGCTTTTACTTATAATATTATTTAATTATTATGATTAATACACTTATTATTACTATTAATAATATTTGTATTATTATAAAAATATACTTAATAAATACCTGGGGAATTACTAATGTTGCTTATAAAATTAATGTTCCCCCCTATAGGGTTACAAAAGTAATTATACTAGCGAGGAATGTGAGGAATCGGCAATTATCATATCTCTGCTCCACCACAACTCCCGACAAGTTGCGCTCCGTCGGTAGCTTTTGGCATCGCTCAACCTTTGCGAAGAATGAAAGAGGGAGTGTTAAGCCAATCTTTAGATGGAGACTGAGAGAGGTTGAGAGAGGTTGAACATAGGGAGAATAAATGCAAGTTGGAACATAATGGGATGAGAATATGATAAGTTTCCGTGATCAACCGCTACCGTTAATTTTCGATTAGAATAAGACTTCGGAAGCAACTATAAATGAAGTACTGTTTGAAGCATCTTCTACGTGAGAATAAAAAGATTCGGCATCTTATAACAGAAGCTGCGCTGCACAACAGGTTCTTTAAATGTGTTCTATTATTTGAATCATTCGTCAATATGTGGGGGGGAATATGAGGATTCGGCAATGTATTCTTTCATTATAGTGCATTTAGGACAGAGACTTATTCGCTGGATATGCTGTGAAGAAGGCTTATTATATATGTTCCGTTTCCAAAATGTAATCAATGATGGGGCTTTTATACAATGCAATGCATTATAACGGATCCGTAAGCTGGTTTCAAAAGTGGAATAATAAGTGTTTTTTTTATTTACTATTATAATAATAATTTTGCAATATAATTTATTCAATTGTACTAATCAATTTACAAAGCAATAATATTCACTACTAAATTAAAAGTTAAATAAAATAAGGAAACAAAAGAAAAGATAGAGAAAAGAAAAGAAGAGAAAAGGGAAAAAAGAAAATGAAAGAAAAAAAAATAAACAAGAAGAAAATGAAGAAAACATAAAAATAAGGAAAAAAGAAAAGAAGAAAAAAGAAAAAAATTGCGAAAAAAACAAAAGGAAAAGAAAGAGAAAAAATGAAAAGAAAGGAAAAAATGAAAGAAAAGGAAAAATAAGGAAAAAAGAAAATGAAAGAAAAAATAAAAAAAAGAAAAATTAACAAGAAGAAAATGAAGAAAATAAAAAAAATAAAAGAAGAAAAAAGAAAAAAATTACAAGAAAAAGCAAAAGATAAATGAAAATGAAATGATAAAAAAAACAAAAAAAAAGATAAAAAAGATAAAAAATGAAAAAAAAAGGAAAAAATTAAGGGAAAGGAAAAATAAGGGAAAAAATTAAAAGAAAGAAAAAAATTAAAATAAACAAAAATTAAAAGAAAGAAAAAATTAAAATAAACAAAAGAGAAAAAAAAGAAAAAAAAAAGAAGGAAAAAAAAGGAAAAACTGAAAAAAAAAAAAAAAAAAAAAAAACAGAAAAACCCTAAACCCTAGCTTGGTCCGCCTAAACCCTAAACCCTAACTTGGTCCGCTTATATTATTATGCGGACCAAGTGGGTTGGCCGGACGAAGTCTTTCACTCTAATTATGTTTAGTAATTAAAGCCTTGGACCGTTCTTTTTATTTGGTCCGGTCCGAGTCAAGTGTCCGGACCAAGGCTTTTTTGTCTTTTCGGGCATAAAACTGACATTTATAATGCGGCGGGTAAAAAAGTTATGTATTAGGACTGACAGGTCAACAGAGACCATTTCGTGTTGATTAGAAACCACAAATTCCACCTACTCATATTGGAAGGATTAGTTAAATCCTTGCTTCATGGAATTGATGATTAATTCATGATGCTTGATGTGACTCAAACTTGAGATTAGCAGCTTATGGACCAACAAGTAACAGCAACTTGAGAGCCACTGGATCGACAAAATCATTTAAAAATCCAAAAGTATTCATTTTTTCTTTATGGCGCAAAAACATACTACTGTATTATTCAGCCGCAACCAAAATTGAACATGAGGTGGTAAAATGAACCCACAACTTTCTTCTTCATATACTACAATTTTCAAGCCTCACTCATTACCTATGAAGTTTTGAAAGAACCATAGCCAAGAACAAGATGGCACAGAGCTTCACCAACGACAACCCAAAGTACCACGAGAAAGAGATCAACGACACCACGGAGAGCAGTGCGATCACCACTGTCTGCCCTACTTTCAGCTTTGCCAAGATTACTACATACTTTGTCATGGAGTTGCACTCTTCTATTTCCACACCATTGGGTAGAAACGACGAATCGTTTTCCTCCTCTTCCGTTGCTGCTGCTGTTGTGTTTTCTTGAGTCTTGTACTCTGCTTCTTGAAGAATCTGCTCGGTAGCCATCTCTTTGGAGCTTTCTTCGACTTCATTCTCGCAATCCATGTTGTCCCCATCGTTCGTTGGCACAGAATCAATTTCCTCGACTTCCTCTGTGGTGCTGTTTTCCTTCACCTCCGTGATTTCAGGGGATTCCTGTTTGTTTGCATCAATTATCTCCTCCACAGAGTTCCTATTAGGAAGTGGAACAACTTCTTCGTTCACCTCCCGGTTTTCAGCAACCGCTTCATTCATTGCTTCACCGTCTTCCTCGGTCTCAACTTCACAAGAAACGTGTGACTCAACCTTTGCATTTGTGGAGGTATTTCCATCCATGTTCTCACAATTGGTCGCTTTCTCTGGAACTAAAGTTTGCACCTCATCTTTTGGATTACTACCACAAGCTTCACCTGCACAACTTTCCGAAATAATTACATCCACAGGCTCTTCTTGATCACGCTTTTCTTGCGTTTCAACCAAATCATCCTTAGCCCATTCCATGCCATCCCCATGACTCCTGTCAATTACTTCATTCACTTGGACAATGTCCATATTCTTCGCGGCTGGAGCACCTTCGTGTTCATGGCAATTCACAGCTTCGTACTCCACAACAGCAGGGGTGCCCAACAAAGGGTCAGCATCAGCTTCTTGTTTTTTACCCTCTGTCGTTTGCTCCTTCCGGATTTTAGCCACGCCATCCTCGATCTTCTCAATAACTACCACACTTTTCTCCTCGACAGAATCATTTTCTTGCACAATCAAATTATCTTTAGCCCGATCTTCCAAAGAAATAGGATCGCCTACTATATTCAATTCATCATTTCCGATTGATGGAAGTTCGGTGATGATGCCTTCAGGAACTGCGTCCTCAGGTTCATCAGAGCCGTTTTCAAGTACTTTGGGAATTACTTCATCATCACCGTTGATTTCAAATCTTACATTCTTCACACCCTAAAGATGGAGAGAGGCATTTCTCAGATTTGAATTATACTAAATTCTTTCCCCAAACCAAACAAGTAAAAGGGCACAAAATCATGGAAATTTGAATAACATGAATTGAACTTCCACAGGACATTCAATATTCAATAAAAGTAACATGAATTGAACGTCCACGGGACATTCAATATTCAATAAAAGACCTGTGTAGGGCTGTGGGTAGTATCCTCGTGCTCAATCACCTTTGTTTCTCCATTTCTGCAATACCAATTCATCCAGAATTCAATCAAGTCAGTCCAGGCCACAACGAGGCACAATTTTCACAATGATCGGATAAAATATTATAGTCAACCGTAATAGTATTGTCAAACCTCAGAGGATGCTCTTCTGCACTTGAAGACTCATACAAAACCGCAGGGTCTTCTCCTTTCTTCGTCCCGTCGAGTTCATCCTGCTTCCCCAATTCCTGCCGCGGATTCTTGTGCTGGTGGCGGCGGTCCTTGTCCTTCCCGGAACCCCAGCCCCTTCTTCGAATGAACGCGGAGACAAAAGTGGCAGTGGCCAAGACGCCGCCCAACACAAGAACAGCTCCAATCGGGGATCCGGCGCGGATTTTTAAAGCCGTTTTGTTGGTGCGTGGATGATGATGACCTCCTAATGTCTTCTTGGGCTCCTCCATTTCAGTTATTCGAGAATTTGGCGGAGGAAAGAGGCATACAGATAGATTACAGAACCGTCAAAATTTCGGATGATAGTAGTTGTTTTTTGTTGGGTAGGGTGAGGGTGAGCGTAGACTGTAGAAGAAGGAATTCGGAAGTGGTAGCAATCGCTGGATGTTTCCGATTAGTGGAATATACTACTCGACCCACTTCCTACTTCATTTTTTCTTTTCAATTTTTGTCTTATCTCAAGTCTAAACACACAGCCACAGGTGCGGAAAGCTTATGGATGGTATAACCGCATAACTAACTATAACCAGAGATAGTACTCGCATATACTGTGTCTCCATTTTCTAATAAAAATTTCATATACTGCTATCATATAAATTCAATAATACTTATCTCATTTACTTGTATTATTTTATGTAATTATATATATAAAAAAAATGGTTCGAGATTAATTAATCAATCAATAATAATAAGTTTAGGACGTATATGCATCTCTGATGAGTGGTGAGTACCATTACTATGTACTAATTACTAGTTTACTACTACTAAGCTAAACCAAAATCTTAAACGTGGTTTTTATAAAACGATTGAAAGAAGTTGAAGAATCCTATCAATTTACACAAATTTTGAAAATAAAATCACGAGAAGACTATTTACAGCTTAACAACAGACGCTAATTTGTTTAATAAAATCAAAGAATCAATCATTTTGCACAGGGTACTAATAAGTAATAACACCCGTTTAAAAAATTTATTAAAAGGATTTTATTTGCAATATATTTATACAAATAATTATAAATTATTTTATATTGTAACATTAATGCAGTGTGTCATAAAGTTTTATTTCTTATAGAATAAAATATTTTATTGTAACAAAAATATTGATAGTATATTAAAAAAGTTTGATTCAATAAATAAAAGTGAAGATGGTATAAAAAGTTATATTTTAACATTTGTAACTTTTATTTATTTCTTTACCTAAGACCAGAAGTTTTCTTTAAAAAAAAAAATATTTTTAAGAAGGGAAGAAATAAGGCAATAACTTTTTTTATTATTATTATTGATAGATAAAAATGAGGGATAATGAATTGGGTTGAAATCGAACCCCAAATCATAATTAAAATGTATGAAACATGACCAATTGGATAAAATCCAATATACATGTAGTTATTAATTATGTACTAATGAATACTACTCCATACTACTCTCGTTTGTCAATATTGACAATGGAAAGGAAAAGATTCACGTGACGCACGAGGCACTGCTCTGGATCAAAGGCCGCAATTTTGGCGCCAATGAATTTAAGCCATCTTCACACTATGAACGGTCTGGATTTTTACTAGCATTGTGCTCCCCTGGTGCCCACTAGGATGAAAGGCATTTTTGTTTGGAAATATAACACGTATTTCCACACATCCGCCGGCCCTTTATTTTTCAATTTTTTCCATTTCTTTTTTCAATTTTTATCTTGCCTTATTGATCTTTTAACTTTACAATACAAAAATATTACTTATCAAATTATTTTTTTTAGTAAATATTAACATTCATGTGTCACCAAATGTGTGTAGAGCTTAAACCATATAAATTACAAAAAGAAATAAAGATGAGGGATATCGAATCCCCAACATATTGGTTAGGAGTCAGGGGACTTGACCACTGGGGTAAGTCCAACCCCTAGTGATCAAATTATTTAAGTATGATAGGATTGAGTTAGTCCTATAATTTTGTTGATTATAATAGTATGTAGGATTTTAATGCATTAGAACTGATTTGATAAAAATTAGTAAAATTAGAGAATCAAATAAAATAAAAATAAAAATTTAAAACAAAATTTTAAAAAAATTAAAAGATAAAAGGACCAAATGGATTATGTTTTAAAAGAAGAGAAACACATTATACTCCTAGTTAAGCATTGAAAATGATGTGTTACTATTATAATTTTTGTATATCAAACAAAATTAAATATTACTAATATACTGTACTAAGGGATGTGGACTTAGCCCAAGTGGTTAAGTTCCTTGACTTCTAACGGAAGGTTGGAGGTTTGATAGTAATAAAATATTAATCTCCAATTCATCCCACTTCTATTTTTTTTTTAATAAACAATAAATGGGAGGGATAGAGGGTCGGGTGGGGATCGAACTCCCAACCTATGATTGGAAAAATGAGGACTTGACCACTAGGTAAGTTACAACCACTCTTCATCACCCTTCCATTTATTTATACATACACTGCTAACTGCTTTAATATATAGCATAAAAATATGGACTAACATGGACATTCCAAATAAGTAGAATACTACTTTGGACTTTGGAGTAATTCTCAACGAAGTAAGTTCAAAGTCCCTACAAAAATAAATCAATTACAAGTAAGTATAATTCAACTCTGGTGACCAGCCGCCAACTTTGGAGTACTTTTAATACTCCGGTTTTTTTAAAGATTACACTTCATGTTTTCACGCAATCTAATATATTTTTAATGCTTAATATATCAAATTATATAAAAATAAAAATTATAAAAATTTGATATTCTAAATGTATGTAATTAGACGAATCCAACAAGATCTCACTTGACTATATTTTATTTTATATAATTGTGTAAAAAAGTTGAATTAAAGGGGGTTGGAGATTTACCTTAGTGGTCAAGTCCCCCGTCTCCCAACCATAGGTTGGGGGTTCGATCCCCACCCGGCCTCATATACCTCCCCTGGTTTGGGCTCCCACACATATTTGCCGACACATGAGTGTCACTGTTTAAAAAAAAAAAATTGAATTAAAACTACTCAATAAATAGTACTAATTACTATGCAAATGTAACCTTTAAAAAAACGTAAGGAGTACATGTTTTCATTATTTCAGTTTATGTGTAATTTGATTAACATAATTATACGGGTGGTGGTCCAATGCTAATTAAATTTAATAATTAGCATAACCTAAGTTTTCGACAGACATAAATACTTATGTGGAGTATTTAATTCGGTCTATGAATGCACTGAAGAGGTTGAGGTTAGACTGTCATCAGTGATAGCATTATTTATTAATGCCGCCATTTTAGCCCTCACGTCCCTTTCGTATTAATACATTTAGTATAAACTAATACTTCATTCGTCTCACTATTTTTGCTACGGATCCACCAGACACGCACGCCGATATATATTTTTAACGGTTAATAACTTAAATTGTGTACAATAAACAATTATAAAAATTTGTTATTCAAAAACTACAATATTATACTGATCTAAGAAGATCTTACTTGACTATATTTTTCTTACATAACTCATGATAATGTACATTTTAAATTAATACTTCCTCCGTTCCTTAATATTTCTCACAGACCCACATTTCATGCAAGTCAATACATATTTTTAATCCTTAATAACTCAAATTATATACAAATAAAAATTATAAAAAATTGATATTACGAATCTATGCGATTAGACGAATCCAACAAGATCACACTTGACTATATTTTATCTTGTATAATTGTGTTAAAAAAGTCGAATTAAAGTTACTCAATAAATAGTGACAAAACTCCCAACGTGTCAATTATTAAGGAATCAATGAAGTATGTATTTTCATCATACTAACTACAAGTAAAATTCGCTGAATAATAATTGGGTGGAGTTACTGTTTGTTTAGCTGAATTATCATTGGACTATGGCGTCACTCTTTCCATATCATGAGTAATTGTTTCACAAAATATCAAATTTTGGATTTATTGTTGAGTATGGGGTAAAAATTAACATTTTAGTCCGTTATGTTTTAAAATTTATTAAAATAGTACTTTTCGTTTCGATTGAAAAACGTATTTGATTTTTTCTCCAGTCTTATTATTTAGGCATAATAAATTGAATTATCATCTAATGAAAGATGATTAATCCATTAATGTGGGTTTCACACCCTTAATTAAATGGGTCAACCCAAAATCCATTTATCAAAAACCTATTTTATCCCAAAAACAACCATTTATAATAAAACCTCATTTTATTGAAATAGAAATACCGTTTATAAAAAAACTCATTTCATTCAAACAAAATTACCAATTATCAAAAACATATTTTATTCAAAAAAAAAAGATTAAAGATTGTGAGTTGACACATTTAATTAAATATTGGGGACCCGTATTAATGACTCAATCCTCATTCATTAGATGTTAATTATATTTATTCTGCCATAAATTGGTGAAAAAATAAAACTCATGGTACTAATTTTTTCAATTGAAACGAAATGAATGTTTAATGTATTTTAAAACTTAAAAAGTAAGATATTAATTTTTCCTTATTGGGTCACTTTTTTCCTATAATGCATTCATGTGATGTGATGGTTTTGTTAAAAATAACGCTTCAGCCTTCAGAGAATGAATATTCATAGGTAAATTGTTTTTGCAGGCACAAAACTCTAATTTCATGTCGCACAATTTGTAATATTAATAAAAGTGGTTACTATGCTATAATCCTTTTTCGCTGAAAATGTCATTTATTTTGTCTATTCACTTTTCCTTTTTATATTTTCCATTTCACAAGACCATTACACTCTTAAAATGATTGTAATTATGTTTATTTGGGCTTTTGCTAAAGGGAAAAAAAAAAGTGTGTAAAAGTTAAAATTATTTACAACAATTTTGTTATGACATGCATCGACATAGTTGCAAGCATTATCAATCATCGACGGCAACACTATGTTGGAGGATATGTGGATGCTTTATCAACACGTAATTAATTTTCTATTATTAGAATACTTAGCTACTTAAACTACTTGTTTTATCTCTTAAGTATGGCGGTAAATGGTGGCTATAAATATGGCTCATCACATAACTGTAAATGACACTTACTGAATGAATGAAAACATTTCCGCCGCCACTACTTATATGTTATATGTGTTTACCTTTTATATATTATCCGTACACATACACCATAAATTATACATTCTACAATATACTGACAGGCCTTATCATAAATTATACTTTACAACAAAAAATTTAATTTTAAGGAGAAGTAGGTATATATAGGCATGTTTTTGTGAGAATCAGAAGTAAATTAGAATACATTACAAAAATATCCTTATAAAGTTATCTAAATTACACATTAAACAACTTATATACCCTTATTAAATAGTATAAGTCATTTTTGATAAATTTAGTCTCTGAAAAATACTTCTGTAAAATTTCATCCAAAAAAATTTCACCAACTTTTTTTTTTCGGAAAAGAGGGGGGCCGAAGCCATTTATTACTCCAAAATTTGCTTGGTATGATACAGACCAATAAGGTCGGAGTCTAAAATATCAAACATAAACTCCGGGGGTCTAACAAAATGCTGTACACCACCAACTAGAGGGAGGCCTTTTAGAAGACAATCTGCTGCAGCGTTACATTCCCGAGGCACCAAATTGAATTTGGTTTCCCAATTCCAAGTAATCATAGCTTTGATTTGTTTAATCCAAAGGAAAATCGGCTCCGCAACTGGGGTATTGTTTATGATGAGATCAACAGCCGCAGAGCTATCTGTTTCAATCAACAAACGAGGGATGTTCATTGTCCATGCGAACTGCATGGTGATCAAAATCGCCTTGACTTCAGCTTGAAGGTTGTTCTGGAGATGTTCATGAGATCTGATTCCACCAAGCCATCTTCCTTTATCATTGCGAAGGAGGCCTCCTACAATGCTTCGTAATCTGCTATGGCTACCATCACAATTTGCTTTGGTCCAAAGATCAGGTGGACGCTCCCAACGAGTTCTACTAACTTGCCAAGCCTTGACGCCGAAGAGTTTAAGGTCATTTCTAGCAGCTGCAAATTCATTAGTTGTCCTTTGAATATCAGTGTGCACCGTCTCCCAGCGGACAAATTCATTGGCATAAAGCTCCTTACATCGAAGTTTCCAAATGGCCCAAGCGCCTACTCCAAAAGTAGTGGCCTTATAGTCGCCAATAAATTTACAGTGCATGGCACCAATCCATTGCTTGCTATCCGGGTTCCCAAAACCATTTATCGAGTCAAAACCAAGCTTCCTCCATACAACAGCTACAGCTGGACAGTCACGAATAGCATGGACTGTATCCTCGACTTGGCCACACTTCCTGCAACAGGGATCAATCGAAATATTCCTGCGCCATCTTTCCCAACCCGTTAGCAGTTTGTCATGCATGACAATCCATAGGAAAAATTTGACCCGGGGGGGTGCCGGCCAGCGCCATATGCTGTTCCAGTCCATATCCGCTGCCATATGAATGGAATTCCAGTGTGAGAGCGTGCTTTTAACAGAGAAAATGCCATGCGTGTCAGGCCTCCAAAGGGGTCGATCATCCCTGGATTCTTCTGAGGGGACCGGTTCATTTAACAGCAGCTGCATGCCATCCGCGTTGAGAATGTTCGCGAGCTCATTAGTATTCCAGTCCGCATTAGCTGTGTAGGACTCCACCGATCGTTCAAGAGTACTGAGTGGAAGCGGGCGCTCAATAAAATCCTGCAAGATAAAACCTTTATCAGTCCATTTGTCCATCCAAAATAAGGTAGACTTACCATTGCCAACTTTCCAACCGAGCATATCAACAAAGGAATGGTGGATGGAGACAAGATCCCTGGCAAAAGGGGATAAGGATTGTCGATTATGAATAAATTTGTGTCCCTTCCAACCATGCCTTATCTTCATTAATCTGGTCCAGAGGGTGTCTCTATTAAGGAGACCCCACCAACTCTTCATAAGCAATGCATGGTTGATAGAACTGAGCTTCTGAATACCAAGGCCACCATTGTCTTTGTCTGATGCTATAGTGTCCCAAGCAACAAGGTGGATTTTATGAGGTCCCCATAGAAAATCTCTACAAATCTTCTCCATTTCGGTGATAGTCCGCTTAGGAAGTTTGGTGACTTGCATGACATATTGGGCAGTGGCTTGTAAAACAGACTTGATCAAAGTTGTTCTCCCGGCTAAGCTGAGGTGACGATGAGACCAATTATTGAGCTTGGCTTTCATTTTATCAATGAGGAAACCAAAATCCGTATAGCTCTTCCGATTAATGGAAATAGGGATACCAAGATAGGTCCCTAGATGTAGAGAGCATTGGATCCCAAGTTCACCAGAAATGAGTCTCCTGTTGTCATGGTTTACAATCTTGCCAAAGCACAGCCTAGATTTAGTGGTGCTCACATGCAGGCCTGACTGATTGCTAAAAGTAGTAAGAATACTCTTAATCACAGTGGCTTGAGCAACAGTAGCTTTAGAAAATAGTAGTATATCATCTGCAAAGAAAATATATGGAATCTTAAGACTGCCCTTGCCCCATGAGATAGGTTTCCATGTGCCTTCAGCAACCGCTTGAGAGATCATAACCCCTAGTCTTTCCATACAAAGTATAAAAATATAAGGGGACATAGGGTCACCCTGTCGAAGACCACGGCTTGGAGTGAAGGGGGATGATGGACGACCATTCCAGTGAACCTGAAAAGAAGAGGAGGAGATGCAGGTCATAATAAAATTAACACAGGAACTAGGAAAGCCATATAGAACAAGAGTATCTTTAATAAAAGCCCATTTCAATTTATCATAGGCCTTCTCCAAATCCAACTTTAAAATCATGTAGCCTGGTTTAGCTTTGGAGGTATCCAAAAAGTGACTGATCTCTCGGCAAAGAATGATATTATCCTGGATGATACGCCCTTTAACAAAGCTGGATTGGCCCATACTGATCAGGCGAGGCAAAAAGTGAGACATCCTGTTGACCAAGAGTTTAGTAATGATCTTGTAAACAACATTGCAAAGACTTATTGGTCTGAATTGAGTAACTGAAGTGGGGTTCGGAATCTTTGGGATCAGAATAATGGAGGTCTGATTGACACAAGCCAAGTTCTGCTGACCAGTAAAACACTCAAGCACAAAATTGTATACAGAATCTCCTACTATGGACCAGTTGTGTTGGTAAAACATGGCATGTAAACCATCAGGACCCGGAGCCTTTAAAGGAGCCATACTCTTTAAAGCGTTCCAGACTTCCTCTTTAGTGGGACGATTAGTCATAAGCTCGCAGTCAGCCGAAGAAAGAGATGGAAAACAAGGCAAAGGATTGGTGTCCAGTGTTGAAACCTGGTCTTCATCTGTATAAAGCTGCTGAAAGAATGCAGAAACCATGTCGTGGATTTCCTCCTCAATATTTAAAGTGTTACCAGCAGCATCATCGAGTATAGAAAACATCTTCTTCCGTTGTCTGGCTTTAACAAAATTATGATAAAAACTCGTATTCTGATCTCCCACAAGATTCCAGTCTCTGGTGCTTCTTTGTATCCATGTAAGTTCTTCCCTCTTCAAAATTTTGCCTAATTCAGTACTAAGTTGGAAGTGAAGCCTCCTGGAAAAAGCATTATCATTCCAGTCCAGCTGTCTTTCAATGCCTTTTAATCTCGATCGGATCCTGGCTTTCCGGATGCGTAAGTTGCTGCATATCTTCTCATTCCAAGTATTAGCCTCGTCTTTAAGCTTAAGGAGAGAATCCTTGAGAGACATATGAGAATTCCAGACTGTTTGGACAATCTTGCAGAAGCTCGGGTATCCTTGCCAGGCAGCTTGATAACGAAAACATCTAGAGCGATTATGATTCAGAGTAGAAGGCCTATCGTTGATACGTATGAATAATGGAGCATGATCCGAATGGATCCTAGGAAGGACCTCCACTGTACTCGAAGGATAACGGGATAACCAAGCTTCATTGCCTAATAGTCTATCCAGGCGACGCCGGATAGGGCCCCTAGCCCATGTGAACTGGTTACCAAATGATTTAATCTCAAAAACCGCAGCAGTAGATATCCAATTACTAAGTTCTTCCCCATTAAAATGACCAATGCGGCCTCCACGAGCCTCACTAATTCTCATAATACAATTAAGGTCACCCCCAATAAGCCAGGGTGCCTGACGACTAGATGCAATACGGGTAAGCTCCGGCCAAAGCCATGAACGCCGGAATCTGTTAGGAGCCGCATACACCATGGTGAAAAAAGCTATATCACTGTTGTCCTTAATGCAAAAATCAACGAACTGGGAATGGCTTTCAATAATCTCAACAGAGAGAGACTCTTTCCAAAGGATCCAAATGCCGCCACTAAAACCGGAAGCCTCAACTCGAAAAGAAAAAGGGTAGCCACTGCGGCGAATAAATTTGTCCGCCTGATTACCGCTAATTCGCGGTTCAAAAATAGCCATAATATCGATATTTTTAGAGATAGATAGATCACGGAACTCCCGGCGAAAAGATGCCGAGGCAGCCCCCTGAACATTCCAGCAAGATAAATTCAAATGCATGAAAGATAACAGAAAAGTAAAAAATAGGGCAGAAAGACTTAGCCAATTCAAGGAGGCACACTGGCCGCTCGTTCAACACCATATACAGGCTTTCTAGATCCATCTCCTGCTGCATTGCTCTCAACAGGATGAGAAGATTCAGGCGGTCTATCTGCCCGTTTTCCCCAGAGGCCTTTGATTTTTTTGTGAGTGTGTGTCGACGGATCTACCACTTGGACAGCAACATGGTGGTCAGGAGGAAGACTGGAATGGACAGGCTTGATCCAGGCTCCGGACGGCTGTTGGGACCACGAGGGGGAATGAACTGGGGAGGTTGAACGTGGAGATGGCCGCGGGTTTGGGCTGCGCTCGCGAGGTGAAATAAACTCCTCCTCAGCATCCGATTGCATGGGAGAGGATGGTTGTCGGTCTGGATTCCGGATTCTCACATTACTTGGATTAGATGGGTGCGAGAGGGGGTACGCAGGTGGCTGAGGGGCAGCTGCAGGCGGATCAGCCGTAGTTTCAAGATTCTCCAGAAGTTCCTGATCGTTCATTAAAACATCAAAGCGATTGCGACTAGGGTTTTCTTGGCCTATAGGTTTGGCACCGGCTGTTGTGTAACGTCTTCTTGCTTGAACGAACATCCATGGTCCAAACCCTGTCTTCACAGACTGATCAGAATTGTTGTTCTGTGCAGGAGCATCGGTAGCCATCGCATCCGGTGGTACAAGTTCCGGACAAGCCTTTTGAGTATGGCCATGTCTACCACAATGGAAACAAACCGATTTAATATTCTCATAAACAACTCCAATAATCCGATCGCCTATCATCACATTGGGAGTTAGGGGCTTGTCTAACTCAATCCGGATTGCAAGCCTTGCGAAACAGGCCCGGGCTGTTGAATCTGTGCTAACATCCATACAAACTACTTTCCCAATAGAAGAGGCAACTCTTAAAAGATAAGGACGATTATAGAGATACACAGGGATCTTGGGAAGTCTTACCCAAGTAATGACAGATTTTATATCATTAGTGTCCGGATCAAAGTGCTCATCCCATTCTTGAACATGAACATAGTGTCCTGCAACCATCCACGGGCCCCCAGTCAATGCGTGCAGTGCGTCGTTTTCCGTCAAGAACCGTATGATATAGTAACCGTTACCAACATCAATAAGAGAAAGAGAGGCAGACGCCGGCCAGAGTTTCTCTAATCTGGCTTTCAGGACACGATAAGAAATGGTGCGGCCGACGACCTTTAAAACAACCGCATGCTTCCACGGTCTGAGGAGGGTTTGTTTGAAAGCATCAGAGATTTGAAACCTCGGGATTCCATTGTAGGATGATTGGATGATATCCTCAGGGTCACCTGTGAATTCTAACTCTTCATCATCAATCAGGATATGTTGCGGCATGGTTCTTTTCCTCGCAATATCGCTGTAAAGCGGACGCTGCCGTTTGCCGGCTCGTTCACCACGAATGTCCGGCGGTTCCCCGCCATGGTCCGCCATTTCGGTATCGCTCATCCTAAAGGGGTAGCCAAGTTCTTGGAGGAATCTTGGAGCGTTCAAGAACTCAGCTTAGTAATATTTAGAGTATTAAAATTTCACCAACTTTTATAAGCTGTTTTTTTTAATAATAATTTAAATGATGAATATTTTAATTTAAGACCTGTTTGAATTAGTTTGATTTAGAAATACAATTTTTGTACTGATATATGTAAATTACTCATGATTTCAAGCAAAATAGTTATAAAATAGTACTCCCTCCGTCCCATTTCAAATGTTTCATTTCCTATTTTGGTCCGTCTCATACAATTATCACATTTCCTTAGTTAGAAATTTTTTACTCCTTCAAACAAACATCACATCAACTATTTTTATCATTTTAACACAATAATTAATTCTACCTAAAATACTGTGGCCAAAAGAAATGTGACTTCTCAAATGAGACGGAGGGAGTAGTATAGAGTTGGTTGAATAATTATAAATTGTGGAGCAGAAGTTGAAGAGAGTTGGAGAGGGTGGACTGGATTTGAAATGTTTGCCAAGAAACCTTTTCCCATGGGCTGCCTACTAAATTCTGGCCTTCTGGGCTACTTCTTCTTATCCTTCTTATATTTCAAAATATCTTTAGATATTAAATTTCAATTAGCCATTCTTGAACTTGGAACTTGAGCTGGCCAAATGGGATAATGCTAATTTCATTCCTTTGACAAGACAAACTCTGTCTATGTGCCTGTTTAAGGGTGGTTTTTACTTTAATTAATTAATTTAGTAATGGTATGACGCATTAACGATTGTCGTCAAAACACACACACCAGACTGGGATAATCAAAGTTGACATGCCCATACAAATCATAGTTTTTAGTATTTTGTTTCTTTTGTTTCCGTACACCAAATTGCACCCCTATTTCAGATGTCACACTGATCGAGTGAATAAAGTATTGAATTCAAAACTTAATTGCAAAAGGAAGTCGCCTTGTCGTTAAAAGAAAACAGCGGCCTTGGCCTCCTATAATTACTTTATCCATTTCCGCCTTTAGTTAGTTTACCCATAAGTAGTCATCATTATCATTCTGCAATACTTTTTTTTTTAAAAAAAAGGGTACGATATTTTTTTTTTTAAAACTAAGAAGGAAGAGAATAAAATTTACAATAAAAAGTGGGAGGTAGGTAACAATATTAGTAGTAGTACACATGCATGTGTTAATGGCAGTCCCTTATATGTATATAATTTTAAAATCTTGATTGAAAAGAAAAAGAATATAATAATAGAAAGATTAACATTGCTAATATGGAATGGTAGTACTAGCTAGAAGCTAAGTTAGCCAATCGCATCATATCATTGCATGATGGATTCCACTACTACAATTATATATATATTCTACAAAAGAAATAGTAGTAGTACTACTTATTAATGAAAATTGTTAATAGTATAAGTTTATTCAATTATAGATTAAAGACTAGGTAGGTAATTAAGGCCGACAACGGTGAGTAGTGCTTTCATGCAATGATCCATGAATCCTTTACTTTTATATGAAATGGATTTCTTACATTAATAATAATAATAATAATATAATGGACTACTTTTTAGATCGCAACTTAGTGATATACCACTACATGCTTCTCTTGTTTGATATATTTATTTATTGGTAATTAACATCTGCCCAAATAAAATGTCTTGTTTGACTTTTTAGAATCGTATAATTATATAGTTTTAGAATATATATTTTTTACATAATTTTTTATTGTATATATTTTGAGATATTACAATTGAAAATGTATATTAAATTGCATACAAAAATCAAACAAGACAAGTTAAATAGAACAAATGAAATATTTAATTATTTCTTAAAAATAAACACGACAATTGTAATCAGTCGAACAAAAAAAAATAGAACGAATAGATAGTAAAATTAGAGGACCAAATAAGACAAAATAAAAGTCTACGATGAAATTAGAAAAAAAAAATTAAAACATAAAGAACCAAATAAATGATATTATTATTAAAAGAAAAAGGAAAAGAAAAAAAGAAAAAAAAAAAAAAAGAAAGAAAACGAACAAACAAACTGAAGGCTACACTGTGGAGTGACTAGTGAGCGAGTATTATACGACTTCCTCCATTTCTTTTTAAAGGTTATATTTCTCATTTGCATGTATGTTAATGTACATTTTTAACGATTAATAACTCAAATTCGATACAAGTTAAAATTCTTAAAATTTGATATTTAAAAACTAGAAGATGGGACGAATCCAACAAGATCTTACTTGGCTATAATTTGTCTTCTATAACTATAATAAAAGTCAAAGTAATACAATAAACGGTAATATATTAAAGTGAAATATTCTCCACAAATTTTCCCCCAAAACTTGTCTCTTCTCCACATTAATTGCTCTTTATATTTTTTATTCTATCCATTTCTTATATAAATATAAAAAGTAAAAAGGAAACAATAGAAGGAATTTTATTATATTGAAAATATTAATTTAAATTAATTTCAAAAATTATATTTTTTATTATTATTTCAATAATAAATGGTAATACTAATACCATTATCATGATTAGTGATAAAAATATATTTATTTTTATTATAAATTAATATTGAATTCTAAATAAATTATAGTAACAATTTTATACTATAACTTATAATACATTGGAATCTAAGATTTTAAATTGATCTAATTTAAATTTATTAAATAGAGAATGTATGTGATTATTACTATCTCATAATAATTTTTTCCCAAAAATTCCTCTCTCCTCCATATTAATTGTTCTATATATCTTTTATTTATTTATTTATTTTATCTATTTTCTATATAAATATAAAAAATTATAAAAAAATAGAATTAATAGAGGATTAATTATTACACACTCATAAAAACCTTTGAATTGAAAACTATAATATATATATATATATTTTCAACATGGGATGTTCATTCGATAAATAGAAAGTGTAGTTAGCTCATATAATATTTTTTCTATCTTTTTTCTATATAAATAATAAAAAAAATTATTAAAAAAACTGAATTAAACAGAGGGTTTATATCATTATTACATACTCATGAAAATCCTTGAATTGAAAAGTTTTAAAAAAAATATATAATTCTTTCAAGATAGAAATTTCATTCAAAATATTTTAATTTATACTTTATTATTTTCATAAAATATTTTTCATTATTATTTAATTCAATAATTATTGGTAATACTAATGTCTTGAGAGGTATAATGATTAATGATAAAATGAGTATAATTTTTATTATAAAAATTTACGTCGAATTCTAAATAAATTATAAAATATTAATTTTGTACTATAACTTATAAAATATTTGAATATACAATTTTAAATTAATCTAATTTAAATTTGTTAAAATATTCAATTAAATAGATAGTGCATGTCATAATTATTATCTCATTAACGCGATTGAGTATATCATTATTACACACTTATTAAGACCCTTGAATTGAAAAGTGTACGAAAAAATAATGTTTCAAGATGGGAATTTCATTGAAAATATTTTAATTTACATTAATTTCAAAAAATATTTTTTTTATTATTATTATTTCAATAATTAATGATAATACTAATACCATAGTCTCGAGAGATATAATGATTAGTGATAAAATGTATTTAATTTTTATTATAAAATTTATTTTGAATTCTAAATCAATTACTCCTCCGTCCCATTACAAACACTACAAAAAATTTTGGATTTAGCGACCTCACTTTGCGGTTGCTAAGAGGGGTATGCGGTTGCTAAAACCCCTCATCGACCGCAAAAGTGAGGTCGCTATAGAGCTGGTTACAAATTGGGCGACGATCGCACGGGCCATGTCGCAAACTCCAACGACCTCATTAGCGACCGCACATTGAGATCGCAAATTCTAGCGACCGCATTAGCGACCTCGGATGGTGGTCGCTGGAGTTGGCTCATGGTCCAAAATAAGAGGAAAAATATACTCAAGAAGGATCAAACCCCTCTCATCACCATCACCCACCCACTCATTAACCACTTTGGCTACTGCCTACACAACCACTTATATTGCGCCATGTATCATTTATATAAATACTCCTCAACTTTATAAATTTGCTAGGAAGAAGACTCGAACCTCGATCTGGACGCACACTCGCGCGCGTACCGCTTGACTGCAATTCATTTCATATCATTCTATGGAATACTATATATAATATAATTGTGTTATATACTTAAATTAGCTCCTAAATAAAAAAAGCTGATCAATTAATAAATAATATTAAAATTCAATAATTAAATTAAACATAATTAGAATTACTTAAATCACTAAATAAATTAATAAAATGAAATAGAAATAATTAAATAAAATAATAAAACTATTCAAAAAATATAATAAAATAAAATTATCAAATAAATTATTAAAGAAAATTCATTAATTACACCATTAACAAAATAGAAAGTAAAATATTAAATAAATTGATAAGAAAACTAAAAATTAAATAGAAATGAAATAAAATTAGTTTAACGACCGCATTTGCTGTCGCTGACGCGGTCGCTAACTGCGACCACATATTATGCGGTCGCAATTGCGGTCGTTGTATTCGCGACAACTTATGTGGTCGCAGAATGCGGTCGCTAACGTCTGCAACCTCCGCTGAGGTCGCTATTTCCGACCGCAAGTGTGCGGTCGCTAACTGCGGTCGCTATACAACATTTTTCTTGTAGTGAAATGTCCTGCTTACTATTTTGTATGTCTCATTACAAATGTATTCTTTATATAAATAGAAATAATTTTTCACCTCCAACAATTATGTGGACCCCATCATATACTCATAAATCGACTCTACCTTATACTATAACTTATAATACATTTGAATAAAAAAATTTAAATTGATCTAATTTAAATCTGTTAAAACATTAAATTAAATAGATAGTGCATATAATTATTACTATCTCATTACTTAGATAGAGTATTATGATCAATGGTTCGCTCTAAAGAGTTTTATATAAGATCGGTGATCTCATTATTATGCGAATATATATTATTTCATTTAATTCATGATATATATTTAGTGTTTCTTTTAAAACTATGGTTTCTGATCATGTGGTTTTTCACATATTCATTTATATTAACTTTGAATGCAGATATCCTTAGATGGTTCATGAGTTAGTATTGGAATGGTCATCAATTTGTATAGTAATAAGTTGTCTTTATTTATTTTGTTTTACTTTCATCTTTTTTATCCGGTAAATTTGACATTTGAGTTTCCATTTGTTTTTTTTTTTTTTTTTTTTTTTACTAATGTCGTATAGAATCTATCTATATTTTTTATTATGAAATTTAGTTTTATGCACCGAAGCACTTCAAAGTTAATTCAGTGGTTGTGCAAGGAAGATATGCAGTACTATCAAACAATTTTTCTTTAATTAATATACCTCTATGTAAATTGCACTTACTTGGGGTTCTCGCCTCTCGAAGATCTTTGTTTCAATATTTTTTTTCTTCTAGAGTCTTCATTGCTAATTTGATCGTGTGTCTTGCAAAAAGCAGCAAAAAAGTACTCCGTCCGTCCCATTTGAGATGTCACATTTTATTTTGGACATGTTATTTTAGGTAGAATGAATTATTGTGTTAAATTGGAGTAAATAGTTCATGTGATGTTTGTTGGAAGGAGTAAAAATTTTCTAAATAAATAAATGTGATAATTGAAGTGGGACGGACCAAAATAGAAATGAGACATTTGAAATGGGACAAAGGGAGTATAATAATTGTCATGATTCTTAGTTTACTTTTATTCGTAAGAACATTTAAGTGCATGCATGCTATTATCAACAATTGATTATTATATCCGAAGTAATTTGTATGAGACAGACATACAGTTGATTATTGAAGCTGAAAAGTTAGTAGTGTAATGTTCTTAGACTGTAGTATATTTATGTATACTAAAAAACTTCTATTAATTCTTTTTAAATATTTTTTTTATTTTATTGATGAAAATATCTTGCCCGGTGCATCGCACGGGCGGGTATTACTAGTAAAATAAAAAAAAATGGAGTATTACAGTACAAATGTTGGGCCTATATATACTGCAAAACCTTCTCTCCTTTCATCCCATTCAATTCATCGCTTTTAACTTAAAACCTCCACCAATTTATTTCTATTTCGACTCACATCCCTAAATTCCAAATTCAGAAACCCTAATTTTTGAAAACTAGTACTTCCTTCGCTATATTGCTCATTATTCATAAACCTCAGCGTAGTTTTTTCCAACTGTTAATCCATCAAGAATGTGTGGCGGTGCAATTCTAGCTGACCTCATCCCCCGCCGCGTCGCCGCCTCCGACAACTTCTGGCCCACCACTCCTCCCCTCAAAAGGCCGCCCCGACCTTCTTCCGGTAAGTCAAATCATAGTACTCTACTGTTTCAAAATACTAGTAATTCTGTTTTCCAAATTGACGCTGATGTGTTGGTAATTTGGGTAGATATTTCAGGGGAAGAAGACGCCGGAGAAAATTGCTCCAAGAAGAAGAAGCAGCGGAAGAATCTGTACAGGGGAATACGGCAGCGGCCGTGGGGGAAATGGGCGGCGGAGATTCGAGATCCGAGAAAAGGCGTCCGTGTTTGGCTGGGGACGTACAACACCGCGGAGGAAGCCGCCCGCGCTTACGACAGAGAAGCCCGGAAAATCAGGGGCAAGAAGGCCAAAGTGAATTTCCCCAACGAGGATCCCCATGAATATGATCGCTACAATTCCGGCGGCGATTGTAATAACAAATGGTACAGCGGTGGTGAAATTGGTCATGGCGGAATCGAATCTTACGATTACGAGTTCTGTCCGGCGAAAAATAATTATCACGATGTGAATGTGAACGTGAACGGAAATGTTGAAAATCGGAAGCCACCGGCGGCGGAGGAGGATGAAGTGCAGAAGATGACGGAAGAGCTGATGGCTTATGAGAACCTCATGAAGTTCTATCAGATTCCGTATCTGGATGGTCAGTCTGCAGCGGCGGCGGCGGCGCAGAATAATCCGGGTGCCGAGACGGTGGAGCTGTGGAGTTTTGATGGAGTGTCCGGCGGAATATAGGATTTGTTGTTTTAATTGTGGTTTATTATTAATTAAGATTTAAATTGTGGATTACTTAACTTCGGTAACATGAGAGGTGTATATCTACTAGCTTCTTGTGCCTGTCATGAAATAAATACTACTCCTCCATATTTTCTTTATTTGTCCAATAATTACACTGTTTTCTTTCACAAACTCCATTTATGATTTATGATCGATCGCCATTATCTAAATCATAATTCCAAAACAAAAAAATAGAGTTTATACAATAAGAATTAGCAAATAGCTTCATTTTTTGAATGAGATTTTTTTTTTTTTTTGGGTGAGATTTTCTGAATGAGATTGAGAAGGGATAATTGTTGAATGTCTTTGATTGGAAAACTAAATGTATGTATTAATGTATATAACCACCTATAAAGGGCGTATACGAAAATTGAATGGGAAAAATAAATAAATACAGTAACTCAACCCCTCCTAGCTATTTGTATTTCTTTTGTTTGGAAGACTTTACAACTACTAGTAATCAATTGAAGTTGTTTTTATGAAGTTTTCTTGCAAGTTTGAGTTTCGAGTGTTTGACAAAGAAATAGTAATGGAAACATAGAAATACTGAAGAGTCGTCGTCCAATGTTGTTTTAGATGGGTGAATGTCGTAACTTCAACCATTTTGAGTGGTTGACAATTCCATTATTCATGACTACTACTACTAGTATTATTTTCAGAACCTAAATTAAGCATGCATTGGTAAGGCCGGGCTCAGCCTCAGGTGCTATGATGTTTACGTATCCTAGATTTTGAAAGTGTTTTTGTTCAAGAGAGTCTACGTGGAGTACATAAAAATGAATAATGTCAAAAAAAAGTAAAAAAAAAGATTACTTCATGTGGATGTGGTCTGATGCATGATAGATGATGGAAGATGGATGATGCATAGCACCAATTAGCACGTGAAGACAAAAGGAGTGGGGGAAGAAAGAAGTTGCTACAACTTGAGAGTTTGGTAGCTAATTAATGAGTTGTTGCTTCAGACAAGGACTGAATTAAGAATACCATTGGTGCCCTGCCCTCGGGTTTCTACTTATTACCACCTCTGCAGTCTCAACAATCTACTAACAAACAGGCAGCGCCCACAGCTTCATTCGCCTCTTCACTACTATGGGCTCTTCCTTTTCCTTTTTTTTTCCAATTCATTCCACCATAACTAATTACTCTTTCCGTCTCATAATAGTTGTCTCTATTATCTCAAATTCAGTAAATAAAATTTGTATTAATCAACTCATACATTTTCATTTTTACTCTTCAACTAAACTCTCTCATAATTAATATTAAGAAATACTTCATCCGTCCCATTTAACTTATCTTGTTTGATTTTGCACACAATCCAATACACTTTTTCAATAGTTAATATCTCAAAATTGGCCTGTTTGGGAGACAGCAGATTAAAAATAACAGATAGCAGATTTGACCAGAAGATCTGAGTAGCAGATATGAAGAATAGCTTTGACCAGCGGATAGTAATAGTAGATTTTATTAAAAGTGTTTGGTAGATTAGCATATAGCAATCAGCAGATAGCTTATTTAGTGTATTTTACAATCTGCTTCCTAATCTGCCTCAAAATGGAGCAGATCAGAATTTAGCAGATTTGGCATAATCTGCTTCCCCAAACTGCTGGTTGCCAAACACTACAAACTAGCATAAATGATGGTCAAATCTGCTTATTGTTAATATGCTGCCCAATCCGCTGCCAATCAAACACACCCAATATGTACAATAAAAATTATGAAAAATATGTGTTCTAAAACTACATAATCATACGAGTCTAACAAGACCCAATTTTCAAATATATACTTACAATAAAAATTGAGTAAAAGCTGAACAATGGGGATGTTTGGGAGTTAGCGGATAGCGGATTCAGAAAGAAAACGTGAGACAATATGCTCTTCGAATCTTCTAGCGGATCTACTGATTCTCAAACATTTCCAATGAACAGTGCCAAAAAGTCAAACATGACATGTTAGCTGGGACGAAGGGAGTAACATTTATATGAAATAAAGGATAATATAGTAAATACATAGCATAACTATCTATAACTACCTATAAATGACAAGTATTATAAATAATTTTTAATTTCTAAACACACACCTAAAAAAGATAGGAAGGAGTACTAAACTGCTAATCCAATTCTCTTTTTTTTTTTGTAAACGTGACACACATGTGTCGGCAAAGGTGTGTGGGTGCCCAAACCACACAAATTACAAATGGGGATAAAGGGGATGGATAGCGGGCCGGGTGGAGATCGAACCCCCAACCTATGGTTGGGAGATGGGGACTTGACCGCTAGGCTAAGTCCCCAACCCCTTCATATCCAATTACATGCACTTTTTCATTTCATTACTTCCTCGATGATTCCCCCAATATCTCTCCAAAATTATTTTTATTTCATACTATATTTTAGTTAGATGATTGGTAATGAAAGGTACCCGGTATTTGAAAAC
Organism: Hygrophila difformis; assembly: GCA_030278955.1. NCBI lineage: Eukaryota > Viridiplantae > Streptophyta > Magnoliopsida > Lamiales > Acanthaceae > Hygrophila > Hygrophila difformis. Next base: position 19,098,905 of record JAOANR010000006.1, on the reverse strand, counting down.
AAAATCCCATGTTCCATTTTTTTCTTTAATTATTTTTTTTCCCTATTTCAGATTTTTAGCACTCTCCACTTAATACTCCTCTTGTTCCACTAAAAGTGGGTCAAATATTTTGGATACGATATTTTATTTGGGAATAATTAGTTTTTAATATTGGGTAGGTTAGTCTTTAAAGTAAGAGTAAATTGTGAAGTTATATGATTGATTGTAATGAGTTTGGATTGTTAGTTGATTTATTTATGTGTGATGTGACGATTATGTGTTTGAATTTATTAATGATAGTAGATTTAAAATTTTAATAAATTTATTTATTAATATGATGTGATATGAGTAGATTTGATTATTAATATTTAATTATTTATTGAAATGGGAATAAGATAAATGTATTGGGACGAAAAAAAAAAGAAAAGAAAAGTGATATATAAATAATGGGAACAATAGAGAGGTAATTAAAAAAGTCCTAGTGAGAGAAAGTCAGGGATGGCTCTCCCCCACGAGGTGCTTACCGGAGATCCAACCTTGACCCATACCCTCCTACCCGCCTTCAACCCCACGCTACCGTGTGTTTTCCCAGATGATCAGGTTCCCCTTGTGACCAAGAAACACTCCTTTCGGGATATGATTCTTGAAGGAAAGGCTGCTAACCCGGTGCCACTGATGGAAGAAGCTAATGCAGAAGAGTTGGTTAAACTGGATTTCATCGATGGAGATAGACTTCGTCCTCGCATCACCATTGATCCCCAGATTCAAGAACGACTGAATAAGCCCTGGGAGGACGCCATCTTTGTCTCGGTCCTGGGACGCAAGGTCGGTTTTCTCGCCCTGAGAGAGAGGCTACGCAGACTTTGGCAAGTTAAGGGCAACTTTCGGATGCTTGACCTAGATGAAGGATTTTTTCTGGTTAAGTTCGATAGGGGTGAAGACAGACTGAGGATCCTCAATGAGGGGCCATGGATGGTATTTGGTAGTTACCTTACTATCTCCCCATGGAAACCCCATTTCACTGCCTCCGAACACAGTCCGAAGAGAACCATTGTTTGGGCCCGGTTCCATGGCCTTGGTGTTGAAATGTATGACGAATTTATTCTCACGAAGATGGCAAGGCGAATTTATTCTCACGAAGATGGCAAGGGGGATTGGAACACCAGTGAAAGTTGATGATATGACCAAGGGATTCCACATAGGAAAATATGCACGAGTATGCATTGAGATAGATCTTTCACAGCCACTGGTGACTAGCATTCTGATTGGAAGCTACTGGCAGAAGGTCTCTTATGAAGGCCTGCACCTTATCTGTAATTCCTGCCAAAAATATGGTCACAATAGCACTGCATGCACGGAGGTAGTCCAACCGAAGAATCCCCTGTTATTATTCCGGTGGAGGAACGCTCTGTTTTTGGAGGAACGGACAAAGTTGGCCAAAAAGAAGATACAAACAAACCTGCCATCCAACCTGAGAGCTCGACACCTCTATCAGGGAAAGGGCAGCCAAACAGTAAAGCAAGCTCTCCCAAGGCAGTAGAGGCTACCCACTTCGGGAAAGACCTCAGGATGAAAAGAGTTGACTTGTTAAGGGAGGAGGAAAATAGCAGTAAAAAGGACACTGAAGAGTCTGGTGATGCTATGGGGGAGACCGAGGAGAACAATGAACCAATCCCATCCCAGCCGGACTGTGGGGATTGGGTGAAGGTTGTCAGGAAAAAGAAAAAGGAGCAGACTAAACCTAAGGTGGTGGGCGCGAAACAAACCCTGACCCACGTGGGGCCGAAAGGAGGCGGAGGCCTTTAATATAAAGCCAACTCAGGCCTCGAGCGGCCCACGATAATTAAAGACCATCACCAATTTTTTGGATGGTGCTGACAGAAGGAAATCGAGCAAAGGCTCAAAGCCCAATAACCGAGGCCCAAAGCCCATAGCTAAACTTCCTGAGATTAGTGGATTCAAGAAGATGAAGAGAGATCGACTGGAGGCTTTGCAGGAAGAAGAGAACGCTCTGCGATCGGGTGAGGACGATCCTTCTCCTCCACCCACTTCAGATAGCCTAGAAAAACCGGAGATCAATGGGGTTGACCATGAGATGTCGGAGGGAGTGGAAGATTCTTTGGCCCTAAGTACCGTGGAAATTTAAAGGTAACTCGGAGTGTCGTCAGTCTTCTCTTTCATATAGTTATATTTATGAATTTCCAAAATTTTAAGATTCTATCCTGGAATGTTGGGGGTTTGGGAGGTAAACGTACTAAATTGGTGCTCAGTGAATTTCTCCGGCGTTATTCTCCGGATGTGGTTTTTATTATGGAACCGCAAGTCCCTTTTCTCTCTTGTCAACACTTGCTGTCCCGGTCTGGATATTCCACCATTTCCATTCAGGAAGCTCAGGGGAGAGGGGGTGGTTTATGGATTCTTAATAAGGTAGGGTTATCTTGTCAGCCTAATGTGGTGGATGTTAGAAATCGGCTGATCACCCTTCAATTTGGGAGTGGTTCGAACAGCTGGTTCGCCACGGAGGTATACGTCTCTCCTCACTATACAGATAGGAGTAAAGATTGGGATAACATTACTGAACTCTCGGCTACTATTAACGACGCTTGGGTGCTCTTGGGAGATTGGAACCAAATCCTCAGGGCTAACGAAGTTCGAGGAGGCCTTTACAATGTAGGGAGAGCCGAGGAGTTGGGGGATGTTTTGTTCAATTGTGGGCTGGAGACCATCAACACCCAAGGTGGGTGCTTCACCTGGTCCCGACCTCTCGGGAATTCCAGAATTCATAAAAGACTTGATAGGGGAGTCGGCAATTTGGAATGGATCTCCATGTTTTCTACGGGGTATATTCAGCTCCTCCCCATGTTAGGATCCGATCACTGCCTTCTCCTTCTTTGTTGTGGGAGAGCCCCGCAACTGTCTAAGGCCCCTTTCAGATGGGAGGCCTCTTGGTCGCTACATCCGGAGTATCAGGTCGTGGTGAGAACCTCTGTTTAGAAACCTTCATCTAACATATGCAAACTGCTCCATAATTTCCAATCGGAGTCTCTTGAATTTAAACAAGTCTCAGGCAGCAATTTCAAATGGAAGAAACTCAAACTGCTTAAACGGCTCGAGGGGATCTTTCGCGCTCTTGAGAGGGTTGACTCCGCGCGACTTTATTATCTGGAGCAGGAGTTGAAAAAAGAGTTTGAAGTGCTCCTTGATCAAGAGAAGATATATTGCTTCCAAAGAGCAAAGGAGAATTGGGTGCGGCTTGGGGATCGGAACACCCCCTTTTTTCATGCTCGTGTCAAATGTAAACGGCACCGTGACCGTATTCATGGCGTTTTCCTTCCGGACGGATCATGGTGTGACGAGCCCACCACTGCCGGGGCCATGTCAAGGATTATTTTCATGATCTTTACACCCACATTTCGGAGGATATATCCCAGTCTACTCCTCGGGCAGATTCACGTATCCAGATCCCTTCTCTTACACCAATCAGGGAGGAGGAGTCGTCGGAACTCTTGAATAATATTACAGAAGAGGAAGTGTTCAACGTTGTGTCGAGTATGAATGGGTACTCTGCCCCGGGGCCTGATGGTTTTCCCGCACTCTTCTACCAGCGTTACTAAGAGTTACTTGGCAATTCGGTGGTTCAGTTTATACGTGATGCTTTTGCCAAGCAGGTGTTTCTTGCTGAGATTGCTAAAGCCTACATTGTTTTGATCCCTAAGGTGTCGTCCCCCTCAAGGCTTAGAGAGTTCCATCCGATCACCATATGCAACGTCCTCTATAAAATTCTTACGAAAACCTTGGTGGATCGCCTTCGTCCCATCCTTAAATCTTTTATCTCGGGCCACCATTGTGCCTTCCTGCCGGGCAGCGGTGCTATTGACAACGCAGTTATGCTCCAAGAACTGTTGGGACACCTAGCAGTAGGGGTGATATCGAGTCGAGTCGAGCTCGAGTATCATAGTACTTGAGCTTGTGCTTGACAACATATATTCGAGTTCGAGCTCGAGTTCGAGTATCATCAAGTCGACTTCGAGCTCGAGTATCATCGAGTTCGAGTTTAAGTTCGAGTAGTTGGTGTGTTCTTTTTTTGCTAAGCTCGAGCTTGAATTTGTAGCTTAAGTATGAATTTATTTTATTTTTCTTAACATTTGATTTTGAATTTTTAACCGTAGCCTAAAAGACACAATTTAATTTGATATTTGAATATTGTGTTAATTATCGTACAACTAAAGATAGAACTAAAATTCTTTAAAAATATTTTTTAATTTTTTAGAATAACTATTTTTCCTTGTTTAGATATTTTAAATAAGTGATATATTTTTTCTAATAGAAAATAGAGTGAAGTGTGAGGGAAAGTATGAAACGAAGATTAATTAAAATGTGTGTTAATGGTATTATCGAGTCGAGTCGAGCTCAAATACTCGAGTCGAGTTCGAGTCGAGTTGACTTGATGCGAGCTCGAGCTCGAGTTCGAGCAGGAGTCGAGTAGCGATAGTCAAGTACGAGTCGAGTTTTTTTCGTGCCGAGTCCCGAGTCGAGTACGAGTAGCACTACTCGTTAATCACCCCTACCTAGCAGCCCCTCGATCTAATCTTCGGGCTATAGCTCTCAAGATTGACATAGCAAAGGCGTATGATAACGTCCTTTGGAGTTTCCTTGAGCAATGCCTCTATGACATGCAGTTGCCGGAGACTTTCATTAGGCTTCTGATGTTCTGTGTCTCATCCCCTCCGTATTCTATACTCTGGAATTGGACTGGATTAGAGGAATTTGAGCCGGGTAAGGGACTTAGACAATGCGACCCCATCTCCCCATATTTGTTTTTGATCGTTATGGAGAAACTCTCGGGATTAATTGACAACCTGGTTAGCCAGGGGCAGTGGAAACCCATCCGTATCAAGGGGGTTGATTTGGATTTTTCACACTTCCTCTTCACGGATGATTTGATTCTATGCTCGATGGCGGTGGAAAGCAGCATTCAGACCTTGATCAACGCTCTGAAAGTGTTTGGCAGGGAATCGGGGCTCGTCCTGAACAACAAAAAGTCTTCCATAATCATCTCCCCGGCAGTCCCTTTTAATGACAGAGGCTGGATCAAGGAGTTATCCGAATCCCGGAGATGGAGAAGTTTGAAAGCTGCCTTGGTTTCCCTATGATTGTTGGGAGGAAAAGGTGTCGCGATTTTGCCTTCATCATGGATAAAATGGACACTAGATTAGAGAGATGGGCTGCTAAACTTTTGAACAAGGTAGGTAGACTCACTCTGGGGCGGGCTGTCCTCTCCGCCATTCCCACATACTTTATACAACTGCATTGGTTTCCGGAGACCATATGCAATGCTATCGATAAAAGGATTAATAGATTTCTTTGGAAGGATAATACGGGTAAGGGGATCCACTTGGTAAGTTGGGATAAGGTGGCTAGACCACGGGCAGTGGGCGGCCTAGGCCTACGACGGGCCCGTTCGATGAACATTGCTTTGTTGGGGAAGCTGCTCTGGGGGATCTTCACTACCCCCTCTAAGATGTGGGTTAAACTGGCTTACGGTGCTCACCCAACTAAGGACTTCCTGCTGTCCATTCATCCAGCTAGAAAATCCTTTGTGCTGAAGTTGATGCATAAAGTTATACCTTGCCTCCGTGCCGGATTCACCTACAGGTTGGGAAATGGTACTTCCTCTTTTTGTTTTTCTAAATGGTGGAAGGGGAAGCAACTTGGCCCCCTCATGCCCTTCATCGCCATTCAGGACTCTCAAATTCAGGTTCATGAAGTCATTGATAATGGCCACTGGAACCTGGATGGCCTATATACTGACATTCCAGGAGACATTAGGCATGACATATTGTCAGCCCCCCCCCCCCCCAATTCATGCGTCGGCCTCTGATTGTTGGATTTGGCACGAGAACCCCTCAGGCAGGTTCAATGTTTCATCGGCCTATCATTTCTTAACAAAGGACACGACTCTGAGCACAGACTGGAAATGGCTTTGGAAAGCCAAATACCCGGAAAAAGTGTCTCTTTCTCTGGCTAATTGCACAGGAATCCCTCCCTGTCAATGGCCTCAGATATCAACATTGTTTGGGGCCTCCCCTCTATGCTCCTTGTGTGGCACCGAAGAGGAAAACTGGTCCCATTGTCTCTTCGACTGCCCATGGGTGCGCCCCCTCTGGCGTGCTATCCGCATCCCGCTCCCACCAGACTGCCACAATATCCCCAAGGAAGACATTAGACGCTTCCTCCAATGCATGACATCTACTTATGGCCCGACGTTCGTGGCTGCTCTATGGGTGGTCTGGCTTGAACGGAATGCCCAGATTTTTAAAGATAAACACAATACGGTGTGATTCCTTGGCAGGGAAATTAGTCACCTCGACATTAGTCTTCAGGGGACTCCTTCACTGAACAGACAACCTTCTAAGCCCAGGTTGATTAAGTGGAATGAGAAGGGTGCTCGTGGCTCAATACTCCATGTTGATGGGAGCTCTAATGGGAACCCGGGGCGCTCCGGGTATGGTTTTGTGATCCGTAACGAATAAGGTTCTTGGCTTGGCGGGGGATGTGGATTTCTTGGTATTCAAACTATTCTCTGTGCTGAATTGGTTGCCTTGGCCACGGGCCTGGACTATGCGGCTAAGATGAGAATCAGTCGAGTCACTTGCTATACGGACTCTATGACTACCATTGGTTTGTTGGGCACCCGACAGACCTTCCATCCGTGTGAAGGTACTCTCCTGAAGATTGAGACCCTCCGACAGCATTTTGAGGAGTGCATCATTCATCATATTTACCGGGAAGGCAACCGCGTGGCAGACTCCTTGGCTAAGCATGGCACTTCCGTTAAGGATTTCTACACTACTTGGGCCTTCCCGCCCGACTTTGTGACCAGGGATTTGGAGTCGGACGTGTCGAGCGTGGGCTTCCCTAGAGTTTAGCTGGCTGGGAGCTTAATTCTCATTTCCTGTTGTTTTTCCTTTCATTTTTTGCTTTTTTCTCTTGTTTTCATCCGGCTTCGGCTTGTCGAAAAAATAATAATGGGAGGGATGGAATAATAAATTTAAGATGGATAAGCACATTGGAGAATGGAGCCTCGTCTTTTGTGTCATGTGTGAAAGGACAATTACATAGTCCAAAAGCCCAAATCAGCCCATCAACAAAAGTAATGTCCAAACCAACGTGGGCCGAGAAAGATAACCCAAATAAAAACTTGAGAGAAAGGGGAGCCACTGGGGGATCACAAATTCACAGTTCACAAAATCACAATGGAACAGGCTTCACCTGATGCTGCCTCCATACTTCTTTCATTCAATCTACTTTCTTCAAATTCCCATACCTTCCTCAAATTCTTGATGAATCGTCGCGATTCTTGTGCCGCTAGAAAGCTCTCCTCGATGAGATCATGATGCTCGGTTGGTTATATGGACGGAATTGAAGAGATGAGCAAGGAGGGAGACCCGAATCTAGGGATTGATACCACTCTTCCATTGAACGAGGTATGAACCCTATAGGTCTTCTAAGTCTGGTCATAAAAAAAAGTGTATTTTGCCGCTGTGGTATTTGTAAAACTCGAGAGAGAATGAGGAAGAAAGGAAGTGATGTTCCATTGATGAGTGCGAAAGAATAAGTTTGTTACACTTTGCAAAAAGGAAAACACTGGTACATATACACTCAAACTAATGGGCTAAAACTAATGAATGGATCCAGTAACAGAATAGCCCAATAACAGGAAAATAGGCCCAGTATGAGACATAAGCCCAAAAGACAAAAACAAAACAAAAGCCTTCATCTCCTATGCACGAGCTGCTGCCAGTCGAGCTGCAACCTTTCCAGTCTTCATCTCCTCATGCTCAATACCCCCCCGCAAGCTGGAGCATTCCACAGCTTCAGCTTGGAGCAAAAGAGGTGAAAATGGCGAGGAGTTAAGCCTTTTGTAAACACATCTGCAAGCTGGTGGGTAGTAGGAACATAAAGGGGATCAATGAGAACTTGTTGGAAGTGATCCCTGACAAAGTGGCATCCCACATCAAGATGCTTAGTTCGTTCATGATGAATGGCGTTTTTGACAAGTTGGATTGCTGACATGTTATCACAGTGCAAAGGATAAGGGGTAGGTAGGGACAGGTGCAACTCTTTGAAGAGGGAACCAACCCAAATGAGTTCTGCTGCAGTGACTCCAAGGCTGCGATACTCAGCCTCAGTAGAGCTTCTTGAGACTGTGTCTTGCTTCTTAGTTTTCCAGGAGATGAGGGAGTCTCCAAGAAAGATACAGAAGCCAGTGAGAGATTTTCGTGTGGTAGGGCAATTGCCCCAATCAGCATCACAATAACCTTTTAATTCAAGAGAGAGACCAAAAGGATAATGAAGCCCAATGTGAGGGGTATTTTTAATGTATTGGAGAACCTGGATCACTCCATTCCAATGGCTGACAGTGGGCTCATGCATGTGTTGGCTTAGTTGCTGCACACTGAAGCAGATATCAGGTCTTGAGAAGCCTAGGTAGAGAAGCTTTCCAACTAGCCTTCGGAACAACTGAGGTTGGTCAAAGAGAGGGCCAGAGGTGTCATATTGATGATGAGGAATGCAAGGGATGTGAACTTTGGAGGTTGCAGGGAGCTCAACTTCAGAGACAATGTCCATAGCATATTTATGTTGACTGACAGAGATACCTGAAGAGGATTGGGAGATTTCAAGCCCAAGGAAATAAGAAGCATCACCAAGGTCTTTAATGGTAAATTCTCTGTGCAGACTCTTCTTGATGTCAGTAATAGCATCCGTGTCTTCTCCTGTGATCAGAATATCATCCACATAGACCACTAGGATAATGATTCCAACACAGGTAAACTTGAAGAACACACATGGATCTGAGTAAGTGCATTTGAAACCTGAGGTAAGGAGGAAAGTTTTAAGAGCAGTGTATCATTGCCTGGGGGCTTGCTTCAAGCCATATAGGGATTTTTTTAGTTTGCAGACCTGTCCTGAAGATGAGGCAAGACCCTCAGGGCAAACCATATAAATCTCTTCTTCTAACTTGCCATGTAAAAATGCATTGTTGATGTCCATTTGAGAGAGACTCCATCGATGAGAGGCAGCAAGGGCAATAATCAGTCTTACACTGATAGTTTTGGCAACAGGAGCAAATATCTCAAAGAAGTCTTTGCCAAACCTCTGATGGAACCCTTTTGCCACAAGACGAGCTTTATGTTTGTTAACTGATCCATCAGGGTTGCACTTTACTCTAAACACCCATTTACATCCTATGGGTTTCTTCCCTGCAGGTAAAGACACAACATCCCAAGTCCCATTCTTTTCTAATGCAGCAATTTCATCATTTATGGCCTTATCCCAGTGAGGGATGCCATGAGCTTGATCATAAGAGGAGGGCACCTGATCAATGCTATCAATGGATGTACAGATGTAGTCTTTATACTTAGCTGGCCTCTTAATATTTCTCTTTGGTCTGGCAAGAGCCACAGGTGCTTCGGTAGTTTCTCTAGTGCTGAAAAGAGAATTAGATGAAGGAGGATTTCCCATAGGAGATGGAAAATCTGAGATTGAGTTGTTAGCAGGCAACTCAATGGAGTGTAATGAGTCATGTCTCTCAGTGGGAGGGACAGAGGAGGAGACATCATGAGTATGACTCACTGATCTGTGAGAGATCAGAGGGGAGTGCTGTGTATCATGATGATCAGTGGGATCACCAAGAGAGTCAGCTTTATGGTGAGTAGCAGTGGGCTGCTCACAGATTTCATGAGAATTTTGATGAGATGTAGAGGGATAGGAGAGTAGGATAGGCACATCAAGAGTAGGTTCTTGGGAAGAAGGAGAGGAAGAGCTGGTATTGGATGGAGACAAGGATTGGCTAGGATCACAGGGAAATATAGTGTGATGAAATACTACATCCCTTGAGACAACTACCTTTTTGCTATCAAGAACTAAGACTTTATACCCTTTCTTCCCTGGAGCCATCCCAAGAAATGCACCCTTCAGGCCTCGAGCATCAAGCTTCCCTGAAGGATGAGGAATTTTGACATAGCATAAACAACCAAAACAGTGAAGTGAAGAGATGTCAGGTTTTTCACCAAGTAAGACTTCACAGGGAGATTTCCAATCAAGGACTAAGGTAGGGAGTCTATTGATAAGATGGGCTGCTAAAAGCATAGCATCTCCCCAGTAACTTTTTGGAACAGAAGATGTGAGAAGGAGGTTTCTGGCAACTTGGATCAAGTGTCTATGTTTTCTCTCCACTCTACCATTTTGCTGAGGTGTGTATATGCATGAGGTTTGGTGAACAATCCCAAGAGAGGTGAACAGATTCAAACAGGATTTGTTACAAAACTCACTACCATTGTCAGTTCTAACCACCTTAACCAGCTTATTAAAGTGAGTTTTGGCATAAGTGAAGCAGGAAGATAGCAGTTCAGAGGTAGCAGATTTATGATGCAACAAATACAACCAAGTTGCTCTAGAGCAATCATCAACAATGGTTAAAATATACTTGTAATTGGATCTATCTCCTATAGAGAATGGTCCCCAGAGATCACAGTGTATCAAGTCAAAACATGAAGAAGCATGAGAATCACTGGATGAAAAAGGCAATCTATGCAGTTTTGAAGTAGAACAGGTATTACAGGGCAATTTATTCTTGTCCTCAGGGTTAAAACCCAATTTTGACATAACTAAGGGGGAGGGATGCCCAAGAATGTTGTGCCAAAGATCAAAATTACTGGGCTTGGCTACAGTAGTAAGAGTAGGGAAACAATAATGAGCAATATTTCTATCATAGCAGAAAGAGTAAAGGTTATGTAGGAGAGTACCCTTGAGTAAAGTCTTCTTAGATCTCATGTCCTGCAAAAGACATGAGGTTGGATAAAAAATAGCTAGACATTGCAGCTCTCTAGTGAGTTGGCTAATAGACAAGAGATTGAGAATCAATCCAGGAACAAATAAGACATTTGGAACAATTAGATCTTTCAATAATCTAACTGAACCAATGTGGGTAGGAGTTTTCATAGAGCCATCTGGCAGAAATATTGACTTGTTAAATCTAAAAGGCTGAGGGTCAATCAAGTAAGTAATATCAGCACAAAGATGACTACTAGCACTTGAGTCTAATAGCCAAGAGCCTCTGAGAAAGTTGGAGTCCGAAGTATTACCTGCAAGTTCAAATATCTCTCTGTCAAACACTCCTCCAGCAAAGTCCATTGGTGCTGAAAGATTCACAGACTGATTCTTAGCAAACTCATCCAATTTGGCTTCAATCTTGGAGAGTATTCTGACCTCCAAGTCCTCACCACTGACACCTTTGGAAGGCCCTGTGAGCACAGCACCGACCACAGATTTGTTCTTCCTTTTCTCAGCTAAGGTCTTGTACTAGTCTGGCATTACACCTGAGACCATGAAGCAATTAGCCCTGCTGTGACCACTCTTCTTGCAGTGGTCACAATAGGCATTTTTGTTAGCCAACTGATAACACTTTTCCCTTGTGTGACCTGTCTTCTTGCAGTAGGAGCAAATAACACTATTCCCTCGACCAACACCTTTGTCCACGGTTCCTCTATCAACAGCTGCTAGAGCAAAGTTAGATGTGTTTGAACTGTCTCCTCCATTGTTACCCTTTTGCTCAATACCACATAGCATCCCATGAGCACGACTAACATGAGGGAGAGGATCCATTAGGAGAATCTGATTACTAACATGCTCAAAGTCAGCATTAACCCCCATCAAAAACTGCACTAACAACTCATACTCCTCTGAATCCTTAAGAGCCTTTAGTGTTTCTGCACTACAGGTTTTTGGAAAAGGTTTCAGGGCTTTTAGAGCATGCCACTGAGATTTGAGATCATTATAATAGCTAGTGATAGATCTATTTCCTTGGGTAAGATTAACAAGTTTCCTTTGAAGCATAATAACTTGAGGTCCATTTGTCTGACCATAACAATTTTCTAGCTCAGTCCACAAGTTATGAGACGTTTCAGCATAGAGACATTGACAAGTGATATCATGAACTAAAGAGTTTTGCAGCCAAGCCAGAACCATACAGTCTACTTGAATCCATTCCTCGCGAAGAGGATCATCAATTGGAGGACACGGAAAGGTACCTTCGATGAATTTGATTTTTCCTTTTATCCGAAGAGTATTGCGAACAGCGATCCGCCATGAGTTCCAGTTAGTTCCATCAAATAGCACAGGAGCAAGTTTGAGATGAGGTTGATCGGCAACAGATAAGTTCAGCTCCACAGGACGAGGAGCCAACGGTGGTGCCGGAGTAGTTTCTATAGCTTCTGTGGTATCAGTAGACATTGTATTTGAGGTAGATGAGCTGAATCGAACAAATTCAGCTCAGATTTTGGTGCGGAAGATGAATTTCAGGAGCGAAACCGCTCTGATACCATGTGAAACTCGAGAGAGAATGAGGAAGAAAGGAAGTGCTGTTCCATTGATGAGTGCGAAAGAATAAGTTTGTTACACTTTGCAAAAAGGAAAACACTGGTACATATACACTCAAACTAATGGGCTAAAACTAATGAATGGATCCAGTAACAGGAATAGCCCAATAACAGGAAAATAGGCCCAGTATGAGACATAAGCCCAAAAGACAAAAACAAAACAAAAGCCTTCATCTCCTATGCACGAGCTGCTGCCAGTCGAGCTGCAACCTTTCCTGTCTTCATCTCCTCATGCTCAATAGTATTGAATATTGATTATTTTCGGGTAATTGTTGAGCTTTGCTGCTGCTGCGGCTGCTTGCCCTTCGTTGCTTCTCTCTCTACTTGCAGTGCACGCGTTAAACCCTTCTCTCTGTTATTTTCCAGAATTCCAGATTCAAACATAATCAAAATTTTGATCTACTTCTCAACATTCCATCACCTTTATCGGGGGTGTGCATCTTCAACTTTTTTCATTTTGATTTTCAAACTCCACAAAGGATGCATGAAAATTATACCCATTCTATTGGGTTGGGATTTTGGGTTCGGTTTTGCTTATTCTCTTTGTTTTATTATACTGTATTCCGTAGTAGTGGGAGACTGGGAGTAAATTTTTTAAATAATAGCTGATCCGACACCTCCGGGTATTATAAAATTTGGATCCGGGTTACAGTTGAAATTGGATTCTTTGGCGGAACATGCGCGATGACCGCATATGCTGGCCTACATTGCATTTCGTGCCCTCTGCTCTCTGTTTCGGAATTCTGATTCTGTTACCCGTGGCCTCCAGAGATGTTCCCTCGAATTTCCTTCCAGATTTCTCTCTCCCACACCATCAAACGATTCCGTGGTATGTTTCCTAGCGCTGGTAGTTTCAATTTCTTTATCTTGTATAGATAGATAGTATAGACTTTTCCCCCTTTCTTTGGTTGACTCAGAATCGAATTCATTTAATTCTTCGCCAATGCATTCATAATTTGTTTAGTATTCTGCCGGATCGATAGCGTTCTGGCCTGCCTTTTGAATTTGTTTTACTTATCCGTTGTTGCATGTCAATGCTCCTGGATAATTCTGGGATTATGTAACTTCTAGGGCAGGGGCGGACGGACGTTGAAAGGAATTGTTGTATCGGAAACCACTCGTATCAATTGTGATACCGCTCCTCAATTTGAGACTCCCCACACTTGCGTATATTAAGGTTCCAAAGCAAGTCCCCCAAGCTCTCGTCATCGTTCATAAAAATCAAAACTTTGAATCGTCTCATCCTCCATTTCTCCGCCTCCGCGTTCATCCAGGTTCCAGCAATCCAGCCGCTCTGCCACCATCCATCTCCGCCTCTGCCTTTCCGATCTCCGCCTCCGCCACTCGGATCTTCGTCTAGCGTCTCCCTATCCAAGAGAACAGGTGCGAGCGCGACTGCCGCCGTCTGCACGAGCGGTGACGCCGGCGGGCACAGCTGCACTCACCCACAATTGAAGACTCCGGGCGCCGTGCATCCAAACTCCAGTCTTTCACATCCGCTGTCGCTGGCACTCACGCTCACTGGGTGAGGCAGAACCGCAGAAAGCCAGAAATCCCCTTCCCTAGTTTTGTAAGTCCTCCACTGGCTTAGAATTGATGTTGAGATGAATTAATCTTACTTGATTTTGCTTGTGTATTGGCTGAAAATGGAGAAATTGATTTATGTATTTGCTTGCATGTTGTTACCTAATTTTGTTTGTGTATTAGCTTAAACTGGGGAAATTAATTAGTATGGAGATTGAGATGAATTAGTTTATTTGTGATTGAAATGAATTAATGGACTTGGAGATTGAGATGAATTAATCCCCACCCAGACCCAGTTCGGCTCCACAGGTTTTTTTGTGAACTTGTGGTGTGCTTGTTACCTGTTTATTCTTCATTACTTGAGATTAAGAGGCAATATTGTGAACATCATGGTAAATGAGAATGGTGGTGGAATAAATAGGTAAACTCTGGTATTTGGCTGGAGATTCATGGTGAAAATGACTTTATTGCAAAAAATGTAATATTGGAACAATATTTAAGGACCATGTATTTGGGAATATCATATCTCGTTTTTATTCTACATATTGTCTCCGATGATTAATGATCTTGGGAATATCATATCTCGTTTTTATTCTATTCTACATGTTGTCTCCGTTGATAAAGTGATCTTTGAAGGTTATTTGATGAAAGATAGAATCTAACTGGCCCTATTTTCTTTGCTTCCAGTTGAGTGAAGGGATACATTTTCTTTCTGCAAAGTAACCATGTTTAAAGCCCCAGATCATCAGGTTGCGGGACATGAAGCCCGTGGTGGGCAGCTTGGTCCTCTTATTGATGATTCAGGGCGATTTTACAAGCCTCTTCAGGATGATGATCGTGGATCTAATGAGGTTGCTTTTTACACTTCTTTTTACTCTAACAAAAAAATACCGAGCCACATTGCTAGATTCTTCCCCAAGTTTTATGGTACTCAGCTGGTTGAGGCATCCGATGGAACTGGCTTAAAACCTCATCTTGTTTTACAAGATCTTACTTTCGGTCGTTTCAATCCGTCTATTATAGACGTCAAGATTGGTTCAAGAACCTGGGCTCCTCACTCACCAGATGATTACTTCAATAAATGTTTCAAAAAGGATAAAGAATCTACAAGCCTTCCGCTTGGATTTAGGCTATCAGGGCTGCAAATCTTTGACAACAAAGAGACGGGATTTTGGAAGCCAAAGAGGAAACTGGTTCAGACTCTTTCAACTGATGGAGTTGTCTCAGTTCTGAAAAAGTTCGTCTCTTGTAATGCATCGGATGTGCTGGGCTCAAATCCTGATTGTGCCTTCGCATCAATTGTTTATGGCGGCCCCTCTGGTGTTTTATCACAGTTGCTAGAGCTGAAGGCATGGTTTGAGAAACAAACCATTTATCATTTCTATTCCGTCTCGATTCTTATAATGTTTGAGAAGGAGCTTGCATTAAATGGAAAGAGCCCCCACCCGGAGATCAAGCTTGTTGATTTTGCCCATGTTTATGAAGGAAATGGTATTATTGATCATAACTTCTTAGGTGGGCTGTGCTCTTTGATAAAATTCATCTCTGATATCCTAAATCCTCCCGAGGAAAATGCATATGATGGTTTGTTAGAGGATGGTCACAGAGATGACAGCCATAAAATTTCTGAAAGTTGCACAGCCTGAAGTTTCTGAAGCCACTGGTTGCAGGGTCCTTCAAGTAAGATGTTTCCTTTTTGAGTGTTTGTTTGTTTGTTTGTATCTGTTGAAGGTGTGTGCTCTGTTAGCTCAATGATGGTATATCATATGGGTGTTATCAATCTTGACAATTCTAAGAATTAAAGTCTTGCTTATGAATTATTCACTTTGGAACTCATATTCCAAATGTCTTTTTTAGTCAGCATTCAGCAGCATATGTTTGAGTGAATGCAAGTAGTAGTGATTCATTGTTCGTTGTTCATTATTCAGATTTCGGACCTCATTCTGATCCTATAATTTTGCCTCACTTTTCTCTATGCAAATTTTGAGGAGGAATATATGTTGGGAGAGGATTTTATAGGTTTATTGCCTTACCGGGGATTCAAATTTCCAACCCTTAAATTGGGAACTGGGGTCTGGGGTGCCAAATACTGAAAATGTTAACCACATCTTTGAAAAGTTCACTTTTTGGACGACTACTGTAATTTTCTTTTTCATCTTTTTGACTCCTCTGTTTTTCTGCAACAAATGTATACAACTTCAGTTCAAACATTAATTTTAACAAATAAAAACCTTCAAAGTTGAATTGTATTTTGAACGAAGTTTCTCCAAAATCTTGTAATTGGCATAGTTGCTGATCAATTCATTAATGGTCGGTCGGTCGGTCATTTTAACCTTTAATCGGTACGATCCAATCCATTATATCCTTGTAGTATCATTCTCCAAACAAAGAAAAGATGGCCAGAAGTACTCAACACAAATTATTCTTAGTCAGGACGAAAAACAATTCATGGTGTATATCATCAATTCATGATGCAACGGAACTCTGGTCAACAAATCAGCAAATCAACTTTGTAACTGTATGAATTTATTCAATATTGTGTTGGCTAATATATACTTCCGTTTTTTTATTCATGCTATATTGCAAGTATGTTTTTAACTAGCTACTTTTAGAGTTTTATTTTGTTATATTAGAGAATGATTTTGAAGGTAAGCGCAACATGAGTTTTGTAGTTTGTAATATCTACTTTCACTATCACTTTTTACCATTTTTTATTTTGCCAAGAAACAAATTATATAAAACCATTCAAAGTCGAAGACATGACTTGTAATGGTGAAAAAAAATGGAGGGAGTATATACTACATATAATTTTTTTTTATTACTCTTACTTATATATATGTATCAATGTTTTAGATGGGGTTTTGAATGTGCGTTTAGAAAACGGATAATCAGATAATTGTTGTAATAAACGTGTTGTAGAAAGTTAAGTGTTTGGATGAGGTTATGGTATTTCAAATTGCAATAATCAGATAATCATTAAAAAGTGTTTGAATTTGTATTTTTCATTACCTCAAAAGGCAACAATATGGTAAAATCTATTTTTGCCTAAACGCAATTTTCTTGCAGCACCAAAATGTAGCTGCAAGAAAATATCGATTATTTACGTTTTGCAAACGCAATAATCAGATAATCTGTCCCAAAACGCACAAACAAACACCCTCTTATTTGGTTTTGGACTTGTCATTATTATTTAATTAATTACATTTAAGGACCCATTATTATTATTATTAATTTTTTTTTTTTTTTTTTTTAAAAAAAAAATCGAATTTAGAAGAAGAAATAGTGCAAATTGTATGAATAGTGACAAAATGTAAAATAGCGAAAATAGCATGAAAACAGCAGAAAAGCTGGGGGGAGAGGACAAAAAAAGATGCCTGACAAATTTGAATTGTGGAAAATGCATTACGTAGGTACTTCAGTCAGTCAGTTACGCACCACACCAAAAAATGGGGTTGATGAGTACTATTATGATTGTCCCCCATTTCCCCACTCATTTTACATTTACAGATTTACTACTACCAATTTTTCTAGCTGGTTTGTTTGAGACTTGAGGTGTACACACGAAATGAACAATTTCAGCTTCCACACTTCTTTGCTCGTCTTCTAAAATTGTGTGTCACACAAAAAGAAAAAAAAAATGAATGAAAAAGAGAAAAATATATACTAGTACTAGTTAGATTCTTAGGGCTTAAATACATCAATCCAAATGAATTTTTAGGTTGTATTTTGTGTGCGAGACAGCGAGAATGTATTCACATTACCAATAATGTGGTTTTAAATTTACTGGATCCACAATTTAATAGTGTTTAATTGGTATCAGATTATTAGTGTGTATTACTAATATATATTCTCAATGTGACAAATCACATTATTACATGCTTTTAGGCGTCCACACTATTCCAGGATGGAGGAATATGAAAAATCCATTACCCTTCCTTTTTTTCTTTCCTTTTTTTTCTTTCCTTTTTTTTTCTTTTTCAATTTCTTCCACTTCTATATAAAATAATTTAGATAATATTATCTAGAATTTATTTTTCTAAATATTACTTATTTTAAATAAAATTATATAATTATAGGAATGTTTGGAGCAACCAAACATCCTTGTATGAAACCAAATTAAACAAGCTGAATTGTTGTCTTCGGAGTGGATACCTTTGATGATAAATAAGGCCACACAATCAAATTCTTGTATCAATATTCCACCACAAGTCCCATAGGGTTGGGGACGACTGTGTTATAAGTATATAAAAAGTGCAACAAAATCTTACCAAGAACAATAAAGACTAGATTAGAAACAAAACCAAATATGAATGAACCAGATTAGACCAGAGAGACGAATCAAACTTCATTACTCAAAACTATCTAAAAATTCAAAATTATTTTTTACCAAAATTTAAAACTCCAAATTCTAAAATTATTTATCAAACATAGTTAGATGAAAATTAATAAAAATTAAGTAGATTAGATTAAATTAGAGTTTTATCTTAATCACATAGTTCCAGAAATAACCAGGCCAAGTTGAGAGAAACGTTGAGGTAAATAAAAAAAAAAACATACAGAGGAGGAGTTAGTGTATTAGTAGAATGGAAAAAGGCAATAATAATGTGAATGTGAAAGAGTAGGGGTGAAGAAAGGGTTGGTGAGGTGCAAGACGCAGGGAATGCGGCGGATAAGTAATGTGACAGTCAGCAAAGGCACAGAAATCAATCATCAAATTTTGCCAAAATAGATAGCAGCACACCGCCATCCAATTTTGGATTTCATCAAACAAACATCCTCTCTGGCACCCACCGTACCATCCTCCTCTTCATTTTTCAAATTACATATTATTCCAATTGGTTGTCAATTTCAGGTTTCGGGTTGTGTTCGGTCGGGTTGATCAGGTTGTATAATATTTCAGGTCGGGTTTTGGGTCGACTTGATTTGGAAAAAACTCAAATTGGCTAAACCCAAACCTGAAACTTTTCGTATCGTTCGGGTTCGTTTTTTCAGGTTATAGGCAAAATTGACAAAATTTAAGATTTCGGGTCGTGTTCGTGTCAGGTTGGGTTTCGGGTCGACCTGATTTGGAAAAAAAACCTAAAATGACTAAACCCAAACCTAAAATTTTTCGTGTCGATCGGGTTCGTTTTTTCAGGTTCGTGTCGAAATTGACACCCCTAAATTACCACTACTACATTCATATCATAATTACTCTCTCCGCAACATTTTAAATACTCCGTATCTCACTTATTATTTGTTCTCTTCCACTATAGTTATTATATTTTCTTATTTAGAAAATTTTTACTTCTCAAATAAACATCACATTAATTATTTACTTCACTTTAACACAATAACTCACTAAACCTAAAATATCATATCCAAAAAAAATATATGACTTCTCAAATGGGACGAAGGGAGTACTATCTACTCCCTATAAAATACTCCATTCGTCCTATTACAAATGTCCTACTTATCATTTTTTAATGTCCCATTACAAATGTCTTCTTTCTATAAATATAAATAAATTTTCCCTCCAACAATTATGGGGGCCCCATCATATACTCACAAATCAACTCTATCTTAATTTCCGTGCCCAACAGTAACAAGACGTTAGAGGTGGGACGGAGGGAGTATAAATTTCACATATCTTTTGAACAAAACCAATGTTCTTTACTAATCAAACGCAATTGGTCTGAGTGGTATGCAGCTATAACAATTTAAGGAAATGTCTTGGGTTCGAGCCTTTGTGTATTCAGAATTTTACTTTGGAAGAGACAACCCTTCAATGACCATCAGATTCTCCAGGGATTAGTTTTGGGTCCAATCTAATTAAGTTCTCCCTCCGTTTTCAAAAAATTGAAATTGATCCAAGTGAACACAATCTAGCACATTTTAAACTATTAATAACTCAATTTCGGTACAAACAGAAATGATAAAAGTTCGATACTTAAAAACTACTCGACGAGATGAATCTAACAAGATTTCACTTGACTATATCTTAACTTATATAACTATGATAAAATTTTAAGTTAAAATGCGTTTGTGAATAGTGTCAAATTTCCAACCTCGCAACTATTGAGTATACGCCAAAAAATACAAGTACGTTCTTTTCACAGTTTTTCGGAGCAATAAAAAAGGTTTATTCTGCAACGAAATTTTTTAGCCACAAATTTTAACATAAATTAATCAATGCTGGAAATTTAAGTTTTATATTTTATAATTATTTATTTAAATTCTTTGAAAGCTTCAATAAATTTGGACTCGTTCCAATTAATTTTACCAAACACACACCTTGATAGAATGATAGTAATGAAACTTAAATAATCTAATAATTTTTTAATATATTAATTAATTTACGATTAATTTAATTTAAAAATTAAAATGCAAACTCAGAGGATTTAATTGAATTAGATAAATAGTGTTGGTTTTTTTTCTAAAAAAAGAAAACTATGGAAATTAAATAACATGCCACCCTTTTTAATTATATTATTTTTATTTTACAGTAAAAAATCATCACAGTCAAATAATATAGAATATTAAAAATCAAATGCTCTCGCTTTTAAAAAGTAGGAAACCATTTATTTAGTAGTAAAATCAAGTAAAAGATGGGAATGAGACTTAACCCAAGTGGTTAAGTACCTTAATTTCCAATGTAAGATTGGAGGTACGATTCTCCACCGGCCTTCCAAAAAGTAAAATATGGGAATGATACTTGATCCCAGTGGTCATGTTCGATTTCCACTCAACCCTCTATTCATCCCTTTTATCTCGATTTATAAATTGTGTGGCTTCAACTCCTACATAATTTTACCGATGTATAGAAAAAGAAAAAAAGTTGAAGTAAAAGATAAAAGGAAAATTAATTGGAGTCGAAATTTAAAAATTGAAAATGAAATAATTAAGGCAGGCATGAAAATGGAATTTCCAGGTCAGAAAGTAGTGAAGTAAAGAGATAGTTGGAGAGTAGAGATAAGAATGAGAGTAAATTCAATTGAAATGAATGAATCCTCTCTGATCTGTAGTCTTAACAGCAACACACATATTTCATTTTCACCACCTTCCTAGTTTCTCCTCTGCCTGAAAATGGCATTCGCAAGATTCTGACCTCACCTGACCACCCCTCTCCCTCCCTCTCATGCTATTCTCGTACTACTACTCTTTCTCCACTCCTTTTCCCAACGTCTTTACGACTTCTCCTTTGTCTCCTTCTCCATCTCCCCCCCTCTCTCTATATATAAATATCCATATCAGCAACCAATACATTACATACATACATACACCACACTATTTCCCAACTTCCTCCCACTCCACCTATTATTCCTTTTACTCCTCATCCCTTCCTTTCTTTCCTTCCTTATGGCCCTTGTGGCCGTTCTCCTCCTTGTTTCCCTATCTTTTTCCTTTGTTACTTCTGAGATTGTCGATGCCCGCACCTTTATTGTCCGTGTCCAGAATGATCTAAAGCCCTCCGCTTTTTCCGACGTCGAGACTTGGTACAGGGCCACTCTTCGCAGCCTTCAATCCGACCGTCTGGAAAAATCTGATGATGATGCTCAATCCCCCCCTGATTTCCTGCATCTATACCGGACTGTTTTCCATGGTTTCTCTGCCAAATTGACGCCGGAGCAAGCTAAACAGCTTGAAACCCGGCCGGAGGTTGTTGCCGTTATCCCCGACCAACTCCGGCAACTGCACACCACGCGGTCGCCGTATTTCCTTGGCCTATCGTACAATAACCCGTCCGGGTTGATGTCCGAGTCCGACGAGGGCTCCAATGTGGTCATTGGAGTTTTTGATACCGGAATTTGGCCGGAGCGGCAGAGTTTCCACGACAAAGGCCTAAGCTCGATTCCGGAGAATTGGAAAGGGGAATGTATGGAAGGAGATCATTTCACCAAGTCGCACTGCAATAAGAAGATCATCGGCGCCAGGTACTTTGCGGATGGGTACGAAGCGCGAAGGGGGAAGATAAATTCGTCCGAGGAGTTTAGATCCGCCAGGGATTCCGACGGCCACGGCACGCACACGGCGTCCACGGCCGCCGGGAGAGCGGTGGAGAATGCCTCCTTCTTTGGCTACGCCAACGGTATCGCAGTTGGAGTTGCTCCCAAAGCGAGAATCGCCGTCTACAAAGTTTGCTGGAAGCATGGCTGTATGGATTCTGATATCCTCTCCGCCTTCGACAAAGCGGCGGAGGATGGCGTCAATATTATTTCAGTTTCCGTCGGAGGCGGCGCTGAGCCCTACAACGCAGACCCCATGGCAATTGGGGCATTTGGCGCTACAGAGAAGGGCGTTTTCGTCTCTGCTTCCGCGGGTAACGACGGCCCGACTAAATCGACGATCACCAACGGCGCACCGTGGATGACGACCGTCGGCGCTAGCACGATCGACCGGAAGTTCCCTGCCGATCTCAAGCTTGGAAACGGGATGTTGATTAAAGGCGTATCGCTCTACAGCGGCCGGAGTTTGCCACGGAGGAGGTATCTTCCATTGGTATATGGCGGAAACGCTTCCGCCAGCGGCAGACACGCCGGAAGTTTCACGGCGTCACTCTGTACAGCGGGTTCATTGGACGAACAAGCGGTGCGCGGTAAAATCGTGCTCTGCGATCGAGGCGGCAACGCGCGAGTCGCGAAAGGAGAGGAGGTGAAAAAGGTTGGCGGCGCCGGAGTGGTTGTGGCGAACGTAGCGCCGACAGGCGAAGGCCTGGTCGCCGATTCTCACGTCATCCCCGGCCTCGCCGTCACCGAATCCGCAGGTCGGATAATTCGCGAATACATCAATTCCGACGCAAACCCTAGGGCGATAATGGTGTTCCGCGGCACGGAATTGGGGGTGAAGCCCGCTCCTGTGGTGGCGTCCTTCTCGGCGAGAGGCCCCAGCGTGGAATCACCCTACGTGTTGAAGCCCGACGTCATCGCGCCAGGTGTCGATATCCTGGCAGCCTGGCCTGACAGCGTGTCACCAACGGAGCTCCCCGCCGACAATCGGCGAACCGAATTCAACGTCCTGTCAGGGACATCCATGTCCTGCCCGCACGTCTCCGGGGTGGCGGCGTTGCTGAAAGGCGCTCACCCGGATTGGTCCCCGGCGATGATCCGATCCGCCATGATGACCACCGCCTACAGCCAGGACAGCGACGGGAAGCTATTGCTCGACGAGAAATCGTACAACACGTCGACGATTTGGGACATGGGTGCGGGCCACGTGAATCCCGAGAAGGCGGTGGATCCCGGACTGGTCTACGACGTATCCGCCAACGATTACCTGAATTTCCTCTGTTCATCGAATTTCACGAGGCGGGAAATCAGGCAGCTGGCGCGGCGGCCGTTCGCCTGCAATAGGAAACATCAGGAGAAGCCCTGGAATTTGAATTATCCGGCGATCTTGGCAGAGTTCGAGGTATCGGAAGGAGCAACGGAGCATGATGTTATCATCACGAGGACTGTGACGCACGCGAGCGAGACAGCAAGCACGTACAGCGCTACGGTTACCCATCCGAAAGGGGCGACTGTGACGGTAACCCCAGCGAAAATGGAATTCAAATCCAAAGGCGAGAAGCAGAGCTACACGGTGACGATAAAGGCAGATAAGGTGACAGTGCAGCCGGGAGCCTCGGTGACGGAATCGGGGAAGATCGTGTGGTCGGATGGGCGGCATGAGGTGGCATCTCCAGTGGTGGTGATTTGGAAGCTCGGGTTCTGATCTATGATAAGCTTGTCAAAAATTTAGCGAGTTTTCTAGCTAGCGTAGTGTTGCTGTATCAGTTAGTGGTGACTGCAGTAATGAGAATGATGCAAAATGAAGGCATATTTGCAAGTTAGATGCACAAATTAAACAAGTCACAAGTTGCCATCATAATAATCATATGATATACTATATTCCTAGCTATGAGGCTATGATACAAGGATCAATTACAAAAGCTCATCAAATGTTTTTAAATCGGTTGATCAAAATGATATTTTAGGATCTCAAGGGAAGGTGTTTTTCTTTTCTTGGCATCTGTTGTGTTTATTAATCCTACTGGAAAGTAAGTCCTGTGATTGAATTGGATTGTTGAAGCTTCGTGGTCATGTGCTGTTATTTTGTGTGTTTTTGCTTTGTTTTCCCTTATATAATTTAATAATTTCTAGGGTTAATATCAGGTGCGTGAAGATGTATTAGTCATTGACGGTAATTAATTTGCATATTTCAACTACGACCACATGCGAGATCGAATTCAACAAATTATTATTCGTCGGATGTATTATTGCCAACATGAATAAATAAATCATGTACTTTCAACCCCACACATAGGGAGAACATGGTAGGTAATCTTGGAGAGCTCGAACCCACAATCTCGCATTACATAGCCACAATCCTAACCAGCTGCAGCTGGGCTAGCCCTTTAGCCCACCAATGGGAACACGCCACATGTCATATATATTAATTCCCCCCAAATGCTGAAGAGGGGATTCGAACCCAGGTGAACTGCATTTCTCACTCGCGCGCGTGCCATCCGATACACAACTTTTCATGTTATCATATGCAATTGTTAAATATATATAATACTTTTATATATAATATGTAATTAATAACTTTAAAAATAATAATATAAAAATTGATATTAATTAAATAAATTGTAGAATAATTCATTAATTGGGTAAAATTAATTAATCATTAATTAAATTTAAGAAAATAGAAATGACTAAATATTAATTACATTAAAAAATTTATAAAAATATTAAATTCCATAATTAAAAATTAAAAAATAAAAATACAATATAAAATTCAATAATAAATATGAATCATTCGGTCGCTAATTTGGTCGGTAATAACGACCCAATATGTTCGATCGAGAATTTCAGTCACTAAATTGACTTTTTTATTATAGTTACTTAAATTGAAATATAGAATATAAACTAAAATTAAACTAATTAAATAAAAAAAATTTATTAATTAAATAAAATATAAAATAAAATTAATTAAATTAAAAATTGAAATCAATGAATTAAATAAAATAATAAAATTACTCAAAAATTAAAATAAATTTAATAATAATATAAATCTATTTTTAATAACAAATGCTATGAAGTCAAAATTAAAAATAAAATTAATTAAATAAAATATTAAATCAGTAATATAATTAATAAATAAATAATTAAATTATAAAATAATTAAATAATTAATTGGCTAAAATAAATAAATATT
Organism: Hygrophila difformis; assembly: GCA_030278955.1. Taxonomy (NCBI): domain Eukaryota; kingdom Viridiplantae; phylum Streptophyta; class Magnoliopsida; order Lamiales; family Acanthaceae; genus Hygrophila; species Hygrophila difformis. The sequence continues at coordinate 19,073,787 of JAOANR010000006.1, read as the reverse complement.
TAAATTATATAAATAATCAAAGAAATATTAATAAAAATAAAATAAATAATAAAATAATGGAAAAAATTTTAAAAATTGAAAAAAAAAACTACATACCCCAATTGGGGTCGGTAATGGGGTCGGTAATTGTTACCAACCCCAATTAGGGTCGGTAATGGGGTCGGTAATGCCGACCACATTAATTGTGGTCGGTGATTGGTTTTCGAATGTCCCTGGCCCCAATAACGGCTAAATTTTACCGGCCCCAAAGTGGGGTCGGTAATGGAGTCGGTAAATCCGACTCGTACTATGGTGGTCGGTAATTGGATTTTTTCTTATAGTGTTAATTAATAAAAAAAATTTAAAATTCAAAAAGGTCCATGGGTGATGTCGTGATGGTCGACCATTTCAAAAATCCAACCACATGGTTCCTTGTGGTTGCCTCTCCCATGGCCAATGGGAATGTGACATTTGTCTCATTCCCATTGGCCAACTAAAATTTTAAATAAATTCTATTAAAATCCTTATAATTTTTATATTTTAAAATAAAAATAAATAATAAATATATCACATTTTATATTTTTTCATTCTCTATAAATAGAGACCACTCTTGCTATATTTTTGTTAAATACATAATGTATCAACTTTGATATATTTAACCCATTTTCAAACTTTTATAAAATAAAAATAAATAAAAAATATATTAATATTTTAGATTTTTTTATTCTTTATAAGTAAGATAAAATATTTTATATTTTTGTTACACTAATTTGTTTTTTATATTTCAACATAATTTTTTTATAAATTAAAATAATTATATACAAATATTGTGGTTGGATGGTTATTGATAGAGTATGTAAAATTGGAGTGGTTGGGTTGGGATGGATATTGATGAGTTGGAAGAGAGATAAATTAATTAAATAATGAGATAGTTGGATGATTGGGTGGTCGGGGTGGTCATTGTTAAAGATAGTCTTAGACTAAGTTTAACCATGACCTTATTGGGGAGACCCAACCATGCCACATCATTATTTTAAAAAAAAAAAATTAAATGGGGTGTGGTTGGATGGCCATGGTCGACCAAACTAAAAATGAGACCACTTGGTCTCATCTCCTTTGGCCAATGGGATGTGGACATTTGTCTCCTTCCCATTGGTCAATCAAAATTTTAAATAAACACTACAAGAAAATACGGGTTTACCGACCGCATATGCGGTCGGTAAGATGGGGGAAACGGGTCGTAATCGAGTCTACCGACCGCATCACCGACCGCATATGTCGGTCGGTGATCCATTGGTAGGTGGTCGGCTGCCGACCCAAATCCATTCGGTCGGTAATTTACCGACAGAATCACCGACCGAATTGTAGTCGGTAACATTACCGACCGAGTAGCCGACCGATATTCCGTCGGTACCCAAGCTTCCAGGACCTCTTGGACCCGCAGTTCGCCGACCGCATTCGGTCGTTGGTGCGGTCGGGAAATTACCGACCGACATGCGGTCGGCGCTGCGGTCGGTACCCAACTGCAGGTTGCAACAGAAGTGGCTGTTTCACAGCCACCCTGCTGCAACAATAAAACCAAATCAAATGCCAACAAGTATTCCATTCACAAGGCCTACAATCTCATATTAAACATCAACAATACAACCAAATTTCATCCACAACCGAATCCATTAACAATAATTTAACAATTCAAAACCAATGAAGTCATACAATCTGATCATATTCTCACTTCAAACCATTCAAGTTGATAATCAAATCCAAAAGGAGTGAATGTGCAACAAGCTAAGTCATAAATAAAACATTCCAACAGAAACAACTTGTCCGCTTGATACTAACCATCAAACCATCAGTCAAAGTCAATGTGCCCCGAGCCCATCTCCTCCCCGGCCGCCTCCAAAGTCATCATCTCCGTCGCGAGGGGAACGAGGCCTCCTAGATCCGAGCAACCTCTCCATCTGATCGGCCATGCTCTCCTGCCGCTGTGCCATCTGCTGGAGAGTCTGCTGGAATTGCTGAAATTGTTCCTGCATCTGCTGCTGTGTCACATACTCTGAAGATGATGGCGGAGGAGTGGAAGAAGCATCGCCTCCGGGCCTAAGCGACCGGGCCAACGATCCCATGCCGTATACGGCCTTGCGCCTGTCGTGTCCACCTGTAAGATCGAAGAAGACAGGATCTGGATCGAACTGGGGCCCAATGGTGGGGTCCTGGCTAAGACGCTCAGCGACTGCACTGAACTCCTCCTTCATTTGAAGTGGGTAATTAAGTCAAGATAGGATACAACAAACTAAACTAGTACGCATACGAGGGTAAGTATTATAATTTGTGCGATTCTTACGTGCAGAACCCGTGACCTATCACGTATCCACTGCTCCTTCTCATGTTTCCTTGTGTGAGTGTGCTCGTGAAGCTCATGTAAATGGACTTCCCTATTTTGCTCGGTGGACTGCATTTTGTAATGATTGTAAGTGGTACGTTGTGTAAGGATGACTAATAATCCATGTATTTATGTAATTACATTAAATAAGTACAACATACCAGTTTATCCTTCGTGGCTCGGAATGTCTTCGAACCCGCTGTATGTGTGGGGAGAGCTGGTGCATCCTCCTGCCCCCGTCGTCTGTTCAGCTTCCCCACCTTTGATTTCGCCTTGAACGCCGCAGACTCCCATATCCGTCTCCAATTCTGTGCAACTAGCTCGTCCACGGGATATGGCTTCTTCTTGCTCCGGATATCCAGAGTGTAGTCCTTGTACCTGAATACCATTCATGTAAGTATAGAACATAATAAATGATTTTATATTTAAGTTAAGAATGTACCGGGCAATGTTTTTCCTTTCCCACTCCCTCCGGACTGCGGCTGCGTGCTCGGGTGCCCAACGAGCTTTTTTCTGCAGGTGGAATTTTGCAACAAGTTGGTACAACTGCAAATGAAAACAAGAAAATCGACCCAAATCTTTTTAGATTACCTGGAACTCCCCCCAATAGAACTCCTTTGTCTCCCGTGAGACCTTTCCCCAGCTAATCCCATTCATGTCCGACCGCATGGGATATATGTCAGTGATCTTCCTAACTAGAGCGTTAGTGAACTCGATTCTGGAATACACAATTGTTGAAATCATAGCATAAATTAGAAGTACTATATATAGTGGTCACTCGATATCATTTTAAAATATAATGTACTTACAGTCCATCGTCACCAGGCTCGACCAACTCCCTATCAGTCCCTACATGTGGCGGAGGAGGTGGTCCCTCTGTAGAACCACTCGTGCCTAAGAATAAATGAATTTAGTGTTAAATTGTGAATAGAATAATTGAACAATGATTAACGTAAATTATACCTGGCGTGCGCTGGGGTGGGCCCTGTGTAGAAGCCTCCGAGCCTAACAGAAAATCAGTTTTAGACAAGGTAAGTTGTGCATATATTAATCAAACACCAACAATATAAATTATACCTGGTGTGCGCATGGGTGGGGTCTCTGGAACAGCATCTGAACCCTCTAGGCCACCAACCGCCTGCTCCCCTGAGCTAGAAGTCCCAACTATAATAAAAAAATTCCACAAACACGTTACTTCAGTATTAATATGTTAAGAGGGCCTACGAAATGTCACTTATTGAATTTAATATCGAATTACCTGCTTGAGAATGCTGCCAGTCCTCCCGAGCCGCCCTGATAGCATTTGCTAGCTGTGGAGATGTGAAGAGGGCTCTCGTACCCCGCCGTCTAGTCCCAGTCCCGCGTGGTGTGGTCGACGACGAACCACGCCCTCGGTCGGTCATCTGCAAAGCACGTAAATTATCTTAGCATTCATTAATGTAATATAATAAGGATAACGACTAAATAATAGTAACACTTTAGATCATCACATTTTCATATTTGGTAATCCTCGTCCGAAGTATCCTCTGAAGGATCATCCAGATCAGGTTAGAATCACTGTCTATCGATGAATCCGACTCTATACTCTCATCAAGCTGAAGGTCAACATATTGAACCACAGCATCCGTTAGTTGCTCTCTCCTGCCCACAATATTTGTAGTTTCGATCCCCAGCTGTTCGGGAACATCGACTTGGAATGCATCGGCCTCTTCACCTTGCCTGACAGTAATTACACCTCTGGGTTTGATCTTACACACAGCCAACCACTCATTCCGACTCGCAACTTGTCTGATGGATGGGAACGGAACGTAGCATACCTGTTCGGCTTGATTAGCATATATGAAAGGTTCATATATGTTGAGGGATTTTGAGCGGTTAATTTCTACAAGTTTGTAGTTCAAATGAGTGCGCGTTCCAATGCCTTCTCGCGGGTCAAACCATCTACATTTGAAGAAGGTCGTCTGTTTCATGGGCAGTGCCGGATACTCTATGATTATAATCTCTTCGATTATACCAAAGTAGTCTCCGTGAGACCGCGATGCGATACAAACACCACTATTGTATGTCGATCTCTGACCACCATAGGATTCAGTGTGAAATTTCATTCCATTTATGAAGTACATGGGGTAAGATGTAGCAATGGGAAGTGGGCCCTGTGCTATGTGCGCAATGCATGGATCATCCGGTGTATTTTCAGTCACATATGTCTCCAACCACTTGGGAAAGTCTGTTGTTTGCGCACGCCAAATCTCAGGGCCCCGTAATCCTGGATTCTCTTCGAGCATCTGTTCTGTGAATTCCCTATGAGTAAGATAATGTAATAGTTAAGTTCCAATGTACTTGATGTAACTCCTTACAAAATTTATTATAAGAACAACTTACTTGAGATATGGTTCAATCTCTTTACAATTCAAAAGGAGGTAATTGTGCACGGCTTTCAGCTCATCCGGTGTTAGATGCCTCTTCTTAGCTTTCCCTTGAGGACGTCCCGTGTATTTGAATACACTAGGCAAGCGTTCGTCATATGGAATCATGCCTCCATCGTCATTCCTTGGCACATTCCTACCGCGGGTGAAGACATGCTTTTCAAAGTAATGGGAGCAGAAAATCGACGCCTCCCGTACCGTATATGCATTGCAAATGCTACCTTCAACGTGTGCCTTATTCCGTACAGTTCTTTTCAAACGATTCAGATATCTGAAATATCAAACATATGCACAATATGGTATATTAGAAATAAACAAGTAGGAGATTATATCGTGTAAACAATTGTGCAATATGTAAATTATACCTTTCATACGGATACATCCATCTGAATTGAACGGGGCCGGCAAGGGTTGCTTCGTGAGGTAGATGGATGGGTAGATGTTCTATACAGTCGAAGAAGGCAGGTGGAAAGATGGTTTCCAACTTACAAATCACAACAGGAATGTCCCTGGACAACTTCTCTAAATCCTCTATCTTTATTGTCTTAGCAGTCAAAGCACGAAAAGCATTGCTCAGTTCCGTAATTGGTTCCCACACACTCTTAGGAAGCAGCTCCCGCCATCCTATCGGTAGTAGACGCTGTAAGAATATATGGCAGTCATGACTTTTCATACCAAACATTCTATGCTTGTTCATGTCTACACATCACCCAGGTTGGATACACATCCATCAGGAAATCTTAACTCTGATACCCATCGCAAGAATACATCCCGTCTATCCTTCTCCATCGTATACACCGCTTTTGGATATTTACCCGTCCGACTGTCCCGATGTAGTTCTGGCCTATTGCATAAGGTCACAATGTCCTCTCGTGCTTTTGCATTATCCTTTGTCTTCCCTTGAACATCCATTACTGTGTTAAACACATTTTCGAACACATTTTTCTCAATGTGCATCACATCCAAATTATGACGCACCAAATTTGTTTTCCAATACGGGAGATCCCATAATATACTTCTTTTCTTCCAACCACATGTCTTACTAATTGTTGCATTCTCTTCAACTCCTCCATATTCTGTTACACGACGGAGACCATGCCTATCTATGTCATCCAACACTTCTTGACCATTCTTACACTTTGGTGGCAATCGATGCTCCTCTCTATCCTTCGTAAATCTCATCCTATCAACTCTAAAGGGATGATCCGAAGGCAAGAACCTCCTGTGAGCATCAAACCATGATTGTTTGCCACCCTCTTTCAACCGAATCGATTCCGTTTCATCCATACATATTGGGCATGCTGTTTTCCCATAGGTGCTCCATCCAGACAACATACTATACGCCGGAAAGTCTCCAATTGTCCACATCAAGGCAGCCTTAAGTTGGAAGTTGGATTTTGAAAATTTGTCGTATGTTGTGAAACCCACGTCCCACAATTCCAATAGCTCTGCAATTAAGGGCTGCAAGTAGACATCAATCCCCTGTTTCGAACTTGATCTCCCGGGAATAATGCATGTCAAAAACATGTATTCATCTTTCATGCACATATCGGGAGGGAGGTTATAAGGGGTTAAAATAACTGGCCAACAAGAATATTGGGACCCAGACTGACCAAATGGTTGGAAACCATCCGTACATAAGCCTAATCGAACGTTTCGTCCCTCGGATGCAAATTCTGGATGAGTTATATCAAATTGCTTCCATGCCGGTGAATCGCAAGGATGACACATTTCCCCCTCTCTCTCATGAACGTGTCCAACATGCCATGACATATGTTGTGCAGTCACTTCCGATGCATACAACCTTTTCAATCCATTCTTAAGTGGGAAATAGAACATGTATTTACGTCCAATCCGCGAATTAGAATTTGTTTCCCTATAACGTGGCTCGTCACAGAACCTGCACTTGTCTAAATCGGCTTCCTCACGCCAAAACAACATGCACCCCTTAACACAACAATCAATTTTCTACACTGGAAGCCCTAATCCCTCTAGTATTTTCTTCGCCTCGTAGAAGTTCTTAACCATAGCATTATCTTCGGGGAGTGTATCAATTATCAGTTGGCACAATGTATCGAAGCACCTCTCCGATAGGTTGTGCTCGGCTTTAAGATTTAATAACCTAGCAATTGTTGACAGTAGGGTCATTTTCTTGCATCCAGGCCACAAATCCTTGTCGGCGGCCGCCAACATACGATAGAACAATCTCTCTTCGGGGTTAGGTTCCTCCGGTGCTCTAGGTTCCTCACCTTGCTCGGTTGGTGTTGTCTCGGGATTACCTATTCCCATTCCATCGTGTGTTGTAATCTGGAAAACCAAAATACACAGACAACACACCCGAGGCAGAAGAGTATTCTTTTTACAGAGAAATATTTTGGGCAGCAACAGAATAACGATAAAGGAACAAACGAGAAGAAAAGAAGAAGAACAGAACAATCCCGAGGCGTGCAAGAGCACTGGACTAAAGAGTTTATCCGGCGAGAGTGACGGAACTCTCAAGGCTTCAACGGGTTATTCAGTAAAGGATTTACTGAAGCAGGAATCAATGGCAATCGGTCAGTGGTAATGTAGAGAGTAATAGAAGAGGCGAGTTTTTCATCTGCTCTCAAGAACAGCAGCAAGGGTTATATTTATAGGTGAGATGAAAGCCCTGTTGCCCGTTGTTCAGATCCGAGAAAAGGGGAAGAACGGCTGCCCACTCCCATTCTCGTTGCTCAGATCCGATATCTTCTCAACAGATCTTAGACTCGGTGAAATCTCCGCAAGATGCTTTTACAATATCTAAAAATAGGTTAACAATCCCCCACATATTGTAAAAGTATCCTCATGTACCACTGAGTAGTCCAATGTCGCAAACTAGTGTGTGTCACCACTATGAACTAATCATTGACTGAGAAGACATGATCCACGGAAAGATTGGTGAAGCTTTAAGCTTCTATGAACCAAAGATTCCTATTGTGAAACAGTGGTCCAAACGGTCACATTGGACTTAGTATGCCATTGTTCAACGCCGGTTTGCGCCCATAGGCCATGCGCATGCCTTTCGATTCATAAGTGCTCTAGAGAATTAGCCAGATTCTCATAGAAGCGGCCCACTTCACACTTATATAGGTGATTTCATCAATAGTATACTGCAATTTATACTACACCTTTAAAGGCTATGAAATCATTAAGAATTTAATTGAACCCTCATTTAATGCAGTAATGAGCACAACACAAATCATAGGAATGAGATATAAATGGACTGTGCTCCAGATAATCACAACGACTTGTTATTACCCATATGAACTTACTTCATGGGATCTCCAATCACATAAGTTGGGTTCCTATCGCTGTTGATTATTCAAGATGGCTATTAGTCCCATTCCCCTCGATGTTTCAAATATTTTCCCTCTCGTAAGAGGTTTTTTCAGAGGATCGGCCAAATTCACTTCTGACCTCACATAGTCGATGGAAATTATTCCATCCTTTAGCAGCTGCTTTACAACATCGTGCCTAAGGCGTAGATGTCTATTTTTCCCATTATAGGTTTTGTTTTTAGCTATAGCTATTGCCGATTGGCAATCACAATGCATCGACACAGATGAAACAGGGTCTGTGCTCAAAGGGATGTCTGCTAAGAAGTTTTTCAACCACTCAGCCTCATTGCCAGCTAATTCCAAAGCGATGAACTCAGATTCCATTGTGGATCTGGCAATTATTGTTTGTTTTGTTGATTTCCAAGCAACTGCACCCCCACCTAATGTGAATACAAAGCCACTAGTGGATTTCGCCTCATCTGAGTCAGAGATCCAATTAGCATCACTGAATCCCTCTAACGCTGCAGGAAATCCACTGTAGCAGATACCATAGTTCATAGTACCTCTCAAGTATCGCATTAGTCTCGATAATGCAGCCCAATGTTCATTGCTTGGATTATGAGTATACCTGCTCAGTCTACCCACAACATAAGCTATGTCGGGTCTTGTAAAATTTGTTAAATGCAACAAACTACCAATAACCCGAGCATACTCTAACTGAGATACAGGGTCTCCTCTATTTTTCACTAAACGTGAGTTGGGATCATAGGGAGTACTTACTGAATTCACCTCAAAGTGACTGAACCTTTTGAGAATTTTCTCCACATAGTGTTCTTGAGTCACTGTGATTCCAGTATTATTCCTAATGATTTTCATTCCCAGAATAACACTTACTTCCTTCAAATCCGTCATAGCGAATTTTGAAGACAAGAATTGTTTTGTGGAATTCACTATATCGAGTGAAGTTCCTAAAATTAGCATGTCATCCACATAGAGACTTATAATCACGCATTCTCCATTGGTTTGCTTCGTATATACACATTTGTCTACACTGACTGAAGAAAATCCATGTGCAAGTATAGTTTGATCAAATTTCTCATGCCACTGTTTAGGGGCTTGTTTCAAACCATACAAAGATTTTTTGTAGCTTGCACACTTTATTTTCTTGTCCTCTAACCACACACCCCTCGGGTTGAACCATATATATTTCATCATCTAGCTCACCATTTAAAAAGGTTGTTTTGACATCCATTTGATGGATCACTAGGTTATATATAGAAGCTAAAGCTAACAAAACTCGAATCGAAGCGATTCTAGTCACTGGAGCGTAAGTATCGAAATAATCGATATTCTCTTTTTGGGTAAAACCCTTCGCCACAAGTCTAGCTTTATACTTCTCTATAGAACCATCAGGATGTAGCTTTCTTTTGAAAATCCACTTGCAACCAATTGGTTTTGCTCCTGCTGGTAAATCAGCCAAAACCCAGGTTTGATTTTCTAAGAGAGAGTCAATCTCAGTTTTAATAGACTTTCTCCAAAATGGAGCATCAGAAGATGATACTGCTTCAGAGTATGTCAAAGGATCCTCATTAACGAGGTAAGTATAAAAGTCATCACCAAAGGATTTTCCTTTCCTTTGTCTTTTATTCATCCTTTGAAGGTCCTCTAAAGCCTCAGTAATTGGTTCATATGATGTTTGGTTTTCAACGTTTGATAGATCAAATGGTATATTTTTATCAACATTATTTCCTGATAACGGAAATATGTTCTCAAAGAATTCAGCATTTTTAGTTTCTAGTATAGTATTAATCTCTAATGAGTCACTTTTTAATACTAGAAATCGATATGCTGCACTGTTGGAAGCATAACCAATAAATGCGCAGTCGGATGTTTTGGATCCTATCTTCCTTTTCTTTGGATCAGGAAGCATGACTTTAGCTAAGCACCCCCACACTTTTAAATATTTTAGGTTAGGTGGATAACCTCTCCATATTTCAATAGGTGTCTTGCCAGTCCTCTTAAATATTATTCTATTTTGTAGGTGACAAGCAGTTAAGATAGCTTCTCCCCATAAATCTGGGTCAGCTGAAGCACTCACAATCATCGAATTCATCATTTCTTTTAGTGTTCGATTTTTGCGTTCAGCAACCCCATTTGATTCAGGAGAGTAGGGTGGAGTTACCTCATGAATTATTCCAACCCTCTCACAGAATTCACTTAGTTGAGTAAATTCTCCTCCTCTATCTGATCGCAATCTTTTGATCTTTTTATTTAATTGATTTTCCACTTCAGCTTTATACACTAAAAATTTATCATAAACCTCATGTTTATTTTTAAGCAAATAAATTTTAGTGTATCTCGAGTGATCATCAATAAATGTGACAAAATATTTGTTGCCACCTCTAGTTGGTGTCATTTTTAGATCACATAAGTCTGAGTGAATTAAATCAAGCAAGCTAGATTCTCTACTAACAGTTGGGCAAGATTTCTTAGTCAATTTTGCTTCAGCACATGTTTGGCATTTATTCCAATCTACATTACTGAAATTAGGCACTAGTCCTAAAACATGCATCTTCTTGACATAAGAAACATTTAAATGCCCTAATCTAGCATGCCACAGATCAAGAGAATCAATCAAATAAGCAGAACTAGAAGCAATTTTATTAGAAGCCAGATTGAGTACAAAGAGTCCCTGGTTACAATATCCTTTTCCAACAAGAATATTATTTTTAGTTATAATCATCTTGTCAGACTCAAAGGACACTTTCACTCCTACTTTGAGCAACAATGATACAGAAATTAAATTGGCCCTAATAACTGGAACATGAAAAACATCATTAAGGGCTAAAGTTTTCCCAGAAGATAGCTTCAGATCGACTCTGCCCTTTCCCAGCACTGGTGTAGTCCTCGAGTCCCCAAGATAAACCACCTCGTTATTTCCCACTAAGTTGTAGGAAACAAAAGCATCTTTGTTTGTACAAATATGCCTCGTGGCTCCTGAGTCGACTACCCAGCTCGTGTTGATGTCTTTGATAGCCAAATTAATTTCAGATACAACCGCGACAATCACTTCATCCTCATTACTCTCATTAATAAGGTTTGCTCGTGGTTTATTTTTATCATCTTTATCATTGTTGTCTTTTTGAACACGAAATTTACATTGAGCAGCAAAGTGTCCATTTTTCCCACACACAAAGCAGTGACCAGGTTTCTTTCTCTTATTTAATTTTGGCTTTAACGCATTATTTAAAGTCACCTGTTTAGACTTCCCCTTTTCTTGCACCAAATTCGCCTTTGGTATTGTGGGTTGCACAGTAGAAGCCCTGGCCTGCTTTCGATTTGCATCCTCAATCATAATGTGGCGAGTCAGTTCATCCAGAGTCATCTTTTTCTCCAAATGCTTCAGCTGCATTTTGTACTTGTTCCATGATGGGGGTAATTTCTCAATTAGCAGCTCAGACACAAATTCATCTTGAAGGATGATTTGTTCTGCTTTGAGATTCTCCAACAGTTGGTGATACTCATGTATCTGCCCAACTATTTCCTTACCCTCCACCATCTCCCACCGGTAGAAATTATTGCAGACGTACCTCTGCTTCACACAATCCTCCGCTGTGTATTTTGCAGTCATACTATCCCAGATAACCCTTGCTTCTTTTTGCCCAAAATACACATCAAAAAGGTTATCTGAGAGAGTAGACACAATAGTGTGCCTGCAGACCTTATTTGCATAGTCCCAATTTTCAGGATTCTCCATCGGCCTGGGAGTTGTTAGAGCCCAAGCAGTACCGTGTACATCCAGAAGGGAGTATACACGATCCTTCCACCGTCTGAAATTTTGTCCATCAAATACTTCAATCCGGGAAATATCCGGAAAAGGCTTTGCAAGGTGTTGAATTTGAGAAGGGGCTGGAGTAGGTAAAGCAGTGGGTACTGCAACAGTGACCCCCACAGATTCAGAAACTGGAACAGATTTGGGGTCGGAGTCGGTAGTGATAACTCCGATTGGATTGGTTGTAGTGGTTTCGGTAGAGATGGCAGTGGTATCAGTGAGGGAAGAAGGGTTTCCAGACATGGTAAAATATATAAACTCTTTAGAATGTTGTAATCTGGAAAACCAAAATACACAGACAACACACCCGAGGCAGAAGAGTATTCTTTTTACAGAGAAATATTTTGGGCAGCAACAGAATAACGATAAAGGAACAAACGAGAAGAAAAGAAGAAGAAGAACAGAACAATCCCGAGGCGTGCAAGAGCACTGGACTAAAGAGTTTATCCGGCGAGAGTGACGGAACTCTCAAGGCTTCAACGGGTTATTCAGTAAAAGATTTACTGAAGCAGGAATCAATGGCAATCGGTCAGTGGTATTGCAGAGAGTAATAGAAGAGGCGAGTTTTTCATCTGCTCTCAAGAACAGCAGCAAGGGTTATATTTATAGGTGAGATGAAAGCCCTGTTGCCCGTTGTTCAGATCCGAGAAAAGGGGAAGAACGGCTGCCCACTCCCATTCTCGTTGCTCAGATCCGATATCTTCTCAACAGATCTTAGACTCGGTGAAATCTCCGCAAGATGCTTTTACAATATCTAAAAATAGGTTAACATCGTGCACCATTTGTATGTAATCATTATCATGTACAGACACTGAAGAGCTGTCCGCATCGGTGTCGTAGTACCGAGTAAACTGGTGTGGCTCTCCGTGACATGTCCACCTTTCGTAATTGTGGACAAATCCATTGCATTGAAGATGATACTTGATGTCATCATCAGGTAAATAGCATTTATTCCTACACTGCCTACACGGACACCTTATTTTTCCCTGGGCCCTATCGACGTTTGGGTTTCGATGACATATACGCAAGAACGATTCTACTCCATTAATGAATTCGGATGTAAGTATTCCAGTCTCCCGACGGGAGCGGTACATCCAACTACGGTCCATCACCTACAAATCGTGCACTAGGCCACTTAAGATAAATCATTTGCATCAATAATTTGTGTTCGCTTAGTGTGGTGTAGTTATTAAACACATATTCTATTCCATTAAAACTTTATAAGACCATTTACATTGCTACAAGTTGTAAATGCTTCTTCCTAACCGAATCGGTACCAAACTTTCTAATATCGAAGCTCAAACATATTGTTGCACATATGTAAATTGCTATTCTCGACTCGCGGACTCTAATTATGCCATTAGACAGTGAAGACACCAATTATTCAAATTAAATTCTTCCAAAACATGTCATCACAGCATTCCAACATATTAAAAATACCAATTTTTTTGTCAACATACATATTAAAGATACTCAACACATATAAATGGTTTTGCACATACTAATCCAAGTTTTTTTTCCTTTTGTGAAGAGAAGAGGCATAACAATTATTCACCAAAGTAAAAACACAATCGAATTTAACAAAACACAATGCCAAACATTTGACTACTAAATACCAAAAATATAATCGAATGTGTCAAAACATCAAACGAGTAGCAACAATCATACCTCGAATGTGTTGCTCGAATGGACAGGGGGCTGTGACCGTGTAGGGGCGGCAGTGGCGGCAAGGGCGGCGGGCAGTGGCGGCGGCAGGGGAGGCAGGGGCGGCGGGGGCAGGGGCGGCAGGGGGCAGGGGCGGCGGGGGCAGGGGCGGCAGGGGCTCGACGCGCGGGTGGAGGACGGCGGAGGAAGAGGCTCGCCGGCGGTGGAGGACGGCGGAGGAAGAGGCTCGCTCAAGTGGTGGGAGATGGTGTGTGGGGGATGTCACTCGAGTTGGAGGGAGGATTCGTTGGCGGGTGTTCGAGGGGGTTGGTCGGCGGCCGGCGGCGGTCGGAGAGGACGGTCGTGGTGGTCGGGAGGGCGGTCGTCGGAGGAGGGCGGTGGAAGAAGGTGATTTTGGAGAGTAAAAATGGGGGAAATCGGGCTGTAACAGCGCGATATAATCCCTAGTTTACCGACCGCAGAATCGGTCGGTAATGCGGTCGGTAAATCCGACCCGTCAATTGTTGGTCGGCGATTGCGGTCGGTAATACCGACCGCAAGAAATTAGGTCGGGAAATTGGTCGCCTCTATCCCGGGCCCCCCCCCAACGGCTCTATGTTACCGACCGACATGATGCGGTCGGTAATGCGGTCGGTAAATCCGACTCGCATCATGCCGGTCGGGACTTGCGGTCGGTAAACATCATTTTTCTTGTAGTGAAATTACATTAAAACTATTATATCTTTTATATTTTAAAATAAAAATAAATAAAAAATATACCATATTTTATAATTTTTCATTATCTACAAATAGAGACCACTCTTGCTATATTTTTGTTAAATACATAATATATCGATTTTGATATATTTAATCCATTTTAAAATTTATAGAAAATAAAAATAAATAAAAAATATATTAATATTTTAAATTTTTTATTCTTTACAAGTAAGACTAAAATATTTATATTTTTGAAACATTATATTTTTTATATTTCAAAATAATCTAAACTTATATAAATTGGCAGTCCCATGTAACGAGGTTCGACACCATAGAAATATCACCCCTTCACCTTTGTGTAGCATCAGTGGCACAGATATTGAAGATTAGATCCACTGTTTTTTTGGATGCACTTATGCATCTCTTGTCTGGAGTGCTCTTGGCATTCAGCTGCCGGTGGATTTGCAGTCCATTCCACGGCAGTACATCCGACATTGGTTGCATGGTATGTATAAGCACTATGGCAGTCTTTTCATTGCTGGCATATGGTCTATTTGGTGTGAAAGGAACAACAGGATATTCCGGGGTAAAGAAGCTACAACCAGCTCTGTTTGGCGTAGCGCTCACCACCTTAGTCATCTCCAGGACAGCAGGCTGCCTCAGGCCAAGAGAGATCACTTGCATCCTACACTTGTAAGTTGGAATATGGGGCATTGGACAGGTGTATTTCTACATACGGATGGCTCCTATCTTTCGCATCGAGGTTGGGCCGGCTTCGGGGCTGTGCTAAGAGACTTCTCTGGTCTTTGGTTGGGGGGTGTCTCGGGATATCTGGGGAATGCCTCGGTCCTCAAGGCTGAAGTGTGTGCTATCCTTCATGGCTTGAGATTGGCACGGGAGAAGGGTATAATGGAGATCGTTTGTTGCTGCGATTCACAAGCAGCAATTCATTTGTTTCAGGCTCCCCCTGGCCGCTTTCATTGGCTGGCTCCTCAACTACACCGCATTGACGAGCTTCGACGGGAATTCCATTATTGTCGGTTTGAGCATCGGTTGCGAGAGGGTAATGCCGTGGCAGACTCTTTAGCGAAGATGGGTGCTAATGATGATCAGTTCTTTATGACATGGGCGTACCCACCGGATCCTTTATTGTCATTGCTAGCTGCAGATACGGCAGGGACTTGGTTCCCTCGCCAGTAGTTCGCTTGCCTTTCTATCTTTTTTCATGTTTTGTATTTTTCTCCTAGCCTTCACTGGCTGCTTTGCAAAAAAATTAAAATAATTATATATAATATTGTGGTTGGATGGTTTGGTGGTTATTGATAAAGTATGTAAAGTTTGGGTGGTTGGGTTGGGATGAATATTGATGAGTTGGTAGAGAGAGAAATTAATTAAATAATGAGATGGTTGGGTGGTTGGGGTGGTTATGAATATATAGATTGTCTTGGGGAATAGAGGTGAATATAAAGACCACGACGCGAAAGGGTTCTTAACATTAAGTATGTAGAAAGGGGAATACAATGTATTATTTCAAGATATATAAACACTCTATTAGTTGTGTTTGGCTCCGGTCCTTTGTGGAGAATAGACCCAAATACATGAGGAATTTTTGAACATACTACAAGAATAAAATTCAATTCAATCCTATCAGATCAAATCTATATATATATATAAAAGTAATATAGTCTAATTTCCCCCCACTTCCCCACCCCCTGTTTTCAACATCTCATCCGACTTTTTTTTTCAATTTCAACAACCATATATACTCACTAAATCTAATATATATATATATATATAATATAATTCAACTACATCAATCATATATACTCCTTAAATATATAATATATATATATATATAATCTAATGTTTAATTTCAACAAACTCAATCATATCATATATACTCCCTAAATCTATAATCTATAATACTCTTAGAATTTTAAATTATTTTCAACAACCCCACTCACATAAGTAAAATAAAAAAATCTAGAAAAAAAATCTAATATATATTTGGATTACGTATAATATCATTAATTATATATACAATCACCGATTTTCCCTTATTTCTCAATATTTATATTTAAAATCGTGGAATTTGGATTTAAATCTAATATTCAATTTCTTAGACTAAAATATTAGAATTTGGATTTAAATCTAATATTTATATCTAATATTTAAAGATTTTATTCTAAGAAATCGTGGAATTAAAATAGTGGAATTTGGATTTAAATCTAATATTTAAAGATTTTTAGATCATATAATTGTATCTTTTCATGTTCAAATGAACTATTGTATATTTTTTAAATTTTAATTTTATAGTGAATCAAAATGCATCTTTCAGATTTGATTTTTAAAGATTTATTTGGATCCTATAATGTTATTTTAATTTTAATTTTAATGTTTATACATAAAAATGATATTGATGGCATGTTTTATCTTTATCTTTCCTCTATATTTTTTGTTATGCACTTTAATTTATTCTATATTCCTGTTAGAAAAAAAAATTATTTCATTATCATATAGTTATCTCTTTAGACCAAAATCATATTTATAATCAATTTTATATACAACCATATTTTTTTTAAACTTCGAAAAGATTTTAACTTGGTCTAACTTAATTTTTAATTTTAAGGTTTTAATCAACCTCATATTCTCTATATTCAATTAAAGTTTTAACAATTAATAGATAGCGTTTAAATAAATTATTTAATATAATTGCTAATGTCAAAATAGAATTAATTATTGGCCATGTTTTATGTGTGTAATAAATTGTTCAAAATTACCTATTTGACAATTTTGAGACTAATTTTTATCTACAATAAGCTGAAATCCAAAATAATACTCATTACTGCGAATTCAAAAAGAGTTGTTTGACAATTTTGAAACCAATTTTTGCCTACAATAAGCTAAAATAAAAAATAATACTCATTACAGCGGATTCAAAAAGAGTTGTTTGACCTAAGTTATTTTGTGTCTTTAAGAAAATTGTTTTGTCACACAAATGAGCTAATTTAAATATTTGTTTTGCCAAACACCCCATTATGTTCTAAAATAGATTTGCTTTTATCTACGTTATCAATAATTTTTTCTGGAATTAGTGATGTAATTATTGTTTGTTGCTTCTATAAAATGATTAGTTATTCAAACAAAAGTAAATTTGAATAACTAATTATATAATAAATTATTTAAAAAGACTCAATATAATCAATTTGTGTGTAATTGATTTACATATATAATTATATACTGCCTCCATCCCGTTAATAATGTCTCAAAATTTTTGGGCACAATATTTTATGGGGGAGATAGTTAGTATTTTATGTAGGGGTAGATTAGTGTTTAAAGTGAGGGTATATTAGGAATTTATGTGATGTGATTTGAATGGGCCGGTGTAACACCCCGGATTTGATAACCCAGGCCGGGATGCCACCGCCACACCTCCCCAAGCAAGACGCGAACCATTTCGAGCTCACTTGAGTAGATGCTAAGGCTAAGTTGTATCAATATTTGAAAATATTTAAAACCAATCAAGGAGTGCCCGAATTTAAATCAGAGTAAAGCAAAACATGTATCATTTAAAAACAGTGCGGAAGCTCAGTAAGGGCCAAACACGAGTTCAGAATTCGTAAAAGAATTTAAAAAAAAATTAAGTGCGACAAGTCTTCGGAAATTCCCATCCCAAATGGTAAAATGCCATGCGCTAATCTTCCACATCTGAAAAAAAAAATAGAGACAACGTATCTTATCAGTACAACGGTACTGAGTAAGTTAATATATAGCACAACGAAGTTTAAAAATTCCAGAAGAGTATATTAAAGTGGGATTTTTAATTTAAAAGGAGGACGAGTAAAAATAATATACTAATTTAAAAAGACGAATAAATAAATTAATTTAAAATCTCTTACACATATTCCACGAATATTTTACCAATGTTAGTTATGATCGAGGACACCCCATTAATATATCCTAGGGACGAACCCACAGGACCAACCTTTGGGACTTTATACCCACAAGGACTCAAACATATCCTAGGGACGAACCCTTGGGATCAACCTCTGGGACTCGTACCCACGAGGTAAGTGCATGCAGCGGACCCTATACAGACACACTCCGGAGCCCTAGATAACCCATACGGATACATCTAGGAGTATAGACTCATACATCACAATAATCAATGCCGTTTTGGCTATAAAAGAGGGGGCGACATAATTCACCACATTGGGCATCCCACTCGATCAAAACTTACAAAGTTTTAAAACCACATTTAATCACTTCATAATATTTCCACATTTCCAGAATCCATATATATCCAAAACCGAGTAACAATCGACTCTTAGTTCATCGAATAATCAAAATAGCATTTACCGACCAAAAATGGCATTGTAGCAGTTTCTGGAATCGTCTTTAAAAATGCAGTAAACAATTTTTAAAAATTCTGGAAAAATTACAGTAGCTAGAAAACATCAAAATAAGCATTTTTCATAGAAATAGCCATCTCAAAATTCGGACTCTAAGTAGGTCATTTTAATCGATTTCAGAAAGCTATTGAAATTCAATTCCTCATGCTTCAGTAAATCCGACCACAGTGAATTCAAAAATTCATAACAATTTCATATGTGCTCCAAAAATCATGAAATTTTACAGGGATGTTCTAGACACATAATGGAACAAATTTCGTGAAGACATCAAGTACTGAAAACGTCCATAGGCGAGAGTGATTCGAACAACAAAACTGACTACATACATTCATCAAAACTGTTCACACATACGCAGAAAATACCAGATCAAATTTGGGTGACCAAAACTTGTCCAAAAATTATAAAAATTTACAGAGAGCATCTTTAGGACATTAGGAACAAGTTTCATTTTGGAAGGTTCTCCTAGAAATGTACGTATCATGGTCGAATTCACAGAACAACAAGATTGGTCATAGGAAAACCCTATTTGGCAGATTTTGTCAAATGAAAAGATAAACCTATATCTCGAGTTATACTCAACCAAAACTCCTAAAAATCGACGTGCACAACACTAACTTACTTGGATGAGTTTAGGATCGAAAATCTTCTTGGAGGAATTCTGGAAAACGTCCAACTTGACCCCAACAATCGACACTTCTACCGAATGCACCTATTTTGGAGTTGTTTGACAAAACCTTAACGTTAGGGCCTGAAACCCGATCCTAAGGACAAGGATTCGAATTAAAACTCTTACCTAACACTGGATGATGGATTTGGAAGCACCAACTCGTCCAAACCTTCCTCCACAAGGATGAACACTCACCACTTCTCACCAACACTCAACTATGATTTCTAATTTTCGGATAGAGTGGAAAATGGTGGCTTTGGGAGCTGATTAGGGGTATTTATAGGGGTAGGGAATGTCCATGACTGCCATAGGATGCTTAGGGAGGTGAGGGGACGAATTTAGCTCCATAACCCCTGACTTAACTCCCTCAACCCTCATCCAAAACCCCCACTACTCCACATGACTTCATAGGATTCCCTCAAGTGATCATATAGCCTCATAACTGATTTGTTGATGTCTTAATGCACCCAATAATCATTGTCAAGCACCCCACAACGTCCCTCAATGCTTGAAATTCAATTTGGAGTCGTTTGGAATCGCCCACCACCGAATTCATGGCAAGAAACGCATGGGCGTTATGACTTTGTTCATAACAGCAGGGTGGCGTGCTGGTGGCGCGCACCGCGCGGCCACCGCGCGGACACCAGCCAGCGAATTTTTTTTTTTTTTTTTTAATATTATGATTTTTAATCTCTTAAAAATCATAATATGAATTATCCGAGATTGTTGGGATAATTCGATACATCTATCCCGAGTCGCGATTATCCGAAATATTTAATTCCACTCTCTCGGAATTATTTCGATTTCGATAAATAAATCCAAATTCGTAAATTTCGGATTTTTTTTCGGGTATTACAGTCTACCCTCCTTAGAAATCAACTTCGTCCTCGAAGTTGGGTCGCACTCGGACTGATAGTAATGCATGTAATAATTGACACGCAGAAAATATTTGAGGTTTGAAAATTAAATTCTTACCTCGGCGCGTGACGACTCTCTGCGGGGTATCACATCCTCCCCCCCTTAGGACTGCAGTTATGTCCCCATAACTGCTCACGAGTTGCGTTGAAAAAGGTTAGGATACCTCTGCTTCATATCTGATTCCAATTCCCACGTCGCTTCTTCGGTACCATGATTAGACCATAGTACTTTTACCATTCTCACGGTCTTGTTTCTTGTAACTCTTTCTTTGACGTCCAGTATCTCGATCGGATACTCCTCATACGTCAGATCATCGTCCAACTCAATCACATCAGTTTGCAAGACGTGAGTTGGATCGTGCACATATTTCTTCAGCTGAGAAACATGAAACACGTTGTGCACCCGTGATAATTCCGGTGGAAGAGCCAATCGGTAGGCCAAGGTACCTACACGGTCTAAAATCTCGTATGGACCGATGTAGTGAGGACTCAGCTTTCCTCGTTTGCCAAATCGCATCACCCCCTTCATCGGTGACACCTTTAGCAAGACCTTGCCTCCCACTTGGAATTCCAATTCTTGTCGTCTTGAATCGGCATAACCCTTTTGCCTATTGCACTACCTTAATTAGTCGGCTCATGTCCTCAATGAGCTGAAGTCCTACAACCACAGAACTATCATCCTTAACCCACATAACGGAGACACTTGCATCCGTAGAGAGCTTCGAACGGCAACTTGGATACCGGCTCTATTCTAGGTACCCGATCAATCTTAAATTCGACTTCTCGCTTTGGCGGCATTACGTCGGAACATCCATTTACGAATGGAATTATGTCGTTCTTTCTCCTTTTTTCTTTTCCTCGTCTTCGAGGTTATGCACATAGCATGCATATAAGTGATAGCCTTTTTGTATGAGATTACAGAACCTCAAGGCATTCACCACCTTAGTGCTTTTCTTTGGAGGCTGCATGTAATACACCACCTTCTTCCCTCGACTCTTGGATAAGGAAATCTTCTGCTTCTGGCACTCAATAACGGATTTGTATTGAGTCAGAAAATCCATGCCTAAGATGACGTCGAAGTCCCCAAGATCAAACTCGACTAGATTCACGAAAAATTCTAGGTTTTTTGATTACTATCGGGATTCCATCGTATCGTTTCGAACACGATATCACCTTGCCCGATGGTAATTGAATTCCTAATTTAACGCTGGAAGATCTAAGGCAGATATAATCCTTGTGGAAATTAAAGAGCAACTTGCGCCCGAATCAAACAAAACCTTTACAGGTACGCTAAGCACATGCGATCAAGATCTAAGACCAAGGATAAATTAGCCTCAAGCTATCGCTCCTAAGTCAAGGTCAAGCCGAATAAGAATGTTATCTAACACAGTCAGCGAACATTTTAAATAATGCATGTATGCAAATGCATCCCCCCGAAAATAATAGTAACAATTTGAGACTTGTCGAAATTTTTTTTTTTTGAGATATATTTTTCCATGAGTTTTAAAATAAAATTTCATTCCCATGGAAATAATATTTAAAATATTTAAAAATAATATTTAATATTTTGGGCCTCTATATTGGGCCGAAAAATAAGAATATATATATATTTTTTAAAAAAAAAATTTCCGGGCTCTGATACCACTCTGTAACACCCCGGATTTGATAACCCAGGCCGGGATGCCACCGCCACACCTCCCCAAGCAAGACGCGAACCATTTCGAGCTCACTTGAGTAGATGCTAAGGCTAAGTTGTATCAATATTTGAAAATATTTAAAACCAATCAAGGAGTGCCCGAATTTAAATCAGAGTAAAGCAAAACATGTATCATTTAAAAACAGTGCGGAAGCTCAGTAAGGGCCAAACACGAGTTCAGAATTCGTAAAAGAATTTAAAAAAAAATTAAGTGCGACAAGTCTTCGGAAATTCCCATCCCAAATGGTAAAATGCCATGCGCTAATCTTCCACATCTGAAAAAAAAATAGAGACAACGTATCTTATCAGTACAACGGTACTGAGTAAGTTAATATATAGCACAACGAAGTTTAAAAATTCCAGAAGAGTATATTAAAGTGGGATTTTTAATTTAAAAGGAGGACGAGTAAAAATAATATACTAATTTAAAAAGACGAATAAATAAATTAATTTAAAATCTCTTACACATATTCCACGAATATTTTACCAATGTTAGTTATGATCGAGGACACCCCATTAATATATCCTAGGGACGAACCCACAGGACCAACCTTTGGGACTTTATACCCACAAGGACTCAAACATATCCTAGGGACGAACCCTTGGGATCAACCTCTGGGACTCGTACCCACGAGGTAAGTGCATGCAGCGGACCCTATACAGACACACTCCGGAGCCCTAGATAACCCATACGGATACATCTAGGAGTATAGACTCATACATCACAATAATCAATGCCGTTTTGGCTATAAAAGAGGGGGCGACATAATTCACCACATTGGGCATCCCACTCGATCAAAACTTACAAAGTTTTAAAACCACATTTAATCACTTCATAATATTTCCACATTTCCAGAATCCATATATATCCAAAACCGAGTAACAATCGACTCTTAGTTCATCGAATAATCAAAATAGCATTTACCGACCAAAAATGGCATTGTAGCAGTTTCTGGAATCGTCTTTAAAAATGCAGTAAACAATTTTTAAAAATTCTGGAAAAATTACAGTAGCTAGAAAACATCAAAATAAGCATTTTTCATAGAAATAGCCATCTCAAAATTCGGACTCTAAGTAGGTCATTTTAATCGATTTCAGAAAGCTATTGAAATTCAATTCCTCATGCTTCAGTAAATCCGACCACAGTGAATTCAAAAATTCATAACAATTTCATATGTGCTCCAAAAATCATGAAATTTTACAGGGATGTTCTAGACACATAATGGAACAAATTTCGTGAAGACATCAAGTACTGAAAACGTCCATAGGCGAGAGTGATTCGAACAACAAAACTGACTACATACATTCATCAAAACTGTTCACACATACGCAGAAAATACCAGATCAAATTTGGGTGACCAAAACTTGTCCAAAAATTATAAAAATTTACAGAGAGCATCTTTAGGACATTAGGAACAAGTTTCATTTTGGAAGGTTCTCCTAGAAATGTACGTATCATGGTCGAATTCACAGAACAACAAGATTGGTCATAGGAAAACCCTATTTGGCAGATTTTGTCAAATGAAAAGATAAACCTATATCTCGAGTTATACTCAACCAAAACTCCTAAAAATCGACGTGCACAACACTAACTTACTTGGATGAGTTTAGGATCGAAAATCTTCTTGGAGGAATTCTGGAAAACGTCCAACTTGACCCCAACAATCGACACTTCTACCGAATGCACCTATTTTGGAGTTGTTTGACAAAACCTTAACGTTAGGGCCTGAAACCCGATCCTAAGGACAAGGATTCGAATTAAAACTCTTACCTAACACTGGATGATGGATTTGGAAGCACCAACTCGTCCAAACCTTCCTCCACAAGGATGAACACTCACCACTTCTCACCAACACTCAACTATGATTTCTAATTTTCGGATAGAGTGGAAAATGGTGGCTTTGGGAGCTGATTAGGGGTATTTATAGGGGTAGGGAATGTCCATGACTGCCATAGGATGCTTAGGGAGGTGAGGGGACGAATTTAGCTCCATAACCCCTGACTTAACTCCCTCAACCCTCATCCAAAACCCCCACTACTCCACATGACTTCATAGGATTCCCTCAAGTGATCATATAGCCTCATAACTGATTTGTTGATGTCTTAATGCACCCAATAATCATTGTCAAGCACCCCACAACGTCCCTCAATGCTTGAAATTCAATTTGGAGTCGTTTGGAATCGCCCACCACCGAATTCATGGCAAGAAACGCATGGGCGTTATGACTTTGTTCATAACAGCAGGGTGGCGTGCTGGTGGCGCGCACCGCGCGGCCACCGCGCGGACACCAGCCAGCGAATTTTTTTTTTTTTTTAATATTATGATTTTTAATCTCTTAAAAATCATAATATGAATTATCCGAGATTGTTAGGATAATTCGATACATCTATCCCGAGTCGCGATTATCCGAAATATTTAATTCCACTCTCTCGGAATTATTTCGATTTCGATAAATAAATCCAAATTCGTAAATTTCGGATTTTTTTTCGGGTATTACAGCCGGGTTTGAATTTTTAATTGATTTATTTATGTGTAATGTGATAGTTGTGTGTTTGAAATTTTAATATATTTATTTATTGATGTGATATGATGAAAGAGGGTTTGTTAACTAAAGTGTATAATTATTTCCTAAAAGGAAATGTGACAATTCTAATAGGACGGACCAAAAAGGAAAGCGAGACAGAATTAGTGAGACGGAGGGAGTATTATTTATTAGAGATGGATATGACTATAACAATGCATTATATATCAACAGTTTTGATAGTTGTAGTGAATTAATGTGTTTATTAAAGGCATAAAAAATAGTAGTAAATTAACAAAACGAGCTCAGTAATTTGGATTATTGAAAAAAATCACTTCAAATAATTTCTATTCTCTTTCATGTTTCTTTTTTTTTTATATATATATGAAAAATAATCTCCATTATCTTTGATGTTTCTATTTTAACTTTGGATCAATTGCCTTTAATTCTTGATTGAGAAAAATAATATGGAAAACTCTTAAATCAATGTTGGAAACTTAATAAATTAGTTTATCCAAAAATAATATAGAAAGCTCATAAATCAATCTTGAACATATTCACAAATTAATAATCCTTGTGCTATGGACATTTTTTGTAGGGATATTACTTTTACACATTCAGCGGACAGTCTTTATTTTATCATTATTTTTCCTCAATAATATATGATCGGGAAATGGGCATGACACAATTAAGTTTATGTAATATATTTGAACTTCTAAAGTATTATGTTATATTTATAAAACAAAAAATATAAAGTATACTCTCCGCGCATTGCGCGGGCGGATGTGCTAGTTACATTATTAAAATAAAGTTAAATTGAATAAAAAATCAGAAATTCAGAATAAAATCCAATTAAATCATATCAGATCAAACCATATTATAGAAATGAAACCACTTTGAATAAAATCAAATGATCGAATCAAACATACTTAATGTCTGAATCAAACAAACTTATATGAGACAGACCCATATAATTCTTGTGAGAAATTAAGAGCCCGCCCTATTCAACCGTGGTAGTCCATGTTTTGTATTTTTTGGTTGAATAGCTTGTAGAGGCTAGAAATAGAAATGGTGGTGGTGTGTAGTCCATGTTGAATTTATACCCATCCCATTTATTATTATTATTATTATTATTATTATTATTATTATTATTATTATTATTATTATTATTATTATTATTATTGTTGTTGTTGTTGTTGTTGTTGTTGTTGTTGTTGTTTTGTAATCCCGTTCCCAAAAATATTAATATTTTATATTTTTACGTAATTCAATGCAAATATTTAACGATTAATATCTCAAATTGTATAAAAACAAAGATTATAAAATTTTAATATTATAAAATTATGTAATTAGACTAATCTAATAACATCTCACTTTATTATATTTTATCTTATGTAACTGTATTAGAAAGTCGAATCAAAGTTACTAAATAAATAGTGTTTACTATACAAACATTAAATGACGGCGGAACTATACAATATCCATTCTATTTGATGATATATTGCCAACAATTAAATTCCCTGACTTCCAACGGAAGGTTGGAGGTTCGATTCCCACCGGCCCCCTATCCCTCCCCTTTATTCCCCTTTGTAATTGTGTGGCATGGGCTCCCACCACCCCTTTCTCAGGCCTTCAATGGCTCATCCAAAAAAAAAAAAAACAATTAAATTTATCGCAGGAACTTTTTTAACATTTTGTTTTTTAAAAAAATAATAAATGTATGCTCTAATAAAATGGTCACGGAAGCATGGCTGTTTAGTACTCCCTCATCCGTTTCCTAAAAATTAAAACGGACGCACAGTGCGCGCAGTCCAATGTATATTTTAAATCATTAATAACTTAAGTATAAATTATAAAAGTTCGATACTTAAAAACTATTCGACGAGACGAATCTAACAAGATTATACTTGAGTATATTATAACTTGTATAACTATGATAAAATTTTAAGTTTTCGAACACCGAGGGAGTAGTATTTAGAAAAAAGGGAGAGTAAAAAAGAAAGGAAGAATGGGGTTTTAATTCCCTTTGTCCCCCCCCCCTTTTTTTTTAATTTCGCCCGTTTAAGGTTTTCCCAATCATCATTATTATTACACTCGCATTCGCATACACATAACGCATCATTACGCCTCCAAAAAGACCGTTCCTTTTCCCCAGAAAAGAAGGAAAGGAAAGCAAGGAAATACTGTACTCCTCACTCAGAAAGGAAGAAATTCCGTTATTTTCACTGTCGGCAAATATCCGTTGGATGGCAAGAAGAATTAGGGGAGTGATTAATGCGGTAATTAAATTTATAAATTACTACTCCCTCTCACCCATAGTACTACATAATAAACTCATAACCTACTACTGGTACTCTTCTTTCTTTTTTGATCCTTTTTTTTCTTTTCTATATTTTGCTTCAGGATCCATCTTGCGTTTGTTTGTTCCCTTCTTACTCGAGTGTTTTCACATTGCAGATGGTATCTTTCTATTGTGTATGCACAAGCACAACAGTGTGTAAGAACATGTGTTACATTGACGAAGGGGTCTTTTTCTTATAATGTGTTGTCACTTTCACTAACCATCCCTTTCTTTTTTGCTTAAATAATTTTAATTAGTTAAGTATTTTGGGGCTTTTCTCCTCCTTAATCGTCACTCATTGTCACTCAATTACTTCCCGTGTATTTTATTATTATAATAATTATTATTCTATTCAGAGGTTCTTATTATTGCCGTCTTTCTCCCTCAAGTCCCAATTTTTATTACACTCAAAATTAGTTTTCTATGAGGAAGAAGAACAAGGGAGTGTAGAAAATGAAGAGGCTAGTAAGTATGTTAATCCTTGTCATTTATTATTTATTTATTTTCCTTGGGTTTAATTTTATTTGATGTGTTCTCTCAGTGATTGGATATGAGATTTCAGATCAGTTTCTTGATTAGTGGGTTTCTTTTAGCTTTTTGGATCGAGTACAGCTGTTTTTCTTTTCTGGGCATCTGTTTGTTTATTCCTGCTAAAAAGTAAATCTTGTCGTTGAATTGGGTTGTTGAAGCTTCATTTTCCTGTGAATTCTGTATGATGGCGTGTTTCCCTGTTTACAACATTTTCACTTGATTTTTCCCTATCTTTATTCGGTGTAATGACAAATTCCTACTTTACTGAGATTTAGGTTTGATTTTGATGAATCTGTTGGCATTGTCTTTGTTACAAGACATTTGATTTCATAGCATCTAGATCTGATATTTTTGCTTCCAGTAGTTTCTCTTACAAGCCCTTGATGTGATCAGGAGAATATTGCTGGAATTTGGACAGCCTAGTAAGAAAAAAATACATCTTTGTTTTTTTCCCTAACTGCATTTTGGGTGTGAAGAGAACCTGCATTCTATGAACTCTGATCAGCACTTCTATTGCAAATTCAATGCTTCCACAACAATTCTGTGTTTCCCCCTTCTGTGAAGTTTGATACAGCAAATTTATAATGAGCTCTTTTTGTTGGTTCTTTTCTGTGGCATTAGTTATTACATCCCAGATAGTTCTGCTATTGTTGTTTGAATCAATCTACGCTGAAGAGTACAATGGAGTATGCAAGTCGAATTGGCCATTAACTCCACGACCACATAGCGTATCTGTCACAGATTTTGGTGCAGTTGGAGATGGGAAAACTGTGAACACCGTGGCATTTCAGAATGCGATTTTCTACCTCAAATCCTTTGCTGACAAGGGCGGCGCCCAGCTGTATGTTCCAGAGGGAAAATGGCTGACTGGATGCATCACCCTTACCAGCCATCTCACGCTCTTCCTCGAAAAAGATGCCACCATTATTGGTGCTCAGGTCAATATTACAATATTTAGCTCTCGTATTCGTCACCTCAATTGTCTAATAAAATGATTAAGCTATTGTATATTTGGCTTGCATAAATAGCTTGCCTTCTTTATTACATCCTATGCATTGAACTGTGAATTTACAGGATTATCAATTCTGGGACATAGTTGATCCATTGCCTTCTTATGGTCGGGGCATCGAGGTACCTGGTCGAAGATATCGCAGCTTAATTACTGGCGAAAATTTAACTGATGTTGTCATTACGGGTAGAGGAATCCTTCTGTGTCATCTAGTTTGTTTAAGAAGTTCTGTTCATTCTCAACCCCACAGTTTTTTTTCCTTCTGATGCGATTTTCTTTCGAATTGATATATGCAGGAAACAATGGTACTATCGATGGACATGGTTCCATCTGGTGGGAGCGACTTAATGCTGGTGTATTAAATTACAGTAGGCCAAATCTAGTAGAATTTGTTGGTTCAGACAACATTGTTATATCAAACTTAACATTCTTAAATGCGCCGGCTTGGAATATTCACCCGGTTTATTGCAGGTATCTTACTGACTTCCACCATTATTTTTATCAGCCTTTTCTATATAGATAGCTCTACCAATATGTGATAATGCCTTCAGGTTTTGTGTTGTGTGATGCAGTAATTTATTAGTTCAGAACATCACCATTTATTCTCCACCAGACTCTCCACACACTAGTGGCATTGTACCAGGTGTGTTGAAAGTTGAGATCTTTCTTAGATGCTTTTTTAATATCTTGGTATTTTCTGACCCGAAATGAAACTTTTGATGTATACGTCATTCTTTTTAAATGAGTCATAATTTCAGAGGTGAATACTTTCTAACCAGAGTCTCAGTTTTGTGATTCCATTCTGTACTTAGTTATGGTTTTTTAAGGGAAATTGACCCTTAGTTATGGATTGATAACAAAAAAAAAAAAAGGATTCTCTTGAATAAATTTTATGACTATGTATGGATGTAAATGATTTTTATGTACACATTTTTTGCCATTGGTTTCGTGCATATGATAAAATAGTTGTTGTTGTCTGACATTTTGTATCATTTCACATTAAACCAGATTCATCGAAGCATGTCTGTATTGAAAGCAGCAACATAAGCATAGGATATGATGCAGTTGTCCTCAAAAGTGGTTGGGATGAATATGGAATCACATACAACAAATCAACCACTCAGGTCCATGTAAGACAGCTCCACCTCCAAACCTCGGCAGGCTCAGGTTTAGCCTTTGGCAGCGAAATGTCAGGCGGGATCTCCAGCGTCCTGGCAGAGCATCTCCACGTGCGTGACTCAGCCATTGGCATTGACCTGAAGACTGCAAAAGGAAGGGGTGGATACATCAAAGACATCTTTGTGTCTAATATCTACATGGAAAACATACGTGAAGGAATCAAGGTGACAGGTCAGTGCACGTCCCATCCAGATAATGGGTATGACACGGACGCCCTACCTGTTGTCAGCAACATTGCCTTCCAGGACATTGTTGGCGTAAATATTACCACTGCTGGCAACTTCTCCGGTATCAGTGAATCTCCATTTACGTCGCTGTGCCTAGCAAATATATCATTCTCTGTGACTTCCACTTGGGTCTGCGCAAATGTTGCTGGCTCGTCTGAAAATGTTTTGCCTGAACCATGCTCTGAACTTCAAAGTCAGCCGTCCTCAGATTGTGTCGTCTTCCTCTCAAGGCCAAATAGTCATCAAGTTGCGGCATTATGATCAGATGTCAGTCGACGTTGTTGTCTTGTCGATATCCAATATCTCAATCATTCATTCATTGATCAATTATAAGGTTAAAAATCCTGGAAATTCATGTGAGGCTGGTTTGGAATAATTAATGTGCAGATGAAAGGGGGTAAGGTGGTTGAGGTAGGGGCCTGCTGTTGCAGTGCAAGGGATGCAAGAGAATTGATGCTGTTGAGGTTTTGCATCATTCCAATTTGTGTACAGTGTGTCACTTGGTTGATTCATGCATTAGAAAAGTTTTGGTAGTGAAGTGGCTGGAGGATTGCGGTTTTCTTCTTTTGGGGGGGTTTTTTTATTATTCATTCAATGTTAATTCACCTATTTTATTTTACATTGTTTGGACTACTTTTGTGGGGTTTGAGGACTAGGGGCCTTGTTATAAAATGGAGGGTGAGTTGTGATTTAGAATGTAGTGTTGTTTAGCATTAGCAATACAAGAAGTCGCTGCATCATTTTATTCATGTTTACAAACCAGGTTTCACTTTCAGATTCAATTTAGATTGAGATTTGATGGTTTTTATACGGTTGAGCAAGAGTGTGCTGTGTATGCATCTGGAGAATATAGACAACCAAAAAAAGAAAAGTAGAAAACCATTGGAGAAAATTGAAATTTCTCATGAATTCAACATAGTAGCATAACTCAACCTTTTGGGGCTGACATGAATAAATCATAGTATAATGTTGCAACAAGTATATCATAATTTATAACTTATGTAACACATCCGAACAGAATATAGGAGGTTCATGTAAAGAGAAAAACACTGTATAAGCATTAAGACAACATATAAACAAAATTTTCCCAGCTTTATCTGGTGGATGCAGGTCAGTGACCAATGGCCTAAGAAACAAGTTGAATCCAGGGAAATTCCTCTTTGTAAGCAATGTCTCCATGGCACGATTGCTGACAGGTATATATTACAATGGTTGCCCAGTCAAGAGAGCCTTCGGTGTTGTCTACATTGAAGAAATAAAGCAACTGCGGCAAAACCTGATATAAAAGAGCCACAGAAAGTGTAAACACAGCAAGGCAAGAGAGAATAGATCCATTCATTGATTAAAATGCAACAGTATAGACATCAATAAGATGAACCTTATGTTGCCAATCATGCAATGTAATAAAGTAAAATTTCAGGAACAAAAGGTTCATAATTCACACCCATGACCCAACAAGGTAGAGTGTCGAGTAAAATTGGAGCTTTAATTATTTACATTTAAGCAATTCTGCAAGAACTCATCAGTCACTAAGTCTAAATGAGACAGCACCTGAAGTTCGAACATACGGGTGCCACCACAATAACTACACTTAGGAATGTCTAGTCGTGATGGACGACCACCAGACACCGGCCACAATGGCTTTGCTTGACCACTGTTAGAGTACCTGCTCATCAAACAAACATTATAATTATATTATGACGGCCGCAGTGATAAAGCATATTCACCTATGTTGTGAAACCACAGGTCACGCCATGATAAATCTAGCTAATGCCTGTAAAAATAAAGATTCCTCGTATCACCTCAAAATTTGCTCGGGAGCGCGAGATATTCTCTCCTGGAAGGATGCCCAACTTCTGTTGTCACCATTTCCCTATTCAACAATCAAACAATGAGAGGGGTTTTAATGAAGTGATCCATATATTCTCAACTATCAGAAATGCAGACAAGAAACTCACTGGGAAATGTTTCATCCATTGTCCATAAGATCTCTCTGACCGGTTACTGGATATCAATGAACTATCAGGTTCATTATCATTAGAGTTCTCATCATCATCTTTGCCCTCATCCTCATCTATGATCTCGTACTCTGGCCAGAGAGTGTTGCTGACTGGTGCCCCATCAAACAAACAAGTATCATAAAATACACTCATGTCATTTGATCTATAATGACATGACAGCTACAATGAGGAATATTGGAGCTTGTACAAACAAATCTATGCTTCAATCCATAACAAATGGCATAAAAAATACCACAACAAACCTATAGGAATATAGGGCAAGCAAGAGCATCAATATGGTATAATAACTCAAGTAAATCCAGAGCTCACATTAGGTATCTAGAAGACTGTCCGAGTATTTCCATGTAAACGTATCAGCATGTAATCCTTACATTTAAATAGATCAGTTACCACTTACCAGGTGCAGATTCTTTGTGAGATATCTCTACTTGATGACAGGAGACCTTGTGGCTTGAGGTACTGGACCGCCAATGAGCAGTCTGCAAATGGTTATGGCTTCCATTGGTAACCACTGGCCAAAACTATATCTTATGGATGGGAGGCAGATAGAAATACCTGATGCTTTGAAGAACAATAGCGTGCTCTTCTACAGTTACCACAAAGTTTTTCTCCTTTCCATGTGCCACACCAACTGCAAAGCGATGCTGTCACAGTATTCCGAGACAAATTTAAATTAAATCAAGAATCACTAAGCACGTCTTGAAATTTTAGAACTATTAGGTAAATTACCTCCTTCGGTCAAGGCTTGTGTAGTCCCATCTCCAGAGGGTGCATTGCTGGAGTAAAAGGAATTTTCTCTAGGCAATTGACACCGAAAAACCTTGACACTTCAAAGACATATTTAGATCGGTAGGAAAACAAGAGTCATTATACCCTGCCACGTAAACATGATAGCAATAACAGTATGATAACATATTCAAGAGCTGGAATTCATAGATATACCTTCTGGAAGGAACTTCTGGAGGCCGCTTCCACTGCTCGTGCTGGTCACGAAGAAGACATGACATTGAAGGGCACATGAAAACATATAATGCTCGGTGAAAGGTTGATTCCTCGCCTAAAGGTACATACACCTACAAATACATCAACATTAATACACATATATAGAAAGTGCCCTTTCACTTCCATATTTTAAATATGAGGCACTCTTAAGAAACAGATTTTCAAGTTCCGCAAACTTAAGTTCACTTACTACACCTGGAGAACAAATTGCAAAGGGTCTCCACAAAAGTCGCAAAGAATAGACTTCCCAGTAGGTAAGTTCTTGGGGTCCAACCATGCCTAATCACAAATTTAGCAAAGGATCGAATCATTCTCCCAGCCAAAATTACAATTTAATTCTCAGCCATCGTATATACAGCTAACGATAGCTGGAAAAATAGGGCATAGCATCACGTATCTATTACTTGATCAATTTAATAATTCACAAAGCATTGATGCAAAAACATAGATAGCAGCTCAATACAATAAATAACTAACAAGATTTGCAATTGAAAACTGCCAAATTACCGGAGTGCCACCGGCTTTGCTGGGGAAATACTGACGGAACAATGACCAAGGATTTTCTGGCTTCACCACAAAACCTAGCGTCATCAACTCTCCTTCTTCCTCTTCATCACTGACTTCACCTTCAACATCATCGGTTTGAACTAAGTCTTCCTCCTCCTCTTCGTCCAAAGATGATATGCGCAGAGAGGTAGCATTCATCCCATGGACGTCCATTTGTCGCTTATCTTCAATCGAATCGCCGATGTTCTCAGCGAAGCTCTTTGAAAATCCGATGACCGATTTTGCTGTCCCCGGCAAAATGTATTGGGGGTTTAGGGTTAGGCCGTTGGTTAAATTCGCCGCATGAATTTGGGTCGTATAGGAAAGCCCATATTGATAATTGGCCCAATGGAATTGAACTCATTAGTCATGATTCTTGTCTTTTATGTCATGAATGTAGATCAATTAAGGATGACAATTGATTGGAGGTGGATTGGAGAAAAATAAATTCACTCTATCCATGAATATTATATCATCATCCAACCCACTTATCATTTCTCTAAGATTCAACCCAAATTCAATCCACCTATTAACCACGGGTGAAACGGGTGGATCGTGTGAGTAATGAATTTAAAAATATGCATAAAGTTACAATCATTTATATTCAAAATCAATTCATGTTTGAAACATCATAAAGTCTAGAAAAATATATCTGATTTGCGATATATGGAAGCAAAGTGTAAACGAGATAATAAAACCCAAAAAGTATAAAAATCGAACACTGAGAATGAAAGGGTCAAATGGGAGAAGTATAAAACATGTTGAGGAGTCCTAACATTAGAAAGAACAGTCGATAAAGTCTCCCATAGCAATGAGTGACGGAGTTACGGGGGAATTGGGAAAGGTTGGAACGGCGGTAGGAACCGTGGAAGAAAAAAAAGGAGGAAAAACTATGTTAGATGTTTTTACTAAAACATATTGAGTATATATATTTAATAATAGTAAAATATAATAGGTGATAGATGGTTTGAATGGCAGATTAGCTGATGGATCTGGTGGTGGGTTGAATGAGCCTAAATTCATATCCGACCCAATCCGTCACCCGATCCATATATCACCCTATAAAAATCCACCTTTTCCGAATTTTCATCTATTTCATCGGTCGGTGGATTGGGTTTTGGGTGGTTGCGGGAAATTGCCGTCCCTACAAAATAATGAACAATAATGTTATATGGGGTCCTGAGTTTTCATTGAACTCATAAGTAATGATTCTTGTCAATTAGTTTCACTCTTAAAGTTTTCATGAGTAGATTCCCTTCAATTTTGATATGTGGTAATATGTCTTCACTCTTAAACGTGAACTTGTGTGTTTGAAAATTCCTCTTTTTTCCTGAAAACAAGAATATAATGGAGTGGATAACATATGATATCAATATCATTGCCAATAGCTCATCCAAAAAATATCATTGCCAATATATATATAAAAAAAAAGTATAAATAGGTAAGAGAAATTCAGCACTTGCAAATTGCAATATAAAACCATACATTCTATCCCACAGTTTATTTCAGTTTTAATATAGCCAACCCAAAACTTAACACATACACACAAACCAAAAAAAAAAGGAAAAAAGAAAAGAAACCAAAACAAAACAGAAAAATAAGCAATCGAAATAATTGCTTTTTAAGAGGCATTTAGGGGGGGGGGGGGGGGGGGGGGGGGTGGGGACAGAAAAAGGCCATGAAAAAAGTGTTAAGAAACTCTACATACTACATTTACACTATTTTCCAACTCAAGTGGAAAGATGGGGAGGGATCAAGACATGCCTTGATGACTCTTCTGCTTTCTGATCCTAGCTTTAGGTTTCTCTTCAATTGTCAGGTTTCCACTCCACCGTGCAGATCGGCTAAAGCCACCTCTAGTTATTGATCTTTCTGACAGCGTCGCGCCTGATTTTGCATTTGTGGTCCTGTTGCATGTAAGCAACACATGAATCACAATGTTTCAGAATCAGACATAGTTTCTAGAATTCGATGTGCATTGCAGAACATTGGCTAAGGTTATAAAGTGTACCTGAGCTCTGGGATTTTGGATTGTTTTATGATCTGATTGATGCCATAGCTTGAATGGTTAAACTGCCAGGACAAACTTGCTTCCCTGGTTTCAGCACAGGGTTCAACCACTGTGTTACCAGGATGAGCAGCAGATTGAGTTTTTGTAGGAAACAGACCCACTGGCTTCTCTGACACAAATTTTTGGAAGGCGTCAGAAATTTTGCTGCTGTCAAGATTAAGATAGCCTAAAGGGTCATCGACTCCAACAGGATCTTGTTTGTTCACCATGAGCTTGTCCACCCAGTCTCCTGAGGCCGGTTCTCTGTCATCATCACCATTGTTCTGACAGGGGCTGCTGACTGGTGGAAAGGTGGGAGATTTGCAGAGTAGCTCAGCTAGATTGATGTTTGGTGTTGCTGGCTTCAATACAGAGTTGCTGCAAACCTGTCAAAGCAGCACATGACAAAAATAAAAATTCAATTTTCACAAGGTTGGGGATTAACCAGGATTACCAAATCAAGTGAAACAGAAGTCTTGGTTAGAGAAGCTTGAGTTTTATGATCAGCATCTTTGTAAACTAAAGCCTGTGACTTTTCATATATATTCAAAGGACAAATGGACAATCATAAACTAATGGAACGTTTCCAAGCAGATTCTAGACATTGTGAAATATTTGTAGCTCAAAAGGTAACGTGGCAATGAATTTAGTTATTTGCTAAACCAACTTGGGAGTTGTGAAGCTATTGGCAATAATATAAAGAACTACAGGTAACAACACAAATTTGCAAGTGAATGGAAATAAAATTACCGCGATGTTGCCTACATCTTCCATTGGTTTCCTCAGTCCATTTGGCGTTGATGAACTTCTATTTATAGCATTTGGAGAAATAGACTGACAAGGCGATAGATCCATACCACATGGATTGCCAGACGTCATCCGTGGTATGGACACTTGTTCATCTTTCCTGGCTAGTGCAGCCTTAAGATTGGCAATCTATCACAGAAATAGAGTAGTTGAGGTATTGATAAGTTACTCACCACCACTAATGTGTATGAAATCAATTTGCATGATCAAGCTACAGGATAAAAGAGAACTAGCCTGTTCCTTGAGCTCACTAACATCTGTTGAATCCTTGTTTACTCGAGCAGCACCAAGTTCAACAGTAGCAACACGCTCAGCAAATTTAAGGGTGCTGATTGTCTCTCCAATGGCATCAGGTTCAGGGCTTATGTGAACAAACATCAGTGTTTTTGCTTGCCCTCCTAAGTAAAATTCAAAGGGTTAAACAGATGACACAAAACAAATTGAAAAGCAGCTTCAGGGATCAGAGCCTGATATCATTACCAAGTGACTCTTGCAGCAGTTGGGTGAGTTTGCTATTTCTGTAAGGAACGTGTGAGCTCTTTTGTGCCAGAGATGATATAACATCGCCCAAAGCAGAAAGAGATTTATTGATATGCTGAGCCTCTTTTAGTCTATCTCCTGTTACTTCAGATTTGTCGACTCTCTCGCTTCCAGCCAAATCAACTAGGTGCATGCAACCCCGGAGGATATTTCCTGAAGTTAAATCTCTTCCTTGGACATGAACTGTCAAACAACTATAGCAACAGAAAATTTTAGCAAAAAAGATCACTAGACTTATGAATTCAATTTTAGATTACTCACCTGTGAGAACGACTGCTCCTATCATTGAGTGCTGTTGCACCCACTGCACGATTCCTTTGTCCAAGGTTCATCAGATCAATAACATCAGATGTTGATGAGACACGCACCAAGTTTGCATCTGGTACAGTGAGTCCTGTGTGGGAACTGTTCCGAATCTCTAATGTATTCTTAGTGAAGGAATTATCGACAAACAAGGGAGGGAGACGATGAATTATTTATGATCCATGATGATTCTCACTCTCAGACCTCAGTAGTGATCAAATTCCAATAATTAATTAAATCATGTCAAAACTGAAAATATATTTGAAAAGGATATCTTTTGTTCAAGCCATCTGTAGAAAGAAGATCCCTCACTTGCTCATTGTAAATCTCAATCATCTGAACAAACACATCATGGACGAAAGTGTCCTTTCTTTGCTCAGCAAGGACGAACAAATCACTCAGAGCTCTGTAATTCACACCTTGACTGCTCTCAGTGAGATCTTTGGGCCCAGTCTGGATAAAGTACAAGTGAATCAACATTGATGATTGATATGACAAATACAAAAAAGGCAACGATTTCACATTTCAACAGAGGCTAATAGATTCTCTCCTACCATGGTGTAAGTTTTTCCAGATCCTGTTTGACCGTATGCAAAAATGCAAACGTTGTAACCATCCAGGACGGATCTAACCAAGGGCTGAGTGTCTGAATAAACCTCCTCTGCACAAAAATAATAAGCAAAGTTCAGAAAACTGTAATGGAACGCTAGGTCACAACTCATTCAGGTGAAAATACCCGGATTAAGAGCCTAACCTTGAGTCGCTGAAGGCCCAAACACTTTGTTAAAGTTGAAGGAGAGCTTTCGCACTTTCGTATTTTTTGCTGAAGTGTTTATCGTTACAATTCCATCCTCAATATGATCCACAGTACTCAAGTAATCATGTTGTCCCGGTTGGAATGGCCTAACACGACAATAAACCCTAATGCTTCCTGTAGTATTAATATTTGATGCATTTAGCATTACTTTTCTATTAATGGTGGGATTTGGAACATGGATAACAGGATAAAAGTATAGGACATAAAAAACAACTACCTTTTAAGTCTTGAACTTGATTATAAAGTTTCCGATTTTCCTCAAGAACTCTATGATAGCCTGAAGCAGCTTGTGTTACTCCATAAATATGGAGGCCTGCAATGCAAAAACATTTAGACATAATTGGTAAATTAGGGCAAACCCTCAGCCATAACCTGCTAGCGGAATACAAAAGTAATTCAATAGACATAGTATTTACAAATTCATACCAAGATTTCGAATTTCTTCATGAAATTTAATTTGCATGAACTGCATACTGGTTTTTGTTGTAGAAAGCATTTGCTTGAGTACCTAAACCAAATAAATTCAAAATGGCATGATACGATCTTATATCTTTAGAAGGAAAAAGGATTTTACTATGGATGACGAAGAATGTCAAGTCTCTCTTGTTTCTTTACCTTAATGTCCCTTTGTTGTTGGTCAATGACCACTTGTTGCTTCAGTAATCTACTTTCAGATTCTTCATCATAAATTTTATTCTTCTGTAATGCATCATCTTTGTTTGGCACCACATCATTCTTTTGTTCAATTTAACGTTCAGAATGGAAGAAAAATGTTAGGAAAGGAGACACTTCTGAAGAGAAAAATCTCTGCTAATAAATCATAAATGGATGCCTTTAGAAAATACCTGCACTGTAGATACAAAATGCGTTAACCCAGTCCCATTGCCACGAGAAGCGTCAGAGTCTCTTGTGTTTGTGTTCTTCTGTGACAAGAACCATTGTACGAAGTATGGATTAACTGATGTATTTCAAGGTATTGTTCATGAGATGAAGTAAATTTATAATAAAAGATTACATTTATGATGGACAAAAGTAATTTAAAAGCGACATGAAGAAACTATTATTTTGCATAAATAAGTCCACAAAGTTATAAAGGAAACAGAAAGATTCATTTTGACTTGCCATGTGGTGCTCAAACTCCGTCATGACTTTACTCAATACAGACTCAACAAGCTGCAAAAAAAGAGAGCATATATTTCATAAATCACGAGTTTCTAGCAACATACCTGAAGATTGAACTTCTAAAGTAAAAAGAAGTCTAAATCAAGGAACATATATAGGATTAAGGATCCAAACATTATAGAGTTTCCAGTTGAATTTTCATTAAATGAGAAGAAAAAACCGATGCAAGTAGAAAAACACAGCTATTCCTGAAACAAGCAAGTCTTACATTTGGAATTTCTCTTGGGCTCTTATCTGATAGAACTGCTCCTACAAGTGTGCTCAGGGAAGAACTTGGCTGCAGAAAGAAGAAAACATGTCCAAATATGGATTAGAGATCATGGGTGTCAAAACATGCTCCAATGTACAGCTAAACTCAGCAACTTGTATACCATAATATTGAAATCTTTCTCTGTGTTTGTGCCATTCAGAAACTTCTCATTTGCAGACATGGTCCTCGACAAAGAGCCTATGAACGGCTCAGAATTTTTGCGAACATGCTGCTTTCCAGAGATTGCTGTTTTAACATTTCCACCAAATTTTGGAGCCCCATTTCCTGCCACATGTTTCCTTTCATCGTAGGATTTTAGAGCCAAAACGCAATTCACAACCCTTGATGATTTTCCTCCCTGAGAAAACAAATACTAATATTCCTGAACAATATTTAACAAATTTTATCTGTACTGTTTAATAAACATTTGTCCTACTTTGCTGGTTTAGCCATATGGCATGACTGTGTTTGATCACTTACTAGTGGATATAATATTCAACGACATGGTAGGGTATCCGAAACCTATTAGGATTTTTTTGGAAACTTCAAATTTTACTTTTTTTAGAGAAAAAAAAAAGGCCCGCGGATATATAATTTAAAATAATTTACTATTAAAGCTAGCACTTCTAGCTACCTGCTCCAGATCAGATGTCTCAAAAGTAGGAAACCCCATCTCTCCCATAGCTACAAGAAAATTTCTCACGTTCTCAAAATATTGATATGCAGACAGCGCACCACCATCCGGTAAAACGCCAGAGTCACACGGATTTTCAACCACCTGAAAAAGATGGATCAAGATCAGTCCAGATTCAAATTCAAAGGATGATAAAATGTGCCCCCAAGAGAAACTAATTTTCCAATGTTTCCAGTATAAAGTATTTACAGTTGCATAAAAGTGCATCTAATTCACCTTTTGCACAGCTCCATGGTGAATTTTATTCAGGGCATTACAGAGAATGATTCCACTCCTTAAACCAAACCTAAATTCTTCCTCAGAAGGCTCGGTTGGTAAATCTTTCGACCCCACCACTCCTACCGTCTTTTTCAGCCAAGCAGCAGCTTCATATCTTCTCATTGCTGCAGAAGAAACAGAGAGCTTTGATGTGCAAAAACGATTGTGTATAATCACGAGATCAAGCAATGTACACCATATGATATTCATCTTTCCAGAAATTTTATTGTGTGTATCTGCACGTATTAAAATCTATACTGGAAACGTGAATTACCAAAATAGCTGAATGAATCAGCATGTCAATTGGCAAACACAAAAACATGAAAGAGATCCTCTCAGAACTTGTTCTCGAGGACTGAAGCAAGTTACTAAAACAGAGCACTGAAATTTTATAAGGATCTAAGAACTAGTTGTAAAAATTACCGGCTTCTTCCGCTCTGCGAGTATCAAAATCAAAACCGCGCGACCGACTTCCACTCCCACTCCCATTTCCATGCTGTTGCAGAACATCTTTCACAAATGACTCGAGAGAGAAAGGCAATGCACCTTCACCAGCCGCCATTCCCAAATCCCAATCCGTTCAAGAATACACCAAATTCGGTAATCCCAATCTTCCAGCAATCACAAAACCAATGATCCAAGAAACTTCAGTAATAAATTCATGTCACCGATTAAAGTAACACGATCGATCCTAGGGTTTATGTATCAATCCAAATGCGAAAAAACGCAGAGAATTAATATCTATGCCCTCAATCTACAATGGTTAAAATGAGGAATCAGCGACCACAGATTCGCCTCCTCCCCTTTTCGTCGACGATTATACAGCTTCTTCACTGCTTTATAGTCCAGTGTTGACACTTTTTGAATGTTGTTTGCCTGAAGAATAAAAGAAATCACGCATGTCTACGGACCTGGCTCCGAACCTCCAGCCTTGGAGCGCAACCGCAAAGGCGCTCCCGCTTAAATTATTTCCATCAGTCTTTCAATCTTTTTGAAATTAAACAGATTAATAAATACACTGAGTATATATTTGATTTTTTGGATTTATTGAAAAGATACAAACAATTCATGGCCCATTTTATGTAAAAGAATAACCTTCCATATATTTCATTTTTGACAGCTATTTCTCACTCGTAATGAAGGATGAAAATTTGATTTAGTGTGGACTTCTAAATTTATGATTAAAGGGTTCGGCGGCTTGATTCTAATGTCAATTGAGAAAAATCTAATTTTGATCCCATAAGATTTTCTTCCCCTACTTTTAATCCCAAGTTTTAAAATTTTTACTTTTTGTCCATTACATAATTATTTTTTCCACTCTGGTCCTTTGGTCTATTTTTTAAGAAAGAAAATCATATGGGATCCATTTGCAATTTTTAAAAATTTTTTTATTTGCAAAATGACCCTAACCAATTAAAAAACCATAACTCATTTAATTAAATTAAAATTTAGTCATTTGTAGAAAATAAAATTAATTTTGAATTTATTAAAAAAATAATAATCATTAAATAATAAAATTTTATTTTTTTAAATATATTTGAAATTTGTTAAATATAATATTTTTATTAATATTTTAAATAACTTAAAAAATATAAAAATAATAAATACAATACACATAGAATAAAATATTCTATATTTATAAAATATTTTAAAAACATTATTAATAATTATTAATTAAAATATTTTATTATTTTATTTTATATGTGGAATTATATATATTTTTATTCAATATAATATAAAATAAATATTTATATTTCAGTAAATTTATACATAATTTTATTTTGTACAAATGAATAAATTTGAGTTTA
The DNA here is from genome assembly GCA_030278955.1 of Hygrophila difformis. NCBI lineage: Eukaryota > Viridiplantae > Streptophyta > Magnoliopsida > Lamiales > Acanthaceae > Hygrophila > Hygrophila difformis. The sequence continues at coordinate 19,031,731 of JAOANR010000006.1, read as the reverse complement.
ATTAAATGAGTTATGTTTTTTTAATTGGATAGGAGCATTTTGCAAATAAAGAAAATTTTTAAAAAATTGCACATTGACCCCATGTGAATTTTTTTCTTAAAAATAGACCAAATGACAAAAAGTGAAAAAAATAATTATATAATGTGACCAAAAGTGAAAATTTTATAAACTTGGAACTAAAAGTGGGTGAGAGAAAATCTTATGGAACCAAAAGTGGATTTTCCCCAATGTCAATTATAACAAAAAAAATGCAGTATATCAATATGATAGATTAATGAAACAATTCACTCTCCCCAAAAAATGAAACAATTAACTATAATCTTATGGAGTATCATTTGTAAATGGAGCATAATAAAATGGGATGAAGCACGTAGTTTGAGGAAATCATAAAATTGTAATACAGGTCATTTGAAGTTTGAATGGCTCAAACCGAGATCTTTGCTTAATATGCCACAGCCCCATACCACTCAAGCCAACTGCGTTTGGTGGTGGTGTATGTAATTTTCATTATCTATGGAATGATACGGAGTAAATTTTTTTAAATACTTACATGTCGTGTTTTTTGTTTAGTACTTCATATATTCCAAAATAAGTGTCACACATGAAGATTTGTTACTGTTTAATCAAATTTTTAGCACAACTAAATAAAAAGTGTTATTGTCAAGTAAATTTTTGTTGGATTCGCGTAATAACGTAATTTTACAATATCAAAAATTTAAAATTTTCACTTTTTAAGTTTTTTTATCCTAAAATAATATACAAACAAATGTGGGCAATCCCCTTCAATCTTCATCCATACTGGGAGGCTGAAGTGTTACATTCAATTATGACATATTATAATGGATCCCAACATTTATCCCGTCTTAGGCCTATTTGCCGAGGAAATAGTATCATTTATTTATAATTTATTGCGTACATACAATTATTGCAAAGTAATGAAATAGTGAAAAACAAAATACTCTTGTTTACCCATAACAAATGTATATTGGTATCCCACATCAGTTATGATGGAGATATTTGAGAATTAGCGAATCTGCTAGCGGATTCGGAGAGAGAACAGTGAGACAATCTACTTTTGAATTTGCTATAATCCATTGAATATATTTGATTTTGAATTTTGAATTTAATTTTGAAATGAATATCGTTCGTGAATTTCTACAATGTGGGATAAAAGTCCATTCATTTGTTAAAAATTAAAATCATTACAACGGCCCGGGCCACCACCAATTCTGCTTGCACGCTGTTTTCAAGTGCCTAAATTGACAAGTTTAAATAAAATTTGTGAAGGATATTTTTATGTGGATGAAGGAGATTGCCAAAAAAAAAAGTGGTGCAAGATGTAAGCACAAAAGTCAATTTTAGGACATTATTATTTCTGAATCATTAAAGTAACATATGTGGCGGGCAGCGCAAAATTACTTGAGAGATCATACAATATGATTTCCCACTATTTTATTTTATTAAATAATCACTTCAATTTAAATTAAATGCAATATGCCCACATCTACTTGGGATACAAGATTCTTTAAGTATTTGGTCTGCAAGGTCTGTTTAGAGGTCTGCGGGATACATTCAAAGTTTGGGGGGACCTTGGGCATCCTCCTTAATCCTTTTCCAAGCCATTTTCTGTGTAAAATGGGTAAAATTCTTATAATTTTTAATGTGTTAACACAACTCAGAAATAAGCTGTTCCATTTACATACATCAAATATAGTACTGTATAATATTTTTACCAATAGGAGAAGAATTCCCAACCTGGAACTAGAATAATCAATATAAGTATTTTTTTTTAAACATTGATATTAATTTGTCGGCAAAATTGTGTGGAAGCCAAGCCACACAAGTTATAATATAAGTATATTTTTTTTGGTAAATCAATTCAATAATACAATATATAGTTTTGAAAAGTGTAGCATTCAACTTTGTTTTGAGCTGGGATGAGGACTTCCCTCGACTTCTAACGGAAGGTTGGAGGTTCGATTCTCACCGGTCCCCTATCCATGGGCGGATGTATTCACGGTCAAGGTGGGTCAATTGACCCACCAAAAAAAAATAAAAAATAAAATACTAGTACTAATATTTTTGATATAATTTGGAATTATGAGTAATTTAAAGATAAGTGTTGACTAGTTAATTGGAGTTGATTTTTTTTTTTCTCTGAACAGCCTATACAGGCTAGAAAATGGGTGGTGGGAGCTCATGCCACACAAATTACAAAGAGGAATAAAAGGGAGGGATAGAGGCCGGTGGGGAATCGAACCTCCAATCTTGCCTTGGAAGTTGAGGGACTTAATCACTTGGGTTAAGAAATATATATGGATATATTTTAATGAGTTCATAACTCTAATTGGACTGTATTCAATAAAGAGCCTATAACATTTTTTTTAGCATCTTAAAATTTGAGTATTTCCAATCTCAAATTTAAAAAGTAGTTAAAAGTCTTAATGTATTCAATCCAAGTTTTAAAAAATCTTTAAAAAATCTTTATGTATTTAATACAAATTTTAAAAAGTTTTAAAAATCTTTAGGTATTCAACAACATAATGACTTAGACTCCATTAATCATAATGGGATCTCTCCGAAAAATATAATTATACAATTAATTTTTTTCAAAAAAAGTTTCTATGGATTTTGTACAACATGAAGTCTATACAAAGTCAGCCAGCTCTACGTGAAGTCTATGCATTTTCTTAATATACCGATTTTTAAAAGTTTAAAAAAATGTAACAAAATTTTAATTGAATACATCTTCGCTTCTAACTCTTTATAATATTTGACCTACCAAATAAAAAATCCTGGATCCGCCACTGTCCATATCCATCCCTTTTATTCTCCTTTGTAGTTTGTGTGGCATGAGCTCCCACCACCTCTTTCATAGCCTCTATAGGCTATTTAGGAAAAAAAAAAAAAAAAAAAAAACTTTGTGTTGAGCTGTCAAGAAAAATCGATTTTTAAGACTTAGATATGTGATTTTTTAAAAACCCCCCAACGAATTATTTCCAAAGGCGTTGACAATTTTCGGTAAGGAAGTAAGGATCATGAAATGACATCTTTCAACATTAAAATTGTGAGACTAACATAAACATTACACTACTGTATATAATGATCATTTTGTCCATAAAATTAGACGATGTGTCGATCTAAAATATTAAGCTTTTAATGACCAAGTAGGGGTGGGAGTAGGCCAGGCTACCCGACAGGGGCCTATGGCCTAGCCTACGTAAGGCCAGGCCAGACCAGGCTTTTTTCGTAAATAGGCCAGGCTTAGGCCACTTTAAAAGCCTTTTTAGCTAAATAGTCTCAGGTCAAGGCTTTATAAAGAGCCTATTAGGCCTACCAGGCCGGCCTATTTATGATTATTATTAGTATATTTATATTTATTGCACAGAGTATACGTTGCAGATTCATGAATACAGAGAAGGTATATGATATTAATATTATTATTTTATGTAAAATAATTATTAGTTTTTTTCGGGAAGCTTTTTTTTCGGGAATCAAATAATTATTAGTTTGATCTTACATATTTTTTAAAATATATAAAGATTTTCCCCAGTATGTAAATAACTATGGATAAAGTATTGCTTAAGTGCACAAATTTATGTCTTACAACTTTATAATTATATCCGGACATATTTTTAAAAAATTCTAAATTTTAAAATAGGCTTAATCAGGCTGTTAGAAGGCTTAAAACCCGGCCTATTTAAATAAATAGGCCAGGCTCGGGCTTATAAAATAGGCCTATCGCAGGTAATAGGCCAGGCTCAGGCCGTATAAAATCGAAGTAGGCCTAGGCCGTACAAGCCTAAGCCTAGCCCGGCCTAGCATATTTCCACCTCTATGACCAAGTAATTAAATTTAAAGGTTTATATTATAAATTTAAAATTATAAAAGACTTGAATTATTACATTATAAATTTAAAGTATTAAAAGTAATCCCTAAAAGTGTTTAATATGTTTTTTAGTAAATAATACATCCCTTAGATGTCGATTTTATTTTACATTTTTATTCATATCTACTTACTAATAAATACTTAAACCATTAAAATTAAACAAATACTTAATTCCATAAATCATATTTCCTTTATATAATTTAAATTACAATTGAATAAAGAGATTACCCAACCACAATTAAAGTTAAATTTTGACGGTTAAAGAAAATAATATTATTTTATATAGAATTTTAAATTAGTTTTAGCATATATTTTAAAAGCTAAACACTAGAATTTTTTCCCCAAAAACCTGCCTTTAAGTATGTTTGAGTAATAATTAGAGTTTAGCATCTGAAGTTTGGAGTTTAAAATTAATGGTGAAAATTAGTTTTAAATTTGAATAATAGTATTTGGTCATGCAATTTTAAATTAGAATTTAGAGTCTGGAGTTTGAAAAACTAAAAATTGGGGGAGATGAGTGTTCAGAGATTAGAGATTAATTTGATGATTATTGTAATTAGTGTTTAATATATATATATATATATATGATTTTAGACTATTTTTAGTATATATTTTAAAAGTTAAATGCTAATCGTTATCGTTTGTTCCCAACGCAACCTTTTATAGTATTAGGAATTCCCGATTAGTTTCGGGGCGCAACTCTTTTGACTTTTGATGGCTTATGCCTTAGTTAGGACTAGGGTTGTAAAAGAATCAAATATTTTTGGTTCGATTTGTGATTCGATTCGAAATTATTCGGAATTTTATGTTTCGATTAATATTTGATTCGATTCGATATTCGATTTTATATTAAAATTATATATAAATATATAAATTTATATAGTTAAATAATTTAAAATTTTAATTTTAGTGACTATATTTACTAGTTAATATAACTATATTTATATATAATATTAAAATATTAAATTTGATCTATAAATCAAATTAAATTTTTAAGTTTAATAATTAAAATTAATTTTATTAATTATTAAATTACCTTATAGAATAATTCGATTCGATTCGATAATATTCGAAAAGTTTATCAAATCAAAGCGAATACTGTGGTATTCGGTTCGATTCGGTTCGTTTACAACCCTAGTTAGGACTCGAACCAAGGCCATTTTCGTCAATTGAGCTCTACCTGTACGCAACTAACGTTACCAAAATTTTAAATTGTGGTTCGGCGCCGAACGTGTTGGGTTCGGAGTTCGGAGCCGTCTTGGTCCCGCGGGGAGCGTATTGCGTTGGGGTCCATGGAATGGCGGGAGGCGGCAATCATGTGCTACGGGTGCATGAACTCCACTTTATTAACCAATCACTATCCACAATTTAATCCATCATGCTCATGGAGTACATGGAAAGACAACAGCTTTTATCGGTTTTTTATTCTTTATTAGTAGTACTACCCAAAATTGTTAATATCGGGATCCATTTCTCTTTGCAAGATTGGAATCGTAGGATCGAATCGGGATCCTAAGATCTTATGAAATTGAAATAATGAATAAACTCAATTATGCATACTAACAAGAAAAAGCATTGTTTCGTGTGTTTATAAATCTTGAAAGTTAATTAATACAATACAGACAGTACAAAAATATCACAATTAAACATAAAATATTTCCACATACATACGTATTATGTTTTTTTATACATCACACATAAGGAATACAAGTTCTTAAGTTTAAAATTAAATAAAAAAAAGTTACTTTGATCCCAAATCATAAAATACTATAAAAATTTTATGCTTTTAAGATGGTATGATCGTAAGATCGTAGAAGCGTTTGAGGGAATATGATTATAAGATCGTAACATTCTATTATCAGGATCGGGATCTTACTAATTTTAAGATCCTACAAGGATCGGGATCGTTTTAGAGAGCTGTGATCGTAAAATTATAAGATCCTAAGATCAGGATCGGGATCTTAACAACTATAATACTACCTTTTGATCCATAAAGGCATAATTTTTTTTCTTTTTTTTTTTTTTGAGCAAATTGCTATTTGAAATTTATTCTATAATAATTTAATTGTACATTTATTTTCATCGTAGAATTTTAAAAGGAAATTATACTCGAGCGATCCATTTACTAAAGACTGAAATTTTAGTGATACTATCTTATAAAATCCCACAAGGATCGATTAGCCGATGTAATAAAAGTTTGTCGATGGAGTACTTAGCTTGTTTTCTTAACAGATGAATATTATGTCCACTATTACAATCAAAACTTGTTGGTATCATAAGTCATAACTAAACATAAAAGTGGACATCATATGTGCCATGCCAAGTTGTTGCAGGCTTGCAGTTATATCATTCATTTCACATACATTAAAAAAAAACAAAAAAAAAAACAAAAAACAAAGATCACACTTTTTATTTTGGGGGCCAAGAAAAAGAATTACAAAAAACCCCTATTTCCATCACATTAAATCAAAAACCGAAACAACATCAATACACATTTGACGTAATTGAATACATATTTTTAATTCTTAGTAACTCAAATTGCATATAAGTAAAAAAAAAAAAAGATATTCTAATCTATGCATTTAAACGAATTCAATAAGATTTTACTTGACTATATTTTATCTTATATAATTATATTAAAAAGTCGAATCAAATTTAATCAATGAACAGTACAAAACCCCTCCGTATCAATTAAAAAGTAACGGAGGAAATACTTAGAGGAGTACACGGTCCTTGTAAAGGAACACGGCCCTTGTAAGAAGGAAGGACCATTTGTTTTTTTCTTTAAAGTTGGTACCTTCCTTTGCTTGATTCCATCAAGGATGTGGAATAAAACTAAATCACCAATAGAAAAATCATTATAACTAAACATAAAATCCAAATAATTAATTAATGGTATTATGAAAATTACTGGGATTTATCGCTCACAATGATTAACATAAAAGCCAATATATAGAGTCTAAATCTAAATATAAACAAAACAAAAGCATGATGTATTGCCTATCGTGATCGCTCGCATATGCATTCGGATAACCACCGCCAGAGAAAAAAAAGTGGCTTGATGCATTCAAGAAATTTCTACTCACAATGTACGCGTGTGTGGGTCCGGAGGAAATAAATTGACGAGAAAGCGATGAATCATCTCGAAGCTGGTAAATGTGATCATGGCAGCTGGGGTAGTCCTCATAAGATTGGTGGCACAACCACAGTAAAAACCACGGATGCCATTATGTTGAAATACTTTCTTGATGCAGTCAACAACACCAGTGTATCGCTTTTCAGAGTGGTGCCCTTGTTCTTGAAGTCTTGAACGCACAACCTTCATTGAGTTGTATAATAAATATGAAGGCCTCATTCACTTAAGATGGTTAAACTAAAATTGCAGTAACTAATTAATCATTCCAATCTAAACCTTCAAAGTGAATGTGCCGAAAATAAACCCAAGACCATTCTATAGAGACAGAAGCAGTGCCAAATATGAGCATGTTTTGTAAGTACCAAATAAAAGATGATTGAGCTGCAGGAAAAGAGAGTATTGGGTGGACCATACCTCGTGTGGATATGTCAAACTAGAAGCAAATATTTTTGAAATTGATGATGCTAGAGCAACACTGCTTGCACTGAGTTCATCCACCTTTGTGTTCTCTACAAGCATTACAATAAAATTAATACAAGTATGATTTTATTTTGTTGTGGGAATTTGTAAATGAAAAATTAAGAACTGAATGCAATTTTTAGATGCAGAATAGTTTTGACTTACCTTGATCAGCCAAATAACTTTTTATCTTCTCATATGTTGGAAACTGAATAGCAACATGACTAATTCCAGCCAAAGCTGGCACAAGACCACTGCAAGAACACGACATAACATCATAAAATAGACCAAAATCACTCTTTTTACACAAACCAATAATAATCCAGAATCCCCATGGTGCTGAAATAAATATTAACCTGTACAGTCCACGAATGCCCTCTTCATGTGCAATTCTCCGTAAGGCAGAAAGTGTGCCCCTATAAGGAACCATACCTGTTCTCCCTCCTTGTGTCTGCAAGACAGACGAGACATACACCAGTCTTAAAACCTGGCATGAAGTAGGTCAAATACCAACTTCAAGAAAATCCCCCCTATTAGTTCATTCAGTTAACTGTGTTGGTAAAGATCCATTGGTTGAAGCAAGAATGATTTGAGATTACACAACTATTCGACCAAATTATAATATAAATTCAACTCAATCATGTAGAGGACTCCAGAAGTTAGGGATTAAATTTCAATGATTCCATAGTGGTGAAAGTTTGGGGAGAATATCGTCTCCTTACGCAAATGCCTTATCTACCTAAGTAACAAAACAGCACATGATATGTGGAATGCTAGCAATGATAATGCAAAACCAGATTATAAATTATTTATTGCCTTTGTAACACTTTGCACTCCATTAACCTGCAAGTCTCTCCGTATTTAACCATTAACTTGGTGGAAGGCAAAATTTCCCACCAAAGTATAAAAGAATTGGCAGGGATTGCAAACCTCATCAAGCAATAAACTTGAATTTCAGGAAGAAAAACCTATGAAAGTTTCAGACATTTTCATTGAAAATTTTTATTCTAATCATCTAATGAACTGGAATGCAAATCTACATAGAAGGCATCACTTAAAAGTTAAAACCAATTCAAGCAGCAGATATTCTATAATGCACTAAACATTCCTGAACTAAGAATCTGAGCTGAAGTCATCTGCACTTTATTTATAATTTGACCAAATATAATTTCACGGTGATTTACTAGCAAAATATTCAATTTTGCGCGCATATAAAGAATAAGCAGTGCAAGTTTCAAATACTGAAACCAAACCCAAAATAAATAAAATAAAATCCTAAATGGAAACGGCACTAAAAATAGACATACTTGAAGGCGCGTCTTCACAACCCAAAGGGGAGTTGTTGCAATAATAGTTGCAGCCCCTGCACCAGAAGCAGCCATCATGTTTTCACCAATGGAGAGCTGATGATTAACATCTGTAGTTTCAAGAAATATAACACATGATGAATCGGCCTAACAAGGAAAAGTATCAAAGCAAAAAATTGTCTGCATATGCCTTTTAATTGTAGAAAAAAACAATAAACCTTTTGTTTTTCAAATGAAAAGCTAAGAAAATAAGTGCATTCAATTGACGAACCGTCAGCACCGACAATTCTCTTTAGTTGATCATAAGTTGTAAAATACACCTGCAAACAGAGAGTTTCATTTGATTTTCCAACAGAAATAAAATTCACTCGTTGCCTCTGATCAGCATGAATCATGATGACCTTAATACAGATAAATATAGCTAAACAAAGTAAATAAACTAACCGCCCAATTTGGAAGAAGTGCAAGCACCGTAGGGGTGAGCCCACTGTACAAACCGCGCAAACCCTCCTTTCGAAATATCTGTTGTAAGCTACCTATGATGATACTACCTGGCCAATTACAAGCAAAAAGCATCCTCATCTTGCATTCATGTAAAATATGAGGGGCATTGGCCTCAACTGTTAATACAAGAACTTTTAAGAATCTCTAAAAGCAAATATGAGCAATAGCTAGCAAGTCATATAACTATATCCCACCCAAAAATAAAATAATCTGACCTGTACTATGAGCACTTTTGAGCTGCGGCAGCCCATGCACCTGAAACCTAGTCTTAATAACATCCAAAGGACAAACAAAAGTGGCTGCCATCACACCTGTGTCAATTCAAATTCAAACTCATAAGAATCTCCACAATCAGCAGCAATTCTAACTTCTATCCATGATAACACCTAAAACAATTAAAATTGCACTATTACAGATCGCCTCGTTCCAATTTCCATCTTGGTGTCCTATATTGCATCAATACAAAATCATCAACAGTTTTTCTTTATTATTGACTAAGTCAACATACTAATAGTACTACCTCCATCTCATTATAATCGCTACAGATCCACCTGACACAGATGCTGATACACATTTTTAATGGTTAATAACTTAAATTATGTATAATAAAAAATTATAAAAATTTAATATTCTAAAACTATAAGATTAGACACAGATGCTGATACACATTTTTAATGGTTAATAACTTAAATTATGTATAATAAAAAATTATAAAAATTTAATATTCTAAAACTATAAGATTAGACGAATCTAACAAGATCTCACTTAATTATATTTTTCTTACATAACTATGATAAAAATACGAATCAAAACTTAAACAGTGAATAGTGCCAAAAAACCAAAGGTGACAATCAAAGTGAGACGGAGGAAGTATACTTTTTGGTGGTTGATATTTTATGACTTTAAAACGTAATAATAGTACTCCCTAGCATAGCTCTAGCGACTTTAAGTTTTCAACACAACAACTTGCAATAATTACTATTGAATACTGTTTCATCTATATCAAAAAAACATGAAATGAAAGCGCGGAGATGACATTTACCCGCCGCAGCTCCGGCGCCGGCGTTGCAGATGAATCCATTATGACTAGAGCTATTTGTAGCAGCCGCCATGGATAAATCAACAAAAATAGGATTCTTGCGCAAAACAATCTAATTTTCAAACATCAACAGCAAAGACGGTCGTATCAGTGCCTTGGCAGTTGGAGAAGTCCGCCGTGAACTCCACAGAGACAGATCGCCGCCGAGAACAACAATCGGGCGGCCAATCCATTCAATTCCACTTATACTAGAACATATAGCATTCAAGCCAATCTCCCTTATACCGGTAAAAACAACACAGAAAACAAGTCGCTCAAAAATCGAAAATTCCGAATATACCTAAAAATGAGCTGTTGCTGTTGGATTATTCGGCTATTGAATCAGAATAGCATCATAATCGAGCATGGATTAGGAATTAGGGATAGGAGAAGTATCAAATTGACAAAGAAATAAAGCGGAAGGGGACAGAAGAAATACAGAGGGCAAGGATTGAATTAGAAGATGAAAATGGAAGTGGCAAACAAACGCAATTTATAGTCTCCGTTTAGGCTAGTTTGGCAGAAAACCCCGGCTTTTTTAGATTTAACTTTTAAAAATATACCGAAAATAGTCTATACTGTACAACTGCACTAAGAATATCTATATTCATAACCACCCCAACCACCCAACTATCCAATCATCTCATTATTTAATTAATTTCTCTATCATTCAACTCATCAATATACATCCCAACCCGACCACCTCAATTTTACATACTTTATCAATAACCACCCAACCATCCAACCACAATATTATATATAATTATTTTAATTTATACAATTTTAAATTATGTTGAAATATATATAAAAAAAATGTATCAAAAATATAAATATTTTAGCTTACTTATAAAGAATAAAAAATCTAAAATTTTAATATATTTTTTATTTATTTTTATTTTCTAGAAATTTTTAAATGGGTTAAACATATCAAAATTGATGTATTATGTATTTAACAAAAATATAGCAAGAGTGGTCTCTATTTGTAGAGAATGAAAATTTATAAAATTTGATATATTTTTTATTTATTTATTTTTATTTTAAAATATAAAAAATATAATGATTTTAATGAGATTTGTTTAAAATTTTAGTTGACCAATGGGAATTAAACAAATGTCCTAATCCCATTGGCCAAGAATGATGAGACCAAGTGGTCTCATATCTCATTTGGTCGACCATCCCATTGAGACTACATCCCATTTTTGTTTTTTTTTTTTTTTTGAATAATGATGTGGCGGTTGGGTCTTGGTGGAGGAAGATCATGGTTGGAGGTAGTCTAATCAATTTTACCTTTTCAAAAAAAAACTTTACTATTTAATTTTTAGTAACCATCAAATTTTAATATCAAAATTTTAAATGAAACTCTGAATGCACCGCTCTTTCCAATGTTTAACTTTTAAAACTTTACATTCTAAACTCTAATTTTTAACTCTATTGACAAACACTAAATATTTTTCACCACTCGTAAGAGAATTATGAATATTCGTATTATATACATTATAAAAAAATAAAATAAATAGAGAATTGGGTGAAGATTTGAACCTAGGTTAGAAGCTATAAGCTAGGAATTATGACAAAATATTCTGGACCCAACGAAAAAAAAAAGAGAGATCCGAAATTATTAGGGCAGAAATAATTTGAACTAAAAACTTTTGCTCGACTTGTTCACATAATATATAAGTATAAAACATAGTCAAATGAGATATTATTATATTCGTCTAATCACGTAATTTTATAATATAAATTTGTTATAATTTTTACTTGTATATAATTTAAAATATAAATGATTACATGTGTATTGAATTGCGTATAGTGCAGAAATAGAGAGGTTATAAAAAAAATGGTGGGAGTATAAAATATATATATATATATAATTAATTTATTATTATAGTGCATTCTCAATTAGTTTTCCTCTCTACTTTTCATTTCCTCATTTGATCATTAGGTATTTTAGATGATTGTTTTATTTGGTTTATGATGATGTTTTTTTGGAATTATTGAGGTTTTGGTTAATAAATATTTATATTAAGTTAATAGTCCAATCTATGGATGAATGTTTTATTTCAATTTTTTTTTTAATATTTATTTTGAGTTGGAATCATGGAAATTTGATTGATTAATCTAGTTGAATTCGTAAAGAATATTTTATGTGATTTATTTTTGCACTTGTGTTTAATTGATATTATAACACCCGTAAAATTTTGAATAAAAATTTAAGTTTAAACAGTGACATTCAAAATTTTTTAAATTCTCCTTAGATTTTCATTGATGATCATTAAATAATTTAAAGAATGTAAATTAATACTTTCTTAAAGCAACGACCATTTAATCTAAATTTAGTATGAATTAATTAGACATTTTTAAACCTAAAACCCCAACTAACATTTTAACACAAATTAAATTGTGTAATGAGCTACCAGTGAAATATTTTAAAAACTTGAGTCCACTAGTTATAAACTTTGGAATAAATATAATTGGACATGAGTTAGTGATAGAATAAATTGCATGGTTGAATTTAAATTTTTAGCTAATTATATTATGTAGTATTTAAATAATTAATTGGTACAAGTCAGATGGTACCATTAATTTATAAATGTCGGATTCAATATTATTAGATATGGATTAAAATATTAAGTTAAGCCTTCACCATTTTTTTTTAAAAAAAATATTAACCAATTTAATTGATGAAGATTTATATTTTGTCCACACCGTAATAAGAATTGTCCCGAATTGAAGAATGGGAAATCTATTATTATGTTCAATAAGTTAAAAAAAATTTAAGTGTTACAAAAATTATTAAGTCCATAATTAAATCAAGTACTATGTGTTTGGGCCAATTGAATTAAATGATCCAACATACAAAATAGAACAAGATTAATCTGAGCCCAACAACCTTGGCCCAACACCAAACTTGGCCCAACACCCAAAAGCATAACCCTAACCCTAACCCTAATGCACCAGCCGCCTTTCCGGCGCCGCCACCGCCGGCGGCGAACTTCCGGCGAGCCGCCGGCCACCACCTACGGCCTCTTTCCGGATCTCCACCGCCACCATTCTCCATTCCCGTCACCACCGCGGCCTCCGCCGCCCCTGCTCCACCACCTCCGCCCTCATTCCGCCATTCCCACTCCATCTCCGCCACCGCCGGACGGCAACCCGCCACCACCATCTATTTTCCACAATAATTCGGCCACCATTCCGTCCTCCTCCAAGCCACCACCTTGCGCCGCCGCCCCCACTCTTTTTCCGGCCACCTCCAACCCCCAAAGCCACCGCAACCCTCGGCCACCCACCACCTCCGACCATCTCCGCCGCCCCTGCTCACTGCCGCCGCCCTCCTCCACCATCATCTCATCAACACCACCCTCCTCTCCATCTCCCTCCTCCATTCCCGGATCCAAATACCAACACCACCAAATCAAAAATAAAACAAGAGAAAGAAGAAGAATAGGAAAAGAGAGAGAGATCCGAGAGTGAGAGAGGGAGTGCCACCTGACCGCCGCCCGTCGCCGCCGGCAGCCCGCGGCCACCGCCGCCCCTTACCCATCTCGCCACCGTCCAGCCTCCATCTCCATTCTTGCCTTCACCACCACTACCATCCCTTTTCTCCAAAAATCTAAACACCCAAACACCCATCAAAATAAAAGTAAAATAGAAAGAGATAGAGAAGGGAGCCATTGTCGGCAACCGGTCGCCATCGCTGTGTCTCCATCGCCGCTCGTTGTGTGCCCGGAGAAATTCATGAGCATGGGGACTAAGTTGAAAGGAGAGTTGTGGAGGAGAAGGAAAGTTATGGAAGATTTTTTTTGTAGGGACTAATGGGGTTGATGGTATTAAAGAGGAACGCGGATCGATTGTTTATAAAACTATCCCTAAGCAGCTCACCACTCACTCTTCATCCTTCCCATATTATTTCCAGTACCTCTTTCCTTTCCAATTTTTTTTTTATTATTTATTTCCCAACTTTCCAGCTATTCCCACGTTCTATTTTGCCATTTTGAGAGCAGTAGGAGATTTCAGAAATTCTCTGGTAAGAATTAATAGAATTTAAAAATGTATAGTTATTATTTATTCTAAAATATTATTATATTATATTAAATTAATGTTAAAATTTTTGCTAGCCAAATAACTGAAAAATGGGTATCTGCTCGTAGCCTGTGCGTGTGTCATACCATTTCGTCACGGTAACTGTAAGTGGATTTTTACTCTTTGGAGTAAGCCCAATTTTATTTTAGCTTGAGCATAAATTTCAATACCGCATTTATATTTTAAATTTATGCTTATTGCTCCCTACTGTTTTTGGAATATTGGTATGCCATTTTTATGTGCTTAATAATTGTTATAACCATTCTCAAAATCCTACGGATTTTTGAGCGCGCATTGTTACGGGGGTGGGACTGTGTGTGGGTCGCTGCTGCCCAACTCCCACGTTTGTTGTGCAATATTTAGCCACACGGGGACCACTGGGATTATTCAGCCCGATGCCATTACCTTATCTCACAGTGGGTTTGAGGAAATTTCTTACCTCTCCCACACCCTTGAGTGTATGTGCGAATTGGGCCCTACGGCGGGGAACCTGCACATCACGGTGGCTGAGATAATTATTTATCGGTAACGCATATTGTTATATTATCTGTTCCCGGGATATAGACTAATATTTCATTTATGTATAAATTATCCTCGTTTAAGCATGCCTTATTCTCTAAATGTTATTTAAATTATTTCCGTAACTCGACCTCCTCCGGGAGTAAGGGTCTACTTACTCAGCGATTGTTTTCGCTGACTCTACATTTTTCACAATTTCCTTTCAGGATATGAGATCTGCAAGGTTCGGTAGAGCATCTTTTGCACGGGCACGGTTTGGGATATTATTATTATTTTTTAAAAAAAATGTATATTTTAAAATCCCCAATGGGATAAATAATTATTACTTGGCATAGATTTTATTTTTAGCATGGAGAAATTATTTGGGTTTAATCCCTACTTGTGCAATTATTGTGACCTACCAGTCTAAACAACGCGCTTCATGTTTTTATCATATTGTTTTTAAATGCGCGGTAATAATTTTTTTTTTTAAATTAAAATTTCCATGGATTTATTCCATTCTTACCGTTGCGCGCATTTGAGGAATATATTCCTCTGTGTTGGTTGTGTGAACCGCACAAATTTTATTAAGCTTATTATATACTTGTTACAGTATTATAAGCTTATGTGAACATTATATGTTAACTTGTCCGGAAAGTGGTTAGCATATACATTAAACTCCGATTTTATGCAAGTATGCCTGCTAGCCGTAGCGTATTCCGGACGGCCCGGAATGCGTGGCGGTAACATCGGCCCATTCTTCCCGCACTGTGCTTCCGCTGTTCTTTTAGGGAAAATGGGGGTGTTACAGATTGGTATCAGAGCGGTTTTGCTCTATGGAAATGTGCATTTAAATTATTAAAATTTTTGCACTAGAAAATATTTTTGGAAGCATTATTGCCATGCGAAGTCGTGCATTAATTTTTTATTTTTTTATTTAAAAAAAAGGAAAAGTTTTGCACGAAAAATATTTGGAAGTATTTTGCCCTAAGAAGTAGTACATTTAAATTGTAGAAATTTTGCACGAGAAGATTTTTAAAAAAATATGCCAAGTATTATTTTTAAAGTTTTATTTGGGGATGGGAACATATACACATGCATATAGGCACGAGCAGAAATTTTTATCTATTACGTTTTATTTCTTCTACAAGAATTTCTCAAAGAATCGAACTTAGAGCTAGAGAAGTATGACTTGTTTTTATAGATATACTGGAAATCAGTATATTATTATTTATGACCTTTTATTCTTACTATATGTTTGTATTTCATATTTATATGAACGTCTCTAGTGGGATGACCTCAGTTCCAAAAAGCTAGACCAGAATATGAAATAATTAAACAGTATAATAAATCCATTGTGCAAACATAATTATTCAAATCCTATTAATTGCACTAGACCCACCATGTTACCATATACCATTAATAATGGTATTAAATGTTGTTGTCGACTAGATGGGGGCAAACCTGCAGTTGCGGTTTCTGGCATTTCTCATTGGATGCTTGAATTTTTGATCTTTGCTATCGTTTAACATAGTGGTATGCGGATATTATATGGTAGTCTTGGAGATTTTTATTTGTGAGTACTATGGGGACTGTGCCTAAGTCGATGCAAATAGTTGCTTTCCTGTGTTTTGTCTAGCAGTTGCCTTTGCTCTGTAGGGTACTATTTTTCCATTGCTGTGAGCGGGGAGCATGGCATAGACTTTTTGATGTTGTAGGGGATGTATACTGGATCCCATGATCTGAATAATGTATGGCTCTCTCGTTGGGAATAAAAGTTTTCTTCTCCAAAAAAATATATATATATATATATAAAATAATAATAATAATAATAATATCACAAGACAACTAGAGCAAATTGGTGCATAAAATATGTAAACTAGTTTAGGATCGTCAACATCAGTGAAGAAATTTCATTAACTTTTGGATTATTGAATACACTTTTCTTCCGAATAGATTACATATGCATGTATGTATATATCAATACAGACTTACATATACATGTTTAACACTAGTTAAATGCATATGTTCAAAAAAAAATAATAATAAAAAAATCATGTGAAATGAATTTATACGCGGAAGGAATTAATGAAAGGAAAATAAAATAAAATAAAATCAAAAGATAACTCTAAGATTAGAGTTTCCCTCATCAAGTGGACGAAAGAATACATGTTTATATGTATACTAGTATACACTATTGTATATATGCAGATTTATCATATACATTATGTGCCAAGTGTTTGATCTATATAGTTAGTTGAAGGATATCATTTTGGATCGTTACTAGATATAGTATTAGCATCAAAGATCAGCAATTATATGATTGGTGCCTTTTTTCCCATGAAAAGGAGATGAATATTAGTATAGTAGTATTATTATGATACAGTGATGTTACATGAATAATAAATTTTTCAACTGTAATGCATCAAATGTACATGTCCCTACAAAATTAAAGATCCTCTCCTACTATCCCAACTTACTCTACAGATGATAATGGCCAAAATTGACCATTATTTTCAATCTATTTCCGTGTCTAATACGGATATTTGATCGCATTCCGGTCTTATTTAAATAAGAAAGCAGTTGAATTTCACAGATTTATGCAAGTTTATATAAATAATAAGCTGGTATTGAAAAATACAAAATATTGTTATTTTTATTAAATTTGTATTAAAAAAAAACCCAAAAACATGATAAAAATATTAAAAACCATACACTTGATTAATTTTGGTTCAGTGTTGTCTATTCGGTGAAACTCGGATTCATTAAATAGAATACAAACCAAATAATCAAGTGGAATAAATATTATATTTATATTATTACATTTTGATGTATATATTTATTTAATTCTTATGTTTATCTTTATTTCCATTTTCTGTTTTAATTAGAATTAATTGGTCCACTAATCCAATTATTTGATTAAATGCAGGTTATTTAATTAATTTGGTCCAGTCCAATAGTCCAATCAAATGTACATGTCCCTACAAAATTAAAGATCCTCTCCTACTATCCCAACTTACTCTACAGATGATAATGGCCAAAATTGACCATTATTTTCAATCTATTTCCGTGTCTAATACGGACATTTGATCGCATTCCGGTCTTATTTAAATAAGAAAGCAGTTGAATTTCACAGATTTATGCAAGTTTATATAAATAATAAGTTGGTATTGAAAAATACAAAATATTGTTATTTTTATTAAATTTGTATTAAAAAAACCCAAAAACATGATAAAAATATTAAAAACCATACACTTGATTAATTTTGGTTCAGTGTTGTCTATTCGGTGAAACTCGGATTCATTAAATAGAATACAAACCAAATAATCAAGTGGAATAAATATTATATTTATATTATTACATTTTGATGTATATATTTATTTAATTCTTATGTTTATCTTTATTTCCATTTTCTGTTTTAATTAGAATTAATTGGTCCACTAATCCAATTATTTGATTAAATGCAGGTTATTTAATTAATTTGGTCCAGTCCAATAGTCCAATTTGTTCCAGGCCCAATCTCCATTAGCCCATTTCCTCAAATTCTCCTAGCCCAATAATCCAATACCAATACAAGCCCAAACACCATTCAACAAGCCAAGCCCAGTCCAAACACCTCAAGCCCAACCCTAAAGTTAACCTAACCCTAACCCTAAAACCTAACCTGCTTCCGCCGCCGCCGCCGCCGGCGGCCGGCCGGCGAAACCCTCAACAAACTCAGCACCCTTCTCCCCCCCTTCCCAGCCCATCTTCACCATCATCCACCTTCTCGAACCACCTCCGGCCACCATCTCTACCCCATCTCTCCTATCTCAGCCGCGTCTCCGCCGCCCCCATCCATTTTCCGACCACCTCATCCAAAATCCGCCACCACCGGAGCCCCAACAGCCCCATCACCACCACCATTTTCCACCTCCATCAACAACTCCAGCCGTGCTCCCTCCTCCAGTCCGCCACTCATTCCAGCCTTCCGGTCACCTCCTTCTCGGATTTGTTACCATCTCCGTCACCTTCAACCTCATTCCGATTTCCCCACTGCTGGCCGCCCCTGTTCAGCCACCCTCTAGCTTCCTCCGCCCTTCGCCGCCTCAGCCTCCGCCACTCGAATCCCGCCGCCGCTCGCCTCCGATGGCCGCTGCTATTCCGAAATCCAAAGGCCAAAATCAAGAGAGGGAGAAGAAGGAAATAGAGGAAGAGAAAGAAGAAAAGAAAACTGAGAAAATAAAAGAAAAAGAAGAAGCGAGACAGAAACTGGAAGAAACGAGTGAAAGAAAGAAAATTGGTTGAGGAAGAAGAAGTAGAAGAAGAAGAATCGAAGAAGAAAGAAAACTGGAAGAACGAGAAGAAAGTGGAGAAAACTGGAGAGGATTTTGAAAAATGGAATGAAGAAAATGGGAAAGAGAAAAGAGGAGAAGAATAGAGAGAGAGAAGAGGAGAAAGAGAAAATTAACCCTTTGTCGCGGAAGGGTACACCGCGACAAAATGCTCCGCGACCAAAAAAAAATGCTCCGCGACTGTGAGAGGAGTATCAAGACACATAATTTTGTCGCGGAACATGGTTCCGCGACAAAATGGAACGCGACCGCGACAAGCCTTCCGCGACAGAGACACGCATTCCGCGACCAGAAGAAGCAGCAGTCACGTGACACCCATCCCCACTCTCCCAATTCAAATTCCCACATGTCAAATTGATGAGAAGGTCCCTGGACTGCAAGTCCCGCAATACATGGAAAGTTTGTCTTTTCCCCTGGATCTCGAGCTCCCGCCCCCTCCTGCGCGCCATCTTGGAGCTAAAAAGTGTTTTGTCCCTAGCCAATTTGTTCCGCGACAAAGCAGTTGTTTAGCGACCAGGTGGGCCTTGAATGGGCCTAGGGTTTTCCTACTCATCTATAAATATATCCTCCTACCCCCCTTGAACAGTAACCTAGCTACACTCTATTTTATTTTACTGTTCTTGGAGGCACCACTGTGCTCTCCAAGAATTTATTAGAATAGGTGGTTTAGTCTGTTTTAATTTTATGCAATGTAGTAATAGACTTTAGCTTAGTTTTAATTTATGTTTTTGTAATAAATTAGTGTAGCTAGTGTTCACTTTTTATTTTTCCAGTTTATATTTTTGTATTTTGGGTTGAAAACACTTAACCAATGGGTGTGTTTAACCCATTTTTGGTTTTTGTTGATTATATGAGAAAATGTTTCACAAAAACATGTTATGGAATTTATTCCATGGATTGTCTACTGTTTTGGTTTATGCTTTTGGTCACTTGACCAACTTATTTTTATGTTTTAGGTAGATTTTTAATTTTTATTTATTTATTTATTTATGCATATATTTTGTGTTGCATTATTCCCGTCTTAATCCCACGGATTAAGACGCAAACCCCGAGATTCCACTATAAGGGGTTATGCTGTCAAAATTTTATAAAATTTTTAAAACCCTTTGTCGCCATACAATCTTGTCGCGGAACCACGTTCCGCGACAAAACCCATGTTTAGCGACAAAGGACCAAATTCTTGCATTTTGTCTGCATGACTTTTGTCGCGGAATACCCTTGTCGCGGAACCACGTTCCGCGACAAAATCTTATTCCGAGACAGAAAATTATGCCTTTCCATTATTTTAAAACCCTTGGTCGCGGAACAACTCTTGTCGCGGAACCACGTTTCGCGACAAAACACTTGATTAGCGACCAAGGACCCAAATACTTGTAATTTTATTCTGGGAGGTGTAACGCCCCGAAAATTCAAACATGATTTTCGCAAGCATTACCCCTGTACTAACTATCCTAAACTAGTGGCCAGCTAATTTAAAACAGCTAGTACAAGACTGAGTAAACCTAAAGTGATCATCTGATTAATCCAGTTTAATGCGGAAACTAAAACAAATAAAACACATAAGCACATAGGAGGTTCCACCATAATAATCAAATAAACATTCCAGCAGCTCATCCAGGCTGCAAGCCTCTCAAATAGCATACCAACCACAGATAGTTTCATAGTATCACATAACCACGTAAAGATAGACATAAAAGTCCTATCTATGTGATCTCTCAATACCCTCAAACCCAGTCATGCTCCAGTACCTCCAGCAGGATCTATAAAACAGACAAAGCAAAGGGGTCAGCACAAGTACTGAGCAAGGGCATGCGTGCAGGGGTTTATAGGGGATATAATATAATAATAAACAGATAACAAAAGAAGCAGATAAAACATCACACCGTCCCATACCGGTGCTTCAACCACAAACATACAATTTATGCAAACATCACACCGTCCCATACCGGTGCTTCAACCACAGGCATACAATTTATGCACGTGATGCATGGCCTAACATACACCTATCTACCCTATATGCAAATGCAAATGAATATGCCTAGCCGGCAACCTAAACCCGGGCGGTATGAACCCACGGGTGAGGATATCATCAACTCGAACCCGTTACAGGGTAACATACACCATCCCCGCAGGGACCACAGGCATCACAGCCCAATCACAGGCATAACAGCCAAATCACAGGCATCACAGCCTAATAATCACCCCGCAGGGCCATCGGGACTCAACAACACCGGTAAAGGCTGCCCGATCAGACATTTCCAATATGTCCATCCATCCATAATGCAATACCATGCATTATAATAACCAGCCCAAAAGGGCCAACATGAATAAAAACCAATAATCCACCCCGCAGGGTCATCGGGACTCAACAACACCGATAAAGGCTGCCCGATCAGACATTTCCAATATGTCCATCCATTCATAATGCAATATCATGCATTATAATAACCACCCCAAAAGGGTAACAGACATAACAGTCAATAATACACCCCGCAGGGCCATCCAGACTCAACAACACCTGTGAAGGTTGCCCGATCAATCATAAACGTCATAATAACCCATCGGGTTAATAACCATCAATTTCAATGCAATAACATGCATATGAAAATAACATGATAATCAAGAATTACCTTCGCAAGGTTCGCCTGTTCCACAATACCATATAAACATCTCGCGTACCTTTCAAAGCTAAGACAGCATCCCGACACAACATAATGAGTGTCATTTCACCACATGAGTATGAACCTCATGTCCCAACAGGTTGTAACATTATATTCACGACCTCCATGAGTTATATACACATTCCCAAATTTCAAAACACCGCAAGGAAATCATAATTCATTCATTAGAGCGAGGAGTTCGACAAGAACACACGAATAGGCATTCATCACCATCTAATAAGCGATATGATAACCCGATAAGCATATCATCATATAAATTATCATACCATAAGCTTAAACCCTCATAAATATTGTGAATAATAAACCTGCGAATCAAACGGAAGAAAAATCGAGCAAAAACTCCAATATCATCCAAAAATCACCCCAACACACACAATAATGCAAGCATAACCCTTGCCTTAAATGAGTGATGATCCACAAGCTTCAATAACAGCTCCCAAGCCTTCCAATCACCAACAGTAAGCTACAACGCAAGAATAAATCTCAAAATCCAACAATTTCTCATTTGGACCAAAAATCATGTCCAACGTCGCAGATTACGCCAAATCAGTTTAAAAATTCATACGACAGGCAAAGGATGTGAAATTTAGACTGTAGGTTGCCAAGACATAGAGGAACAACTTTCATGTTTTGTACTTTTTAAAATAAGGCCTATAAACTGTTCAAAATCCAAGTTCTTTACAGAACATGCATTCTGCCGGAAATTCAACAATAGACTTAAACGTTTCAACAGGTGTTAGAAATACTAAAACTCGTCCAAAAATTCTGATATTTTAACACAAAGTAGATAACACATATATAAGTATTTTTCATGAAGAAGTAATGTGGGTTTGAGGACTCTAAATCATTCAAAAACTCAGATTTCAGAAAATAACATCTCTTAACTTTCAGTAAAAATGGATTTTGACCTTCCGATAAACCAGATCCCATATCTTTTTCATACGACAATTAAAAATCACGAAATTTGACAGAGAGATACTTCACACAATTATGAACATCTTTCATGAAGAAATGGTTGAGGGAAAACAACTATAAAGTGGTCAAAAATGCTCTACAAGTTCAGACTATGGTGCTGTCAGATTTCCAGCAAAAGTCTTAAGTAAACCAGATTCAATTTGGGATAGAAAATGGAGTCCAAAATTCGTGAAATTTGGAGGACAAAAGCTTTATGATGTTAAGAACATTTTTCATGAAGAAAGGTTTTCGGAATAAGGTCTGGAAAAGGTTCGAAAATACAGATGCAAAAGGTTGCGCAACAATAGATCAAAGTTGACAGATTTAACAATTGATTGTTCTAAGTTTATAACTTCTAAATTTTTCAACCAAACACATCAAAACTTGAAATGGACAGAGATTCAACTTACATAAGCCTCCTCAATCAAGATCCAAACTCCAATTGAAGATTTACACCTTCATTTCAAGCCGGTCTACAAGAAGTTCATCACACAACACCCATTTTCGTCACCTCCAAAACACCCATTAAAAATCACTTCTATTTTCATAAAAACAAGGAATATATGGGGGAAAACACTTACCTCAAGTTATAGTATGAATCCCCCACTTGATTTCGCACTAAAATCCTCAATTTCTCAAGAATTTCAAGATCCCCAATTTGCCTCTTGCATAGTGACGGGAATGGAGAAGAAATTGACAATGAAATGGGTTTCCTACCCCAAAATCTGATTTGTAGGCTCAAATAATTGCCTCGGGCCGGGCCAAGGGTTGCGGGTCGGGCCTAAAGGTAAGTAATTGGGCTGGGCTATCAAGTATTGGACCAAATACACCTTAATTCTTCAACTTGAGCACTTGAGCTCTTATTAATTTGTGGGTCTGCTACCCACTTATTAATCCACTTCAATATAATAACTCTTCTACAAAAATATATATATTATTTATCTCTATTAATTAAACACAATTAATTAAATTAATTATGCGTTAATTAATCGGGATGTTACAATCTCTCCCCCTTAGGATCATTTCGTCCCCGAAATGCATAATAAATCACATGATCATCAATGAACAATCAAGGGTAGAATGTTACTTCATTATGAAGAAGTAAAAATCAAAGTCTGGCTACTTCAGTTTCATATGCTCCCCAGTTTCTCCAAATAACATCTTCAGCTCCGTGTCTAGACCACAACACCTTAACCATCAACATGGTTTTATCCCTCGGAACCTCATCATTTGTATCAATCACCCCATCTGGAACTCTTCGAACTTAAGACTAGCATCCAATTCAACTTTATCAAGCTGAATGATCTTATCTGGATTAGACATAAACTTCCTAAGTTGGGAAGTATGGTATGGAATACATCATGGGCTCGACCCACTTCAGATGGCAAAACAACCTATAAACCACTTTACCAACTCTCTCCACAATCTCATATGGTCCAATGTATCTCGGGCTCAACTTGCCCTTCTTACCGAACCAGCATATCCCTCACATAGGCGATACCCGTAGTATTACCCTATCACCAACCTCAAACTCCACCTCTCGACGGGCTAAATCAACATAGCTCTTCTGTCTGTCCTGAACCTCTTATATTCGATCCCTGATGATCTTCACCAACTCGATTGTCTGCTCAATCATCTCAGGACCCACATTCACCTTATCTGTTGGATCATTCCAACATAATGGACTCCTATACTTTCTCCCATATAATGCCTCGGAGGGAGCCACTAAATTTCCAAAACATGAACTACCGCTGTCGTCTCCAAATCATGTGTTGGGTAGTTCTGCTGATCACCTTCTCGTTCTGCGCCAACACACCACCCAAACCTCTAGGTGATGCATTTGTGTAAACTTCATACTTACCTGACTCATCAGGTAATATGAATACAGGTGCCTCTGTCATTACATTCTTCCAAAGTTCAAACGCCTGCTCACAATCATCATCCCACTGGAATTTAACATCGTTACACAACAATCTCATCCGAGGTCTAGCAATGCTAGAAAATCCCTCAATAAACCTGCTATAATAACCAACAAGCTCTAAGAAACTTCGGATCTTCCCCACATTTTCGGGACTTGCCATTTAAATACAGCTTTTACCTTAGCAGGATCAACATACATACCATTACCGGAAACAATGTGCCCCGGAAAAGACACACTCTCCAACCAAAATTCACATTTGGAGAGTTTAGCATACAGTTTATGCTCTCACAATGTATTCAAAACTGTTCTCAAGTGACCCGCGTGTGCCTCACGCGTCGGCGAATAAACCATAATATCATCTATGAACACAACCGCGCACACGGCCAGCATGGGATGTAATACCCTATACATGAGATCCATGAAGATCGCTAGTGCGTTAGTCAAACCAAAAGACATGACCGGGAATTCAAATGTCCTCAACGAGTCCTGAAAACTGTCTTAGGCCTATCCGCCTCCGCCACCCTTATCTGATGGTAGCCCAATTTCAAATCAATCTTACTAAAAAATACTGGCCCCTCTCAACTAATCAAATAGATCCCCAATCCGAGGTAAAGGATACTTGTTTTTCCCGTGATTCAATTCAATTCTCTGTAATCGATGCACATCCTCATCGACCCATCATTCTTCTAAACAAACAAAACATGAGCTCCTTAAGGCGAGCTACTCGGCTAAATATACATGGTAAGCTCATTCAATAGATCCTTCAACTCCTTCAGTTCACAGGAGTCATATGGTAAGGAGCCTTAGAAATATGAGCTGCATCAGGCATCAGCTCAATAGTAAAATCAATCTCCCAAGCAGATGGGAGACCTGAATTTCGTCGAGAAATACATCCCCAAACTCAGAGACAACAGGGACACTCGAAGCAGCAGGAACCTCTGCTCGAAGATCCCTCATGTGCCACAGGGAAAGAGAACAACCCCTGCGCATCAAATCACACAACGCAGCAACAAAAATCACACCAATAACAGGTGGAATCAACGGATGTCGATAAGAAACACAGTTACCCAAAGAATCCAAAAAGGATATTCGTGGAACACCAAAATCAATCACAGCACAATGGCAAACAGCCAATCCATGCCCAATAGCACGTCAAAACCAGCCGGGCTAAAGACCACCAGGTCAACCCTGAATTCGCGACTCTCGATGCTCAACACAGCATCTTGCATCAAATGATCACTTCGAATATTATCACCCGAAGGTAAAGAAACAAGCATCTGGTAGGGCGCCAACGGTCCTACTCCATTCTCACGAATGAAATTCAGATTCTTAAAAGAACGAGACTCTAGAGTCAAACACAGTAACCGTAATACAAATTGCAACATTAATAATTCGCATAACAGGGAAACAAGCTTGCCTCTCAACCAGAGAGTCAAAGAGAAACACTCACGGTACAAGAATTTAAAACACTTACTAAAACGTTATCCGATCAACATAACGTTTCCATCACATACAGACAACATACTTGGCAAGTCCTCATAGGTCGACCTTGCCCTATATGCTATGACAGTCCCATATCGTATGAATCTCGTCGTGCAGAACAGCCACCCGGCCTCGTATACGATGCAAACACCCAACGATTCGAATAACAATCACACGTTCTATCGATTGACCCCATAGTCAATCATGTGTCTTGTCAAACAATTATTCTGTCTGAATAACCCAACTATACTCTCACGGACATAGATTACAATGGGTTTCCATCGTATTTCATAAACCAAATGATATGCTACTGTTAATCTCACCCAAGTTTGTTATCCCACTAGGGAGACTTGCAAGTTGCATCTCACTCTCTGGGGTACTTCAAACCCCTATGGATATCACCCACAATATTGCTTTCTATTAGAACACCATTCAAATAGCTCGACTCCCAAGAGCCAACCTTTCGTTTCAGACGTGGGTTGATCTTAATCACAACATTAACAAACAATGTTAGCAGAAATCACCAATCGTATACAAAGCAGTATATATAAATGACAAAATTAAATAACCGATCAACAGCCATTCATAGTTCTCAATAACTGTGAGATAACAAGGATCCTGACTGGAGTACCACGGTTCCCTCACAGTTCCCCAACTGTGAATTAACCTGGTGTGCGCAGAAATAAACAGATATAATAAAAATAAAATTCAATGCTATATGTACCCCGCACACAACTCACCACCTATGTCTACACAAATTTTAATAAGATAATAGAGCACACAGGCTCTGATACCACTCTGTAACGCCCCGAAAATTCAAACATGATTTTCGCAAGCATTACCCCTGTACTAACTATCCTAAACTAGTGGCCAGCTAATTTAAAACAGCTAGTACAAGACTGAGTAAACCTAAAGTGATCATCTGATTAATCCAGTTTAATGCGGAAACTAAAACAAATAAAACACATAAGCACATAGGAGGTTCCACCATAATAATCAAATAAACATTCCAGCAGCTCATCCAGGCTGCAAGCCTCTCAAACAGCATACCAACCACAGATAGTTTCATAGTATCACATAACCACGTAAAGATAGACATAAAAGTCCTATCTATGTGATCTCTCAATACCCTCAAACCCAGTCATGCTCCAGTACCTCCAGCAGGATCTATAAAACAGACAAAGCAAAGGGGTCAGCACAAGTACTGAGCAAGGGCATGCGTGCAGGGGTTTATAGGGGATATAATATAATAATAAACAGATAACAAAAGAAGCAGATAAAACATCACACCGTCCCATACCGGTGCTTCAACCACAAACATACAATTTATGCAAACATCACACCGTCCCATACCGGTGCTTCAACCACAGGCATACAATTTATGCACGTGATGCATGGCCTAACATACACCTATCTACCCTATATGCAAATGCAAATGAATATGCCTAGCCGGCAACCTAAACCCGGGCGGTATGAACCCACGGGTGAGGATATCATCAACTCGAACCCGTTACAGGGTAACATACACCATCCCCGCAGGGACCACAGGCATCACATCCCAATCACAGGCATAACAGCCAAATCACAGGCATCACAGCCTAATAATCACCCCGCAGGGCCATCGGGACTCAACAACACCGGTAAAGGCTGCCCGATCAGACATTTCCAATATGTCCATCCATCCATAATGCAATACCATGCATTATAATAACCAGCCCAAAAGGGCCAACATGAATAAAAACCAATAATCCACCCCGCAGGGTCATCGGGACTCAACAACACCGATAAAGGCTGCCCGATCAGACATTTCCAATATGTCCATCCATTCATAATGCAATATCATGCATTATAATAACCACCCCAAAAGGGTAACAGACATAACAGTCAATAATACACCCCGCAGGGCCATCCAGACTCAACAACACCTGTGAAGGTTGCCCGATCAATCATAAACGTCATAATAACCCATCGGGTTAATAACCATCAATTTCAATGCAATAACATGCATATGAAAATAACATGATAATCAAGAATTACCTTCGCAAGGTTCGCCTGTTCCACAATACCATATAAACATCTCGCGTACCTTTCAAAGCTAAGACAGCATCCCGACACAACATAATGAGTGTCATTTCACCACATGAGTATGAACCTCATGTCCCAACAGGTTGTAACATTATATTCACGACCTCCATGAGTTATATACACATTCCCAAATTTCAAAACACCGCAAGGAAATCATAATTCATTCATTAGAGCGAGGAGTTCGACAAGAACACACGAATAGGCATTCATCACCATCTAATAAGCGATATGATAACCCGATAAGCATATCATCATCTAAATTATCATACCATAAGCTTAAACCCTCATAAATATTGTGAATAATAAACCTGCGAATCAAACGGAAGAAAAATCGAGCAAAAACTCCAATATCATCCAAAAATCACCCCAACACACACAATAATGCAAGCATAACCCTTGCCTTAAATGAGTGATGATCCACAAGCTTCAATAACAGCTCCCAAGCCTTCCAATCACCAACAGTAAGCTACAACGCAAGAATAAATCTCAAAATCCAACAATTTCTCATTTGGACCAAAAATCATGTCCAACGTCGCAGATTACGCCAAATCAGTTTAAAAATTCATACGACAGGCAAAGGATGTGAAATTTAGACTGTAGGTTGCCAAGACATAGAGGAACAACTTTCATGTTTTGTACTTTTTAAAATAAGGCCTATAAACTGTTCAAAATCCAAGTTCTTTACAGAACATGCATTCTGCCGGAAATTCAACAATAGACTTAAACGTTTCAACAGGTGTTAGAAATACTAAAACTCGTCCAAAAATTCTGATATTTTAACACAAAGTAGATAACACATATATAAGTATTTTTCATGAAGAAGTAATGTGGGTTTGAGGACTCTAAATCATTCAAAAACTCAGATTTCAGAAAATAACATCTCTTAACTTTCAGTAAAAATGGATTTTGACCTTCCGATAAACCAGATCCCATATCTTTTTCATACGACAATTAAAAATCACGAAATTTGACAGAGAGATACTTCACACAATTATGAACATCTTTCATGAAGAAATGGTTGAGGGAAAACAACTATAAAGTGGTCAAAAATGCTCTACAAGTTCAGACTATGGTGCTGTCAGATTTCCAGCAAAAGTTTTAAGTAAACCAGATTCAATTTGGGATAGAAAATGGAGTCCAAAATTCGTGAAATTTGGAGGACAAAAGCTTTATGATGTTAAGAACATTTTTCATGAAGAAAGGTTTTCGGAATAAGGCCTGGAAAAGGTTCGAAAATACAGATGCAAAAGGTTGCGCAACAATAGATCAAAGTTGACAGATTTAACAATTGATTGTTCTAAGTTTATAACTTCTAAATTTTTCAACCAAACACATCAAAACTTGAAATGGACAGAGATTCAACTTACATAAGCCTCCTCAATCAAGATCCAAACTCCAATTGAAGATTTACACCTTCATTTCAAGCCGGTCTACAAGAAGTTCATCACACAACACCCATTTTCGTCACCTCCAAAACACCCATTAAAAATCACTTCTATTTTCATAAAAACAAGGAATATATGGGGGAAAACACTTACCTCAAGTTATAGTATGAATCTCCCACTTGATTTCGCACTAAAATCCTCAATTTCTCAAGAATTTCAAGATCCCCAATTTGCCTCTTGCATAGTGACGGGAATGGAGAAGAAATTGACAATGAAATGGGTTTCCTACCCCAAAATCTGATTTGTAGGCTCAAATAATTGCCTCGGGCCGGGCCAAGGGTTGCGGGTCGGGCCTAAAGGTAAGTAATTGGGCTGGGCTATCAAGTATTGGACCAAATACACCTTAATTCTTCAACTTGAGCACTTGAGCTCTTATTAATTTGTGGGTCTGCTACCCACTTATTAATCCACTTCAATATAATAACTCTTCTACAAAAATATATATATTATTTATCTCTATTAATTAAACACAATTAATTAAATTATTTATGCGTTAATTAATCGGGATGTTACAGGAGGACTCTGTCGCGGAACCTTTGTCGCGGAACCACGTTCCGCGACAAAATCCTTGTTCCGCGACCAGGAATTATGTCCTTACCAATTATTCAAACCCTTTGTCGCTATACCCCCTTGTCGCGGAACCATGTTCCGCGACAAAATTTTTGCTTAGCGACAAAACAAACCCTAATTTTCAAAATATCCATTCCTCTTATTTCCCACCCCTTTGTCGCGAAACCCTTGTCGCGGACCCATGGTCCGCGACACAAACTCTATTCCGCGACAAAGTGGCACCTTTTTGCCAAATTTCTATTCTCCATCTCACTCCATTAATTAATTGAACCTTTATATTAATATTTTGAGGTTGAAATCCAATGATCTCAACCCAGGATTAATTTGATATAAAGAACTTTGTTCAATTTCCCATTAAAAGATTCTTCTACAAAGATTAAACTCTAATGATTTAAGTATATAATCCGGACTGTAATTAATTAATTATGGAATGAGTGATTATTTAGACATGAAGAGTAATTATGGAATAATTTCCATACCTTGCATGAGAAACCAATGTCTCTCATGCAAGATGACCCAAAAATATTTTTCTTTTATTTATTTTGTCTTTCCCGTAATGTGTGAAACAGCTAGTAAGAGATATAACAGACTAATGTTGGCGGGTATTCCCACACGGATAACTAGCTCGTGGTCTGTATATTAATTATTAGATGTTATTTTGCATGGTCCGAATAGTGGTAGGTGGAAGCCTTGGCGGTTAGTCCATCCGGGATTATAATAGCTGCTCAGCTGACTCCTATCCGGATACAGTTTTCTTTTCTTTATTTTAATTTCAAACCTGAATCTGGAGCTGTAGTAATGTTAGATGATATATGCCAATGTCATCTAATAATTATTGCAGTAATAGAACATGTGGGTTTTTATCCAAATTCACAGATAGTGGAGTCTAAGATGACGGCGGCAACTGTCATTTGAGGCATTCCACTGTCTAAAAACCGTTCCACCTGGAATAGTTGGGACCTGGATAGCAGATGTTTGCAGTCCGGATAACCCCAGCTATTTCAGTCATCTTTTTAGCATAATACATTCTTCTCATCTCCGGCTATTTCATCTCTGTGTATCAACTTCTGTCTAAACCCACTTTATATTTTGGGTTATTTAATTTTACACTTCTTTATAAATTTATGCATGATATTATTATGTAGATATTGTGGTCAACATTATTTTGGGATCCTTCCCTTGGACACATGAGTCTTGATTTTAATCAGATGTCTCATAATAAATTTCCAACAAAAATTCCTTTATAAATCCAGATCTGAGTAAGGGATAAATTCGACAGTTATGACTAATTCATATCCGACTGGGGGTTGATTTTGGGAAATTAGAAGCAGAGTCAGCGATTAGGTCTCACCTAGACTGAAAGGGTCTGTGTTCTACTGAGAGTCTAGTACCTGTTTGGGGAATGATTTTCAGATTCCTTATTTTCCAAAATTTGCTTTTTGTTGGAAATCTTGTATTAAATATTGCACTGGGTCAGATTCCACTTGGATTCCGAGAAGGTGTGACAGATAATACTAGAGGAACAACATTCGGGCCTTGGTTATTTTCTAAGGTAGGGTTGAGTATTCTTTCAACTGCTATCTTCTTCTGCCAAAGCCTATTTTTGAGTCCTGAGTGAGTGCATCCGGAACGAACTAATTTATTAGTTCGTTTCATTAGTTTGTATCTCATAACCACCCGACGGGAAGTGAACACTGCGAGCGGTTCACCGAGAATAGGGAATTCTTGATCCACATCCGGTCATCCTGACTGGGGGCTTTCTTTCACTACCAGGGTCAGACTTTCAAAAACCTCCGAGTGATAGGATTTTAAATGCTTTATTTACCGCTTTCTTTTACTGCTTTCTTTCAATTGCTTTCTTTAGAGGTCACTCGGTTGTATTGAGAGTTGCGTAACTGCTACTAGGACTGAGAGTTAAGGGATAGTTCAGGGCTTGATTAGAATCTTTGGGTGTGACATGGGGGAATGATAGCAGTACTTGGCATTTCAACTAATGATTTGTCAGGTGTTGCTTGTCCACCACAGATAAATGACATACCTCTGCGCAGGGGCAGTTATATATCTGTGGTATCTTAGATTTTGTTGTCTTAAGGCATGTAAATCCATACTATAAGTACCTGTCTGTTAAAGGGAACATGGTAAAGGAAGCATGAGAGTTAGCTAATTGAAGGATTATCCCAAACAAAGATCTGTGTAATTAAAATGGAAGTTTAACTGTGTTTCATCTGAATCTTGTCCAATCTTTATTCTTTTCTTCCTGTCCCTTCTGTCATATTTTAAATCTGCTTTCTTAGAATAATCTTAATCGCTTTCTTAGAATAATTCTATTGCTTTCTTAGATTAAATTTAATTCGCTTTCTAGAATAATTTTATTTGCTTTATTTTAATTGCTTTCATAACTTAGTTTAAATTCTGTCAAGTAGTTGTTAGTCATTTCACAAACTTGAATCGAGTAACCGAGTGGAAAATCTTAGTAAACGGCGTGGGCCCTGCTTCCATCGCACATCCTCCAGTGAACGATCCGGTACTTACTATAAATACTGCAATTTTTGACTCCGTGCGCTTTCGGGGGCACAGTTTCTTAACACGAGTAAATAAAAAGTGTGATTTTTCAGAAAATACTTATGTAGTGGGAATCTGCCGAAAGTTTCATGGTAGGTAATCCCATGACATGAAATCATGAGAAGTATCATGGCACATATGCCGGGGACCCTCAGTGTGACAGGCTGGAGGTCAACCTATCCCGGTTGTACCATGAGACTTGTCAAAAGTTTCATGACATGAGAGGACTGCAGCGCCATTTGAAATTAAAGCACCCCACCTGAGTAATAAAGAGTGATA
This sequence comes from Hygrophila difformis, assembly GCA_030278955.1. Lineage (NCBI taxonomy): Eukaryota > Viridiplantae > Streptophyta > Magnoliopsida > Lamiales > Acanthaceae > Hygrophila > Hygrophila difformis. The sequence continues at coordinate 18,998,464 of JAOANR010000006.1, read as the reverse complement.
CTCTTAATATATCCCTAAACCCATTCCATAAATCATAACTCCTTCATTTAATAAATTCGAACCTGATATATTTTTATAAAAAAATACTCGTGTTAATGAAATTTGTCAAAAGTTTCATGGCGCCGTTGCCGGGGAGGATGCAGCGTCGTTTATTAAGAGAATTACACTCCTGATTACTCATAGTTAGTTCTGTGTAGTTAGTTTTGTGTATGTATATCTGAACAGAGAAGTACCCTCAAATCAATTAAACATTTAGAGTACTAAGACTCTAAATGTGAGGATGTTGATTTGAGGGGAAAACCTAACCAATTGGGTATTTTTGCTTGCAGGAATCATGGAGCCACAAAAATTGGTGTAAGGAGGTAAATGTGGAAGTGTAGCATTGGGGCCACACTAATTTGATTTTTCGTTTAATTACACCTCTCCAATTGTAAGATCTAGGTTAATTAAACGAAAAATCAAAGAAAAATGGAGAAGTGTAGCAGTGGAGCTACACTAATTTGCAATTATAAATTGCACAACACGTGAGACTCACGTGTTTGTCATCTCCACCACATCCGGACTGCCATTTGCTCACCACCATCGGACAAGCCACAGCCACTATCTCACTTTCCGTCGCCCCTGTTCCGACTGAGCATCTAAACAGGTTCCCGGTTGGATTAGTTCTGTAATTGACCGAAGATTATATTCGGAATTCAAAGAAATTTAAAATCCGGAATAAATTTCGCAGGCACAGAATTAATCCAACCTAAATTTCTGCAAGTCAAAATCATATATACATATATATATACATCTTGTGCATATTAAATTAAATAATTCGGGTATTAATCAATTAACTCACATTTAGAGTACTAAGACTCTAAATGTGAGGATGTTGATATTTTTTAGAAAACCCGATAACTTCTTCTGTATTTGCCTTGCAGGAATTTGTGGGACCACCAAAAAGAAAATTAAAGCTTCAAAACAGGTTCTCGGTTGGATCAATTCTGTGAATAATAGAAAATATTCCTGGAATTTAAAGTAATTTAAGATCCGGAATAATTTTTATAAGAACAGAATTAATCCAACCTAATTTTTGCAAGTAGATTAACTTTTATATGTTCGGAAAATTCAAAAATGTGATTGAACAATTTTGATGAAAATCAGAATTTTTCTTAAGTATTGGGCATCGAACAATCGCCTTGTTCGACGAACCAAACGATCACACATAGCCAAAATCGTCGAACATTTAATTGGTTTGACGAAAAAGGCTATCGGAATTATTTTTCTATCTTTTATGTTAATATTTTCCCCCTCCCTCCCTCCTCTCTTATTTTATTTTGATTTTGATAATTTGTTTAAGTAGGAATTGATTTACTCACATTTCGAGCAAGGCTCAAAATGTGAGGATGTTGATTCTTCACTTAAAAAAAAAAGTGTGTTATTTTTATTTTGTTTATTTTTTTATTTTGTTTATTTTAGTATTTTATATATACCCAGTGCAAAGCATGCATAACTCTGTCTAAGAATTCACATATTTGATTTTGGTTTATAATTAAATTTTCAAACTTTTAAATTGGGATAATATAAGTGAAAACATGCATGATATGAATTTTTGAGGTTTTGAGCTATAAAAATTTAATGATATAATCATCTTGTTGGATAATAAGTCCTCATGTTGAGAATTTAATTGAATAGAGTGTAAGAAATTTTCAAAGATTATATTTAAGAATATTGTATGACATGAATGACTCATCCCATGTGAGATTTGAGCCATGAGTCATTTTTACTCATTCTTTTCTTTGATGTGTGAAAATCATTTTGATTAAAGGAAACTAGAACTTGCAATTGGGACCGATTCAAGACCATGCCATATTCCAAAAATCGAGCATATGATCGAGGCACTTAGAAAAACCCAAATTTTTGGCCTTCGTTTGAATTCCAAACCCAAAAATATTTTCCCTTTAGGATTAACCAATTTGAGCCTTAAGCCTAATTTTTCTTTGAAGCCCTCTATATTACTCCTAGCCTTATAAAAAGACCAAGAAATTCAAACCCAAGTGTGCAAGAATGAATTTTATCAAGGCATTACAATTTTTGATCATCAACAAAAATTTTAATCGGTATTCAAAATCCGATAAAAAAAGAGAAAAGAAAAATGTTGAGTTCCATTCAACAAAAATAAATTGCAAAATGACAAAGCAATTTAGACATAGTCTAATGTCATGCAAAAAAAAAAATATTGATGATCATAAATTTTTAAATAAAAATATGCCTTATTAAGATAGAATTAATTCTTGCCACTTCTTAGCCCAATAATCTCCTTCCTTACCTAATGTTACAACCGTATGCCCCATTATAACCCTTAAATAAGACCTCGGGATCTCGATTTAACGAAATGAGCCGGTGGCGAGTTGGTCCAATTGCAAGCTTATGGAATAATTTAATTAAATTTGATTATGAGTGCTCATTGATAAAACCCCTTTTTGAGAGTGAGTGAAATTTCCGTTTCTACTATATGTGAGGCTCTGCTTTTAATTATGTTCCTGTCATACTTTAATTCTAGAATTAAATCAATGAATTTTTCTAAACATGATATTCATGAAGAATTGCCAATAATGACTGATTTGTAGGCCTGATTAAGTGAGAAGTATCATTTCATTAAACACTGCAATCAAGAGAATTTAATACCTGTAGTTTTTGATTGTCTTATCCTAATCTAAAAAGAATGATATTTTTGAAGCCACGAAAATAGATTGAATATGCAGCGTCTATGCTCTTAGGAGCACTGACTCTGACTGCTCGGGGACGATCAGTATTAAATGTGAGGATGTTGATAATGGCCAAAATTGACCATTATTTTCAATCTATTTCCGTGTCTAATACGGACATTTGATCGCATTCCGGTCTTATTTAAATAAGAAAGCAGTTGAATTTCACAGATTTATGCAAGTTTATATAAATAATAAGCTGGTATTGAAAAATACAAAATATTGTTATTTTTATTAAATTTGTATTAAAAAAACCCAAAAACATGATAAAAATATTAAAAACCATACACTTGATTAATTTTGGTTCAGTGTTGTCTATTCGGTGAAACTCGGATTCATTAAATAGAATACAAACCAAATAATCAAGTGGAATAAATATTATATTTATATTATTACATTTTGATGTATATATTTATTTAATTCTTATGTTTATCTTTATTTCCATTTTCTGTTTTAATTAGAATTAATTGGTCCACTAATCCAATTATTTGATTAAATGCAGGTTATTTAATTAATTTGGTCCAGTCCAATAGTCCAATTTGTTCCAGGCCCAATCTCCATTAGCCCATTTCCTCAAATTCTCCTAGCCCAATAATCCAATACCAATACAAGCCCAAACACCATTCAACAAGCCAAGCCCAGTCCAAACACCTCAAGCCCAACCCTAAAGTTAACCTAACCCTAACCCTAAAACCTAACCTGCTTCCGCCGCCGCCGCCGCCGGCGGCCGGCCGGCGAAACCCTCAACAAACTCAGCACCCTTCTCCGCCCCTTCCCAGCCCATCTTCACCATCATCCACCTTCCCGAACCACCTCCGGCCACCATCTCTACCCCATCTCTCCTATCTCAGCCGCGTCTCCGCCGCCCCCATCCATTTTCCGACCACCTCATCCAAAATCCGCCACCACCGGAGCCCCAACAGCCCCATCACCACCACCATTTTCCACCTCCATCAACAACTCCAGTCGTGCTCCCTCCTCCAGTCCGCCACTCATTCCAGCCTTCCGGTCACCTCCTTCTCGGATTTGTTACCATCTCCGTCACCTTCAACCTCATTCCGATTTCCCCACTGCTGGCCGCCCCTGTTCAGCCACCCTCTAGCTTCCTCCGCCCTTCGCCGCCTCAGCCTCCGCCACTCGAATCCCGCCGCCGCTCGCCTCCGATGGCCGCTGCTATTCCGAAATCCAAAGGCCAAAATCAAGAGAGGGAGAAGAAGGAAATAGAGGAAGAGAAAGAAGAAAAGAAAACTGAGAAAATAAAAGAAAAAGAAGAAGCGAGACAGAAACTGGAAGAAACGAGTGAAAGAAAGAAAATTGGTTGAGGAAGAAGAAGTAGAAGAAGAAGAATCGAAGAAGAAAGAAAACTGGAAGAACGAGAAGAAAGTGGAGAAAACTGGAGAGGATTTTGAAAAATGGAATGAAGAAAATGGGAAAGAGAAAAGAGGAGAAGAATAGAGAGAGAGAAGAGGAGAAAGAGAAAATTAACCCTTTGTCGCGGAAGGGTACACCGCGACAAAATGCTCCGCGACCAAAAAAAAATGCTCCGCGACTGTGAGAGGAGTATCAAGACACATAATTTTGTCGCGGAACATGGTTCCGCGACAAAATGGAACGCGACCGCGACAAGCCTTCCGCGACAGAGACACGCATTCCGCGACCAGAAGAAGCAGCAGTCACGTGACACCCATCCCCCACTCTCCCAATTCAAATTCCCACATGTCAAATTGATGAGAAGGTCCCTGGACTGCAAGTCCCGCAATACATGGAAAGTTTGTCTTTTCCCCTGGATCTCGAGCTCCCGCCCCCTCCTGCGCGCCATCTTGGAGCTAAAAAGTGTTTTGTCCCTAGCCAATTTGTTCCGCGACAAAGCAGTTGTTTAGCGACCAGGTGGGCCTTGAATGGGCCTAGGGTTTTCCTACTCATCTATAAATATATCCTCCTACCCCCTTGAACAGTAACCTAGCTACACTCTATTTTATTTTACTGTTCTTGGAGGCACCACTGTGCTCTCCAAGAATTTATTAGAATAGGTGGTTTAGTCTGTTTTAATTTTATGCAATGTAGTAATAGACTTTAGCTTAGTTTTAATTTATGTTTTTGTAATAAATTAGTGTAGCTAGTGTTCACTTTTTATTTTTCCAGTTTATATTTTTGTATTTTGGGTTGAAAACACTTAACCAATGGGTGTGTTTAACCCATTTTTGGTTTTTGTTGATTATATGAGAAAATGTTTCACAAAAACATGTTATGGAATTTATTCCATGGATTGTCTACTGTTTTGGTTTATGCTTTTGGTCACTTGACCAACTTATTTTTATGTTTTAGGTAGATTTTAATTTTTATTTATTTATTTATTTATGCATATATTTTGTGTTGCATTATTCACGTCTTAATCCCACGGATTAAGACGCAAACCCCGAGATTCCACTATAAGGGGTTATGCTGCCAAAATTTTATAAAATTTTTAAAACCCTTTGTCGCCATACAATCTTGTCGCGGAACCACGTTCCGCGACAAAACCCATGTTTAGCGACAAAGGACCAAATTCTTGCATTTTGTCTGCATGGCTTTTGTCGCGGAATACCCTTGTCGCGGAACCACGTTCCGCGACAAAATCTTATTCCGAGACAGAAAATTATGCCTTGCCATTATTTTAAAACCCTTGGTCGCGGAACAACTCTTGTCGCGGAACCACGTTTCGCGACAAAACACTTGATTAGCGACCAAGGACCCAAATACTTGTAATTTTATTCTGGGAGGACTCTGTCGCGGAACGTAATCCTTGTTCCGTGACCAGGAATTATGTCCTTACCAATTATTCAAACCCTTTGTCGCTATACCCCCTTGTCGCGGAACCATGTTCCGCGACAAAATTTTTGCTTAGCGACAAAACAAACCCTAATTTTCAAAATATCCATTCCTCTTATTTCCCACCCCTTTGTCGCGAAACTCTTGTCGCGGACCCATGGTCCGCGACACAAACTCTATTCCGCGACAAAGTGGCACCTTTTTGCCAAATTTCTATTCTCCATCTCACTCCATTAATTAATTGAACCTTTATATTAATATTTTGAGGTTGAAATCCAATGATCTCAACCCAGGATTAATTTGATATAAAGAACTTTGTTCAATTTCCCATTAAAAGATTCTTCTACAAAGATTAAACTCTAATGATCTAAGTATATAATCCGGACTGTAATTAATTAATTATGGAATGAGTGATTATTTAGACATGAAGAGTAATTATGGAATAATTTCCATACCTTGCATGAGAAACCAATGTCTCTCATGCAAGATGACCCAAAAATATTTTTCTTTTATTTATTTTGTCTTTTCCCGTAATGTGTGAAACAGCTAGTAAGAGATATAACAGACTAATGTTGGCGGGTATTCCCACACGGATAACTAGCTCGTGGTCTGTATATTAATTATTAGATGTTATTTTGCATGGTCCGAATAGTGGTAGGTGGAAGCCTTGGCGGTTAGTCCATCCGGGATTATAATAGCTGCTCAGCTGACTCCTATCCGGATACAGTTTTCTTTTCTTTATTTTAATTTCAAACCTGAATCTGGAGCTGTAGTAATGTTAGATGATATATGCCAATGTCATCTAATAATTATTGCAGTAATAGAACATGTGGGTTTTTATCCAAATTCACAGATAGTGGAGTCTAAGATGATGGCGGCAACTGTCATTTGAGGCATTCCACTGTCTAAAAACCGTTCCACCTGGAATAGTTGGGACCTGGATAGCAGATGTTTGCAGTCCGGATAACCCCAGCTATTTCAGTCATCTTTTTAGCATAATAAATTCTTCTCATCTCCGGCTATTTCATCTCTGTGTATCAACTTCTGTCTAAACCCACTTTATATTTTGGGTTATTTAATTTTACACTTCTTTATAAATTTATGCATGATATTATTATGTAGATATTGTGGTCAACATTATTTTGGGATCCTTCCCTTGGACACAGGAGTCTTGATTTTAATCAGATGTCTCATAATAAATTTCCAACAAAAATTCCTTTATAAATCCGGATCTGAGTAAGGGATAAATTCGACAGTTATGACTAATTCATATCCGACTGGGGGTTGATTTTGGGAAATTAGAAGCAGAGTCAGCGATTAGGTCTCACCTAGACTGAAAGGGTCTGTGTTCTACTGAGAGTCTAGTACCTGTTTGGGGAATGATTTTCAGATTCCTTATTTTCCAAAATTGCTGTTTGTTGGAAATCTTGTATTAAATATTGCATTGGGTCAGATTCCACTTGGATTCCGAGAAGGTGTGACAGATAATACTAGAGGAACAACATTCGGGCCTTGGTTATTTTCTAAGGTAGGGTTGAGTATTCTTTCAACTGCTATCTTCTTCTACCAAAGCCTATTTTTGAGTCCTGAGTGAGTGCATCCGGAACGAACTAATTTATTAGTTCGTTTCATTAGTTTGTATCTCATAACCACCCGACGGGAAGTGAACACTGCGAGCGGTTCACCGAGAATAGGGAATTCTTGATCCACACCCGGTCATCCTGACTGGGGGCTTTCTTTCACTACCAGGGTCAGACTTTCAAAAACCTCCGAGTGATAGGATTTTAAATGCTTTATTTACCGCTTTCTTTTACTGCTTTCTTTCAACTGCTTTCTTTAGAGGTCACTCAGTTGTATTGAGAGTTGCGTAACTGCTACTAGGACTGAGAGTTAAGGGATAGTTCAGGGCTTGATTAGAATCTTTGGGTGTGACATGGGGGAATGATAGCAGTACTTGGCATTTCAACTAATGATTTGTCGGGTGTTGCTTGTCCACCACAGATAAATGACATACCTCTGCGCAGGGGCAGTTATATATCTGTGGTATCTTAGATTTTGTTGTCTTAAGGCATGTAAATCCATACTATAAGTACCTGTCTGTTAAAGGGAACATGGTAAAGGAAGCATGAGAGTTAACTAATTGAAGGATTATCCCAAACAAAGATCTGTGTAATTAAAATGGAAGTTTAACTGTATTTCATCTGAATCTTGTCCAATCTTTATTCTTTTCTTCCTGTCCCTTCTGTCATATTTTAAATCTGCTTTCTTAGAATAATCTTAATCGCTTTCTTAGAATAATTCTATTGCTTTCTTAGATTAAATTTAATTCGCTTTCTAGAATAATTTTATCTGCTTCATTTTAATTGCTTTCATAACTTAGTTTAAATTCTGTCAAGTAGTTGTTAGTCATTTCACAAACTTGAATCGAGTAACCGAGTGGAAAATCTTAGTAAACGGCGTGGGCCCTGCTTCCATCGCACATCCTCCAGTGAACGATCCGGTACTTACTATAAATACTGCAATTTTTGACTCCGTGCGCTTTCGGGGGCACAGTTTCTTAACACGAGTAAATAAAAAGTGTGATTTTTCAGAAAATACTTATGTAGTGGGAATCTGCCGAAAGTTTCATGGTAGGTAATCTCATGACATGAAATCATGAGAAGTATCATGGCACATATGCCGGGGACCCTCAGTGTGACAGGCTGGAGGTCAACCTATCCCGGTTGTACCATGAGACTTGTCAAAAGTTTCATGACATGAGAGGACTGCAGCGCCATTTGAAATTAAAGCACCCCACCTGAGTAATAAAGAGTGATACTCTTAATATATCCCTAAACCCATTCCATAAATCATAACTCCTTCATTTAATAAATTCGAACCTGATATATTTTTATAAAAAAATACTCGTGTTAATGAAATTTGTCAAAAGTTTCAACAGACCATTAATGCAGCATGCCCCTCTTCCCATTTTAAATTGCTCGTATATACCAGGACTAGTAAATACCTATGTCTTTTTAAGAAAAGCTAGCTAGGCTGGAAACAGCTAAGCCCACCCCAAATTGCAAAACAAGACAATAATGTAGGTAAATGAATTGAAAGAAGAATGCAATTGCAAATTGAAATATTGTTGGCAATTAGCAAGCATGTTGTAGTTGATGGAGTGGGCAGAATTAATGCTGAGATGCCTATCAAGTTTTGCAACATATATATATATATATATATTTACAGAGGCTTGGTTTTGAATAAACCAATATGCCAAGTGAAGGAGCATAGACAGCCCATTGGTAGCTATATTAGGGAAAGGAAATTGACTTACAATTTGTGATTGATAATTAGTGAAGCACCAAAAAAAAAAATTATAATAAGGTGGAAACTTACTATTAATTTCCTAGGTTAAGCATTTAAATAAAGTATTTAACCTAACCTTCGCTTGGAAGATAATAAGAAGAATGCATGGACTATCCTTTCTTTTTAATATCCATAGAATAATTTAATCTATTGGGTTTTTCTATATATTAAATGATATCTATAATTATCTTTCAAATATCCCATTTAAAAATAAATAAATAAATAAAAACAAATAAATAAATAAAAGAATTAAAAAAATAATAATAATAAAATAAATAAATTAGACTTCTAGCTCACACTCCATTTTTATTTTGCTACCCATTTCATTCTCGCGGGTCCATCTATATAATTAATCTTGACATTTATGCACAATCTTCATATTCCTACAATTCATTTAACCTTTCTTGCGGATTCCACTTCATATATGTTTATTTCAATCTATCTTCCTCCATCTCACGTATTATTTCACTCATTAGCTACCTCAATTTATTCAATCACCATATCTTATAAACTAATTTAATCGGTTTAGACTATCTATTAATAGATACCCTTAGCAAAATATTTCAAAACTTCCAAACCTATCCTCATTTAATAATCAGGTATTTTACGACTCCCAATTTAAAAAGAATATATCATTTGTTGGATAACTTATAGGGGCATGGGAAATTCCTAGGTAAGACGGAAACTTGGGAATAATTGAGAAAAATTCCCATATGTAATTGACTAAAGAAAAGGTGCAACACTTTACAAGAAAATGAGATTTATTAAGGATCAAGAGAGAATTATTTACAATCATGGACGGACTAAAGTAAGATGATACCTACCATGTAAAAGATTATAATTTAGGAAGTTCAAGTGAACATCAAGAATAAACATCCGGGGCTAGTTGAAGGGAGTTATAACTGATAGACAATCGTCGAAAGTTTTCTATAAAAATAAAAGTATTGGAACGATACATCAAGTTATGAATTACTCCTATTGGCTTCGAGGACGAAGCCTTATTTTAAGGGGGGTAGACTATAACACCCCGTAAAATTTTGAATAAAAATTTAAGTTTAAACAGTGACATTCAAAATTTTCTAAATTCTCCTTAGATTTTCATTGATGATCATTAAATAATTTAAAGAATGTAAATTAATACTTTCTTAAAGCAACGACCATTTAATCTAAATTTAGTATGAATTAATTAGACATTTTTAAACCTAAAACCCCAACTAACATTTTAACACAAATTAAATTGTGTAATGAGCTACCAGTGAAATATTTTAAAAACTTGAGTCCACTAGTTATAAACTTTGGAATAAATATAATTGGACATGAGTTAGTGATAGAATAAATTGCATGGTTGAATTTAAATTTTTAGCTAATTATATTATGTAGTATTTAAATAATTAATTGGTACAAGTCCGATGGTACCATTAATTTATAAATGTCGGATTCAATATTATTAGATATGGATTAAAATATTAAGTTAAGTCTTCACCATTTTTTTTAAAAAAAAATATTAACCAATTTAATTGATGAAGATTTATATTTTGTCCACACCGTAATAAGAATTGTCCCGGATTGAAGAATGGGAAATCTATTATTATGTTCAATAAGTTAAAAAAAATTTAAGTGTTACAAAAATTATTAAGTCCATAATTAAATCAAGTACTATGTGTTTGGGCCAATTGAATTAAATGATCCAACATACAAAATAGAACAAGATTAATCTGAGCCCAACAACCTTGGCCCAACACCAAACTTGGCCCAACACCCAAAAGCATAACCCTAACCCTAACCCTAATGCACCAGCCGCCTTTCCGGCGCCGCCACCGCCGGCGGCGAACTTCCGGCGAGCCGCCGGCCACCACCTACGGCCTCTTTCCGGATCTCCACCGCCACCATTCTCCATTCCCGTCACCACCGCGGCCTCCGCCGCCCCTGCTCCACCACCTCCGCCCTCATTCCGCCATTCCCACCCCATCTCTGTAATACCCCGTAAGAATGCATAAGCATTTATTTTTGAAACCCGAATATTTTGTATCCCAAATAAACAAATTCAAATTGTTTTGAACTACGTCATGGCTTGATCCCTTCACAGGGTACGTAGGCAACTCGGAAATTTCAATTCTGGGTTCAGTCAAACAATAATCAAACAACAAACAATCAACAATCGAACAATAATTCAATAACACAATATCACAAAAAAATAAAACCAACAAAAAGTCTTTAGCACGAGAAAAGCGGAAACACAACTTCGAGGACGAAGTTGATTCTTAAGGAGGGTAGACTGTAATACCCGAGAATTTTGCAACATAAAATAAATAAATAAATAAATAAATAATAAATAAATACAATATATAAATAAAATAAATAATTTAAAGATAAAACGAGAAATGGAATTTAATTCCAAAAGATGAAATGAGAAACAAAATTTAATTCAAGAAGGAATTAAATATCCAAGAACCCGTGAAGTCGAAAATAATTTAATTAAATAAATTATTGCATGGGAACCAAATATATATATGGACTTAATATTTCGAACCCGAAATTAAATTGAGATCCAATTAAATTTGAAATAGGATTTAAAGTTCAAGAGATAGCCCAAGAAAATAGAAGGAGAAAGGCCCAAAGAGAAGACAAAGGCCCAAAAGGAAGGAGGAAGAGGAAGGCCCAAAGGGATTGCACGACCCGGCCCAGATCGAGGCCCAGTCTGGGTCCGCGCGGTGTCCGCGCGGGGTTTGGCCAAACCAAGCGCCAACCCCGCGCCAACCACACAGGCAGCTGTATTTGACGCGTTTATGCGATTTCTTGCCATAATTCGACCCCCCGACTTTGGAAAGTGGATTTTAAACGGGGGTAACAGTATTAGGGCGACCTAGGGTTATTCTCACCCCATTTGGTCAGCCTCCAAAACTCCCTCCACTCTCCTCAAACTCTCCCAAAAGCAAAACACCCACCCGACGACTTTCCGGCGACCTTCCGACGAGTTTCCGGCGACCTACGACGACCAAGGAAGAGTGTAGATCATCGATTACAGTCCTTGAATCATTGGTAAGTCGTCCATAGGTTTTTGTTTAAGTTTACGAGTCCAAAAATCCGATCTAACCCTAGATTTTTTTTTACTTTCGATTTCATTTCGGGGCCAACGGAAAGGAGACGGAGTAATTGGGACGTGTCGTAGCAAGCGTGGGCGCCGCCATCGATCCGAAAACGTCCTAGACATCATCCCCAAAGTAAGTTAATACTTACTTGGTTTTGGGTGACTTAAAATGCAACCAAACATATGGATTTAATAACTCTAAAATCTGTCAACACGAAAAACCCTCGGCGCAACAATTTTGTGCGAATTTTTCGAACCCTTAAAACTGCTCAAACGGGAAAACTTAAAACATGAAAAACGTTCCTAAGACATAGATCTAGTTCGTGTAAAATTTTCATAATTTTTCATTGTGTTTTGATATCCGAAAACGGCCGAGAACCAACCTGCCTTGAGATTCGAACTTGAAACTGTGATAGATTTGAAATCGGACCAAAACCCCTATTTCAAGAGTTCAAACCGAAAAACTCAAAACTAGACCTTTAATCCCAACACATTAATCTAGGTTGTGTAAAAATTTCAGACATTTTCGTCGATGTTTGCTATTTCAAATTGCATCGAACATGAACTGTTTTGACAAAATATTTTCGAAATCTGCCTGTGCATATGTCCGAACTTGATGAACCTGTTTCTATATTTTCTAGTCCGATTTGATCTTTGCAATATAAATGAAAGTTGTAGATATCATGTCTAGTATGTGCATATAAAATTTCAGAATTTTTGGAGTCCATTTGATATGTTAAAATGTCGAATCTTTGAACTGTGCCAAACCTGAACCCGGACAGATTCCTGTTCGCATAATAAAATCGATTTTTGACATGTTTCCTCAACTTATTTCGAAAAAGTTAAAACACGAAAGTTGTTCGTTAGGGTGTTTTTGATACACTGTGAAAATATCGGAATTTTTGGACTTGAAATGAATTTTTGAATTAAAAAGGCGTAAACTGTGACGCCAAGTTATTTTTTTAAATCGAAGAGATTTTGAAATATCGAAACAAACGGTCGAGACCTTGAAATACGATATATCTATACTTTTGAAAAATCCCGTTACACTAAATTAAAACATATGAGATACTTGGCTATGTAGGGGGTGAGTGCTCGATAGAGTGCCCCTCTAGCTTTTCGCATCGTGCCTAGACGGACGAGTGTGACCTATGTAGGGGGTGAGTGCTCGATGGAGTGCCCCTCTAGCTTTTCGCTTCGTGCCAAAACGGCCGAGAGTGACTGACGTAGGGGGAAATGTTCAATAGAATGCCCCCTAGCTTTTCGCTTCGTGCCAAAACGGCCGAGGGTGAATGTTATGAGAAATTGTGCCAAAACGGCCAATGAAATACTTGAAATACGACACGGCTGCGGCCGCCGGATCACCGGCTATACGAGATACTTACGAAACGGCTGCGGCCGCCGGATCACCGGCTATACGAGATACTTACGAAACGGCTGCGGCCGCCGGATCACCGGCTATACAAAACATTGAGAAATGGTTACGTAACGGGGAAATAAAAGATTTAATATTTTTTAAAATATTTATTTATTATGCATGCCTTAAATTATGCATTTAAATTATGTCTTTAAATTTCATATCATGACTAAATGGCTATTGTGGATTAAAGGCATGTCAAGTACACAATTTAAGTATTATTTCCTTTAAATTGGTAAAATTTGTAAATGGAATATTTTTGTATGCGTGCTTAGGAGGAAAATTTAATTATTTAAAATTATGTGTGTTAAATTATGAACGTGTGTTAAACCCCTTTTTCATGTGTGTTAAATTATGAACGTGTGGAAATCCTTGCCTTTTAAATTATGTAATTAAATTATTGTTAGTAGATGAATTAAAATTTAAATCATGTCTCGCATGCATATGTTTTTATTAAATTTAATTAAAGGCTTTGAAACCCCTAGATCATGATAGGTGTTAACTTACTCAGCACGTTTTGCTGACCCAAACCATTTTTCCCCTTTTTCTTTCAGAGTATGAGGATTATGCATCATCATATGCATACATGGGAACATTTGGGGAAAAACTCTATTTTAAATTCCTACATTTAGTTACGACTTGCATGAACGGGCCTGTTTAACCCGTGTTTTGGCCATGTTGGCCCTATATTTAAATTCCGCTGCAATACATGTATTTAAATATTATTCTCCGCTGCAACTTTGATATTATTATTTTTAAATGGGCTGTTTGAATGATTTAAATTCTGAAAAACCATAGCCTTGCATCTCTTTAGCAAGCTCGGAGAAACCGTGTCTTGTTAGGGAGGTGTGGCGGTGACATCCCGGCCTGGGTTATCAAATCCGGGGTGTTACAATCTCCGCCACCGCCGGACGGCAACCCGCCACCACCATCTATTTTCCACAATAATCCGGCCACCATTCCGTCCTCCTCCAAGCCACCACCTTGCGCCGCCGCCCCCACTCTTTTTCCGGCCACCTCCAACCCCCAAAGCCACCGCAACCCTCGGCCACCCACCACCTCCGACCATCTCCGCCGCCCCTGCTCACTGCCGCCGCCCTCCTCCACCATCATCTCATCAACACCACCCTCCTCTCCATCTCCCTCCTCCATTCCCGGATCCAAATACCAACACCACCAAATCAAAAATAAAACAAGAGAAAGAAGAAGAATAGGAAAAGAGAGAGAGATCCGAGAGTGAGAGAGGGAGTGCCACCTGACCGCCGCCCGTCGCCGCCGGCAGCCCGCGGCCACCGCCGCCCCTTACCCATCTCGCCACCGTCCAGCCTCCATCTCCATTCTTGCCTTCACCACCACTACCATCCCTTTTCTCCAAAAATCTAAACACCCAAACACCCATCAAAATAAAAGTAAAATAGAAAGAGATAGAGAAGGGAGCCATTGTCGGCAACCGGTCGCCATCGCCGTGTCTCCATCGCCGCTCGTTGTGTGCCCGGAGAAATTCATGAGCATGGGGACTAAGTTGAAAGGAGAGTTGTGGAGGAGAAGGAAAGTTATGGAAGATTTTTTTTGTAGGGACTAATGGGGTTGATGGTATTAAAGAGGAACGCGGATCGATTGGTTATAAAACTATCCCTAAGCAGCTCACCACTCACTCTTCCTCATTCCCATATTATTTCCAGTACCTCTTTCCTTTCCAACTTTTTTTTTTTATTATTATTTATTTTCCCAACTTTCCAGCTATTCCCACGTTCTATTTTGCCATTTTGATAGCAGTAGGAGATTTCAGAAATTCTCTGGTAAGAATTAATAGAATTTAAAAATGTATAGTTATTATTTATTCTAAAATATTATTATATTATATTAAATTAATGTTAAAATTTTTGCTAGCCAAATAACTGAAAAAGGGGTATCTGCTCGTAGCCTGTGCGTGTGTCATACCATTTCGTCACGGTAGCTGTAAGTGGATTTTTACTCTTTGGAGTAAGCCCAATTTTATTTTAGCTTGAGCATAAATTTCAATACCGCATTTATATTTTAAATTTATGCTTATTGCTCCCTACTATTTTTGGAATATTGGTATGCCATTTTTATGTGCTTAATAATTGTTATAACCATTCTCAAAATCCTACGGATTTTTGAGCGCGCATTGTTACGGGGGTGGGACTGTGTGTGGGTCGCTGCTGCCCAACTCCCACGTTTGTTGTGCAATATTTAGCCACACGGGGACCACTGGGATTATTCAGCCCGATGCCATTACCTTATCTCACAGTGGGTTTGAGGAAATTTCTTACCTCTCCCACACCCTTGAGTGTATGTGCGAATTGGGCCCTACGGCGGGGAACCTGCACATCACGGTGGCTGAGATAATTATTTCTCGGTAACGCATATTGTTATATTATCTGTTCTCGGGATATAGACTAATATTTCATTTATGTATAAATTATCCTCGTTTAAGCATGCCTTATTCCCTAAATGTTATTTAAATTATTTCCGTAACTCGACCTCCTCCGGGAGTAAGGGTCTATTTACTCAGCGATTGTTTTCGCTGACTCTACATTTTTCACAATTTCCTTTCAGGATATGAGATCTGCAAGGTTCGGTAGAGCATCTTTTGCACGGGCACGGTTTGGGATATTATTATTATTTTTTAAAAAAAAATGTATATTTTAAAATCCCCAATGGGATAAATAATTATTACTTGGCATAGATTTTATTTTTAGCATGGAGAAATTATTTGTGTTTAATCCCTACTTGTGCAATTATTGTGACCTACCAGTCTAAACAACGCGCTTCATGTTTTTATCATATTATTTTTAAATGCGCGGTAATAATTTTTTTTTAAATTAAAATTTCCATGGATTTATTCCATTCTTACCGTTGCGCGCATTTGAGGAATATATTCCTCTGTGTTGGTTGTGTGAACCGCACAAATTTTATTAAGCTTATTATATACTTATTACAGTATTATAAGCTTATGTGAACATTATATGTTAACTTGTCCGGAAAGTGGTTAGCATATACATTAAACTCCGATTTTATGCAAGTATGCCTGCTAGCCGTAGCGTATTCCGGACGGCCCGGAATGCGTGGCGGTAACATCGGCCCATTCTTCCCGCACTGTGCTTCCGCTGTTCTTTTAGGGAAAATGGGGGTGTTACAGATATATTATCTATAAGTTCTAATATTAAAGGATTTATGATGGGAGAATAAGGCAGAAATTGGGAATAGTTTTGTCTAGATGAAGCATCCGGATAAAGTCGCTGATGGGGGAATGGGGCGGGAATAGGGCATGGTCATGCCCCAATGGGGAGCCTGATAAGTTCCCTATTGAGATGTATCCCCATGTTGAACCCATGGGAGAAAATTCACTTTTGGTATCATAGAATTTTTTCTCACCTATTTTTTGTCCCAAATTTATGAAATTTTCATTTTTGATCCCATAAGATAGCTATTTTTTCCACTTTTGGTCAATCAGTCCATTTTTAAAGAAAAAGTATTCATAAGGGTCAATATGCATTTTTTTAAAAATTTATTTATTTGCAAAATAACTACAATTCAATTAAAAATCCATAACTTATTTAACTACACCCAACTTTATTCATTTGTAACGATTAATCAGTTGCTTTCTGAGTGGAGGACACAATCGACCTGCTCGTAAACTTTGAGTGCCATATCTTCCACCAAATAAAATTATTTATAAATTTACTAGAAGATAGTATTTATTAAAAAATAATAATTAAATTTTATTATACATATTTACTATATATTATTATTGAATAAATATATATGTAATTCCAAATATAAAATAAAAAATATTTTAATTAATATTTATTAAATAATAATTTTAATTTTTATAAATATGAAATATTTTATATTGTTTATTGATTTATTATATTTTATATTTTTATTTTTTTGAAAAATATGTATTTAAATATTGTATTTAATAAATTTCATAACATATTTATTCAAAATTTTAAATTTTAATATTTAATAACTATTATTCTTTTAATAAATTCAAAAATAATTTTATTGGTACAAAATTACAAATGAATAAATTTGGATATAATTAAATGAGTTGTGATTTTTTAATTAGATTGTGGGTATTTTATAAATAATAAATTTTTAAAAAATTTCACATTGACCCCTATGAATATTTTTTCTTTAAATATGGGCTGATGAACCAAAAGTGCAAAAAATAGTTATCTTATGGGACCAAAAGTTGAAATTTCGAACTTAGGACCAAAAGTGGGTGAGAGAAAATCATATGGGACCAAAAGTGGATTTTCCCCTCACTACAAGAAAAAATCGAATTACCGACCCCAAATACCGATCACCATAGTACGGGTCGGATTTACCGACCTCATTACCGACCCCAAAGTGGGGTCGGTAAAATTTGGCCGTTATTGGGCCCAGGGACATTTGAAAACCAAAACACCGACCATAATTAATGTGGTCGGCATTACCGACCCCATTACCGACCCCAATTGGGGTCGGTAACAATTACCGACCACATTACCGACTCCAATTTGGGGTCTGTAGTTTTTTTCAATTTTTTATAAAAATTTTTTCCATTATTTTATTATTTGGTTTATATTTTTATTAAATATTTATTTGATTATTTATATAATTTAATTATTTATTTATTTGGGGCAATTGATTATTTATTTATTTATTTTATAATTTAATTATTTATTAATTTAATTATTGAATTAATATTTTATTTAATTAATTTTTTTAATTATTTATTAAAATAATTTTTATTATTATTTAAATTTATCTTAATTTTTTTAGCCAAAAAATTTATCTTAATTTTTGAATAATTTTATTTAATTATTTGATTTTAATTTTTTTGATTTAATTAATTTTATTTTATATTTTATTTAATTAATAAAATCTTTATTATTTAATTAATTTAATTTTAGTTTATATTTTATATTTCTATTCAATTAACTACAAAAAAATTAATTTAACAACCGAAATTTGCGATCGAACATATTGGGTTGCTATTACCGACCGAATTATTCACATTGATTATTGAATTTTATATTCCATATGTTATTTTTAATTTTTAATTATGGAATTTAATATTTTTATAAATTTTTTAATTTAATTAATAATTAATCATATTGATTTCTGTTTTCTTAAATTTAATTAGTGATTTAATTAATTTTACCCATTTAATTAATGAATTATTCTACAATTTATTTAATTAATATCAATTTTTATACTATTTTTTAAAGTTATTAATTACATATTTATATATAAAAATATTATATATATTTAATAAATTACATATGATAACATGAAAAGTTGTGTATCCAGATGGCACGCGCGCAGGTGAGGAATTCGAATCATTTCTACAGCATTTGGGAAGGAATTAATATATATGACACGTGGCGGGTTTCCATTGGTGGTGCAAAGGGCTAGCCCAGCTGGTTAGGGTTGTGGCTAGGTGATGCGAGGTTGTTTGTGGGTTCGAGCTCTCCTGAGCACATTTTATTTCATATAAGAAATTTACCGACCCCATTTGGGGTATGGGGTCGGTAATTTCGGGTCCTCGAGGTCCCTAGACCTCGCTTACCAACCCCAATGTTGGTCGGTAATGGAGTCGGTAATTGTACCGACCCACATGGGGTCGGTAATCTCCCGACCCCTAGAATCTTTGGTCGGCGCCAGATTACCTACCATCAATTTACCGACCCGGGAATGGGGTCGGTAAACCCGTGGACGACCCGTAAAACCTAGTTACCGACCCATTTTGGAGTCGATAAAACGAAATTTTCTTGTAGTGCCTTAACCCACCTCATTGACTTCTCTATTAAAAGCCTCTAAGTAGAGTTGCTATATGATCCGAGCGCGCTCCAGTAGAGGATATTTCAGTCCGGCTCGTTTGGTAAACGAGCATTTAAGCGTGCTTGACTCGTTAAACTTAAATGAACGAGTAGAGCTCGGGTTTTTAACAAGCCATACCAAGTTCAAAATTAATTAGTCATAACCCAAATTTTAAATTTGAAAGTGAAAAAAAAAAAAACTCGTTTTATGAACTCAATAAGCAATTTAATGCACGCTTATCAGAAAATTCAAAAGATATCTAATAGTAGTAATATAGTGCTATAATTTAAAATCTTAAATTTATTAATTTTTTAATCGAGATTAACAAGTCCAGCTAAGTTGGCTCATTTATTTTTCAAATACTAAAATAATGTGTTCGAATTTGGCTCCTATATTAAACAAACGAGTTGAACTCAAGGTTGGGTTTTGTACTAGTCACATAATTTAAATGGTACCATCTCTTACAAGAATAGGATTATCAAAAATGAACAATTTCAAAATGCTAAAGAAAAGCCTCTTCCTAGAACATTTTATTTTCACTTATAGTTAATTATATCATTGCGAATGGAAACAAAAAGGTTGGCCAACAGGAAAAGAGCGTATAAATTGCAAAGACAAAATTTTATGTACAATAGGAGTATACTTTTTCATTTTTTTCATTTTTCTAGGAAAACCAGAAAAGAAGAAATTTCTATTAGCAACAATACATCATCAAACCATCTAAATATAAAAGTGACCGGAACACAGTAGCCTGTGGGCAAAAATTAAACACTCAACAAAGAATCAAAACGGAGGAAAGCAGCAAAATACAAGGGGACAAATAAGAACAAAATCATCATCCCCCGAAAAGCCAAAAACAAGTACACAGAAAACTCTAACCTTCATTTAACTTAGGGACAAATAAGAGAAGATATGACTTATTAGTCATGAAAATATGACTTCCTTATTGTTGTAGTATCTTGTACTTCACTAAGAGAATAATACTAAGATCCTCAGCATACTTTTATATAGCTATTGTTGCGTTTTTACACATTCTTTGATATAGCTAGGTTCTTTCCTAATAGTATTTGTCTGGTGTTAAAAGTTTCAAATTTGATGCAATTGTGCACCTATGAATAGATCTTGTCTTTGCCTCTGACAAAGATAGTAATGAATTATACTCCCTCTGTCCCATTAAAAGTTGTCGCTTTCTCTTCTGCACAAAATCCAATGCAATTGTTAAACGTCTTATGTCTCAAAATCGGTATAAGTAAAAATTATATAAAATGTATACAATTAGACGATTCTAACAAGACCACACTTCACTATTTTTCTCTTCTTGTGTCAATACAATAAAATTGAATCAAAGTTAAACAATAAACAGTGTCAAAAATCAAAAGGAACCACTTTTAATAGGACGGAGGGAGTACGTATATTGTTTTTTGGTTTAACCAAAACTATAACAAGTGCAGAGAAAATCGACGGAAATAGAGAGTTATTGGAAATCCAACATGGAAGCCCAGTGATTGGGCTGTCTAAGATAGACTATAGAACATGACTCCTCATTTTTGGGCCCATTTTTTATACTATAATTTAGTACTTATTTTATAGGGAAAACTAGTGTCCGGTACCCATGGAAAAAATATTATTAGAGTCAAAAGCTTCTCCATTTCAAACATTGTGTTTTAAGCCCTATGTAATAACTTGGTAAATCACATACCAAGAACTTGGTAAAGCACATACCAATAACTTGGTAAACATATAAGGTAATCGTGGTAAATCACATACTAAAAACTTGGTAAAGCACCTATGGCATATGTGGAATAACTTGGTAAACATCATAAGATATATGTGGTAAAGCGCACACCAATAACCTGGTAAACACCATAAATATTTTTGGTAAAGCACATACAAGACTTGGTAAATACCATATGGTATATGTGGAATAACTTGGTAAACACCATCAAGTATTTGTGGTAAAGTACATACAAAAAACTTGGTAAATGCCATATGGTATCTGTGGTAAACCACGTATCAGTAACTTGGTAAGTACTAATATATGGTAGCTATAGTAAGACACATACTAATACAGTCGTAAACCACATATCATTAACCTGGTAAATACCATATAGTATCTAGGTAAGGCACATACAATAACCTGGTAAACCAAGTCAAACATGTGATGGGGTGCAAAGTGTAATAAAATTGGAATGGGCCTAAAAAATGAAAAAAATTTTAAAAAGGGTCTGGGCCCAAATTTACCGTATTTTATATACTAGTTTTTATCTCTCTGCTTATTAGTAGTATTTGTTTTATCAGTGCATTATCTCTCAAGTCTTAGCCCATAAATGGTCAAGAATGGCATAACAACTCTCGAACAATTTTCTTATTTTCATTTTTCACTTATGTTCAATTTTCTCCCGTTCGCTCGATCTGTTCAATAGTTCAATTCCATCTCCAAATTCTTTTTTATATAGTTTTTAATTAATTTTGTAGATATGATAAATGATTAGACGCCTAAAGGTTTGACTAATATTGTTTGAAAACGCTTTTCTTTTCTTTATCTTTTAAAGACATACTATATTACTATGTGGTTTTTTTTTTTATTTCTTTATAAAATTTATGGATCAAGATATATATTTGAAAAGTTCACCCAAAAAAAAGATATATATTTGAAATTGTCATAAATAATTTAATAATGGCACCTTCTTAATATAACTATGTTACTTATTGATAAGATGTTTAATAGTAGTAGTATTATTATATTTAATTATGTAATTTATGAAACTCGCCTTTAAGATTGTTATACACAAAATCAAGATTGCATTAACCTCTTTATTTGATATTGGATTATTGGCTACATTGCCCATTCCCATTCATTTAAAATAATTAAATTCTGATGGAGATTTATTTAAGACAAATTGCCACATTATATAAAGTAATATTTGTATTGTCTTTTCAACATGTTACGATAATCAAATTATTGAAAAGAAGCAACAAATACGTATTTTTCTTTCCTTCTTTATCATTGGATAATATCAATAATAATGGGATGTTTGTGCAGACAATTTTTTTTTTTTTTTTTTCTTGACAGCCGGCTAGAGGGGTTGTGCAGACAATTGAGTAGTAGATAATTCTTTCTTCGTATTCAAACAATTTTAACATTTCTTATTTTCACGTAATTCAATATATATTTTAAAGAGTAATATCCCAAATTTTATAAAATAAAAAATTATAAAACTTTAATATTATAAAACTACGTGATTGAACGAATTTAAGAAGATCTCACTTGCTATATTTTATCTTATGTAACTGTGTTAAAAAGTCGAATCAAAGTTACTCAATGAATAGTGTTTACTATGCAAACGTTAATATTTTTTTAAAAAAAAACATATGGAGTATTAATAAAATTATTATATTTCACCATTTGATATGCTCGTTTGGTAATCAACATATTCGGCTCAATATGCTCAAATTCAATATGTTTATTTTTTTAAAGCAGATTCATGAGCAGATTAGGTGATTTTAGCATATTGTTTATTATTATTATTATTATTATTATTATTATTATTATTATTATTATTATTATTATTATTATTATTATTATTATTGCTGAACAACCTATACATATTAGGAAATGGTGGTGGGAGCCCATACTACACAAATTACAAAGGGATAAAGAGGAGGGATAGGAGACCGGGTAGGGAATTGAACCCCCAACATATAAGTTAGAAGTCGGAGGACTTTACCACGAGGATAGTCCCCCATCCCTATTGTTAATTAATTTGGATAGTTTTAGTTTTTGGGCTGATGCTGCGGGATAAACTTTGAATGGGTTTTTTGATAGATTGCCTATTTTATGATTTTTCTCTGGTTATCTACCACACATTTTTAATCAAATATGGTATTACTACCTCAGTCTCATAATATTGTTTATGGATCCACTTTTTACGCAGTTCAATGTATATTTTAAACTATTAATAACTCAATTTCGGTACAAACAAAATTTCTAAAAGTTCGATATTTAAAAACTACACGAGAATACGAATCTAACAAGATCTCACTTGGCTATATTTTAACTTGTATAACTATGATAAAACTTTAAGTTAAATATGTGTGTCAATAGTAACACATCAGCAAATGTAAACATCAATACGAGACGGAGGAAGTATTATTTACGGGTCAAATATGTAACGCCCCAAAAATTTTAAACTAATTTTTGCTGACGTCACTGCCGTATTACCTCACTTAAACTGTTGGCCAATCAATTTAAGTTCAATAACACGAAGCCTGGTAATCAGAAAATCCAACAGAGAATAACAATAGAGTAAAAGAGTAAGCA
Organism: Hygrophila difformis; assembly: GCA_030278955.1. NCBI lineage: Eukaryota > Viridiplantae > Streptophyta > Magnoliopsida > Lamiales > Acanthaceae > Hygrophila > Hygrophila difformis. The sequence goes on along the minus strand of JAOANR010000006.1, from coordinate 18,974,897 downwards.
ACAGAAACATGTCTAACACATAATCATCAAGTCTCGGCTACAAGCCACATACAGTACCTCACCTCGGTACTCACGTTAACCTGTCCAAATACCAAGTATACAGGGAAAATAACAAAACAAGGGTTCTCAAGCCAATCCCAACCGTCAGACAATACTAAAAATAACAAGCTAGTCACAACTAGATAGCATAGAGTCTAATACAGCAACTCAATCAAGACCTATCAATGCAATCCTACTAGATCACTCAGCCCCAAACCCGTCGTTATGCTCATGCACTGCGTCCTCCTCGGGAGTATCTATAAAAAGACAAAAAGCAAGGTGTCAGTACATAAAGTACTGAGCAAGAGTAGGAAAAGCTGGGAAACGGGGAATAAGCTTTTAGAGGGGTTATTAACAGTTTATATAATTGCATAATTAAATACATAATTAAAACATCACACCGTCCCATACCGGTGCTTCAACCACGTCATACACTGCAAAACAGATAATAATATGAATGATGGATGATGAGATGAAATGTTATGACCTAAAGTGTCTATCTACCCTAAATGCAGCACATAAGTATGCCTAGTGCGCATCCTAATACCATGGCCGGCATTCCTTCCCATTAAGGATCCACCTCTCCTTAATGGTCGAAAGAGATGCCTACAATGCCCCCGCCGCGGACACTACATGCATAAAGGGGTAAGTGGACTTACGGAGTGGCATCCCCAAGGATCGAACCACAGACAGCGGGTAGAGCCCAGAGCATCTCGCTCTCGAAAGCTTACATGCCCAGAACTATGTTCTCGAAAGCATAACACATAATCAACACAATATATATGCCCAAGATAATCAAATATTCATGTATGCCCAGTTTAACAACTCGAAAGCATAAACATGAGATTTGTATCCTCGAAAGCATAAAGTCACCAATCATAATAATGTCAAACGCATGCCCAATCTCATGACTAGGAAGCATAAATTGTATAAATCCCATAATCATAATTCACATGCCCAATCCCCATATTCGAAAGCATACTAAGATAATTTCCAAGTCCCAAGACTAGGATTTAGATTCTGGGTTAGCCAAACCCCACATATCGGCTCGCAACTCTATTACAAGAGCTAAGTACAAGGTCACTCGAATCTCCTTAATTTCTAAGGCATGGTAGATTCCACAATCCAATACCAATAGTTATGAATCAAGTACCAACAATTAGACCATTTTGAAACATTTCTCGAAGCCTAGAAACGAGTAAGAAACGATAAAATATGAAAGGGAATGAAAAATGGGAGAAACAACGAATCGGCACGCAAGGGACACCCCGAGGTTATAAACTCCTATAATTAAATTTTTGAAGGAGTCATTATTTCTGAAATCTGATTGCATATTTGAAATCCTCGTTTTGAGTAGGGTCAGATTCATATATGGTTTGCGAAAATCGGATTAGAAACGAGTAAGTTAGAGCCGATTCAAGTTTGTGAGTTTTTGAGGTGCACAGGAGGCGCCAGGGGTGGCGCCTCAGACCACATTTAGGCGCCACCCAGGCATGGTGGCGCCTTGGGTCTGAGTCCCAGTGAACAGGGACGCTGAATTGGCGCTCCGGGTCATTTCTGGGCGCCGCCAAGGCTTGGTGGCGCCCCGTCTGAGCGCAAACAGAACAGCAATCGCTGTTCTGCGTTCCCCTTCGATTCTTCTCCCATTTTTCCCCCACTTTGAGCTAAATCCTACTCTTGCCTTGGATTAGATGAGTCCACAAGCCTCCCCCCTTCAACCTCCAAGCTCCAAATCAACAAATCCAAGTCTACATTGCAAGAAATCAACCAAATCATCAAAACTCATCTACAAATTTGGGGATTTTCCAACATGCAATAAAAGAGAGCCACAATCTGATTTCACAACATCAAAATGAGTTAGAGAACTTACCCAAGCCCTCACAACACCAATCTAGCTCCCCTAGCAAGATTCCAAGCCTCCAAAGCATACAAATCTACAAAAAGATTCACTAAAACCTTCATTCCCGTCACCCCCATGAGCACCCACCAAATCCACCTCAAAACTCATCAATAATGTGAAACAAGGTAAGGAAAATACTCACCAAAGGATGTTTAGTCAGTCCCCCAACCTTCCTTAAGCTCAAAATTGCCAAATCCTTCCCAAAGACACCATTTCTTCACCCCCTTCTCTCAAAAACGGGAATGGCCCTAATTTTGGATGTGTGAGTTGCAAATGGGCATGAATTGCCTGATTTGGGGGTTTTAGTGGGATATGGGTCGACCCGGGTGTAAAAATGGGGCGGGTTGGAAGATGGGTTATTGACTTGATTCACTTGTTTTGAGCCATCTCCACCATAATGCACTCACTTGAGCACTTGAGCTCTTATTCTATTGTGGGTTTGAGCCCACTTATTCTTTCATTTCAATCTCATTCTCTCCTACAATTAATCCATGCAATGAGTATTTAGTCAATTAACCATAATTAATCAAATTAATTATGCGCTAATTAAATCGGGGTGTTACAAAATATATTATTAATATTTGTTAATCAATCTACTAGTAAAATTTGTACTATCCCGGAATATGCAGAATTCTTTTGGGGAGAGACAATTCTTTAATGTTCACCCGATACTCGAGTGATTAGTCTCGGGTGCAATGAGGCATAGGGATACCCTGGTATTCACCTAAAAAAAAGTAGAACAATCATACCAACAATCTAACTTCCTTTTTTTTTTAATTTTTATTAATCATCCTATAATAACTTTAAAGTTAAAATTATTTGTTTTGAAGAAATTTTAAATGAATGATCTATTAGGAAGTCTCTAGGTATCAAAACTTACTAGAAAAAGCTAATCTTTAAATTTTTTGTTAAAAAAAAAAAAGAACCGGTAATGAGTTAAGGAATTCCAGGCTGAAAGTGAAGGAAGAATCCATGAAATTTTAAAAGCGAGGGCGAGACCGTAAACCTAACCGCCTCAAATCAACAATAAAGTACCAAAACAACCTCCAGATTGCTACTATGAAAATGTGCAGCCCTTGCACATACACCTTATATGAATAGGTAGTGGGAGTTCATACCATACAAATTATAAAGGGACAAATGATAGAGATAAGAGGAGTTAAGTGAGAATCGAACTCCAACCTACAAATTATAGTAATGGGAATGTCTTTTCTGTAATTTAGTAGATACGTTAATTATTCAGTGGTGTAGTATATTAGTAGTATATTTCATTATTTTGATATCCTCGATTTTGATATACGTTAATTATAGTATTGTATATTAGCATACTTTAAGATGAAATTATATATAGTACGTATTTCTTCAGTTTTATTGATTTACCATCATTTATATTATCATTCAACTATCTATTAAATTACATAATGTTGTATATTTGGTAGATGCATTTTAATAATAATTATATAAATTTTAGAAAAGGCTAATATGGTAATCTTTTGCTACCAGGGCAGTAATACCATGTTAAAATAAATTAGTCGGTTCGGGATGGATTCGTTTGTTTAACAAATGAATTGAGTTCGATGCATTTCAGCACTTAAAAAATTAATGAGTATATTTGGCTCGACTCGTTAAAGCTCGATAATAAAATTTGAATAATTTTAAATTGTATATAACTTTATTAAATATGTGTTGACTTTTTTGATAAGTATGTATTTGAAGGGTTAGGTTTGTGCGCTGATTCAGCAATGCTGAATCAGCTGACTTAGTGTAGAATATGTGATGGTCTAGGATGTGGTTTTTTTTTACCATATTTATACTGGTTGAATGAAGGATTTTAATTAAGATTGATTATCAATTAATTTTTAATACCCAACGGATTTTTGGGGGAAATTGTGGATTACAGGAAAACATATCCAAAATAGGTTTTTTTTTTTTAAATTTAATTATTGAGAATGAAATTTCCCCATGAACCATTACTCGTCCATTCACTATCTTTCCATTTTCCTCCCAAGAAGGCTGTAACCCCACTCACCCCAAATCACCCATTTCCATTTTTCAAACAGCACTGCGGGCGAAATAACCAAGCATTTCCAGCGAGCATAGGCGGGGCACATCATCAGTGTTTTCCGGCAGGAATAGAAGACCATATCGTGCGAAATAAGCGTCATTGCCGTCGTCGGTGTTCAAAGGGCTCCGTCGGAGTAACACTCGGGTGGCAGCAGATTACAGGAATCGGCATTTGTTAAGTTTAGGGTTTCGGAAGGCACTGATGGCGTTTTTCTCTCTCTTTTCCTTTTTTCTTTTTACTAATTCCCCATTTGTGTTGTTTTAGTATTTGGGGGGTTTTGGTCTAGATTTTCAGTGTTGTGGATTAGTGATATTGTTCTTTTAGTGTCTAGAGAGTTCATTTTTATGGGGATTTTGAACTCCTTTTTTTTTTTGGCATTGAGCATTGCAATTTTTCACTGAATCATTTTTGTTATACTGGTGTATCATCTTGTTCATTGTAGCATGGATCCAATGCTTATTTGACTGAGTTTATATTTCAAAAAATTTAAAGCCTTCTACACGAGAGAAAGTTGTAAGCATGTCCAAGTAGCATTGGGAAGATATACTGTTCATACTTCACTGCCTTTCTTGTGTGCGTTGACAAAAAAATATTTGTTAGAATGAGATGGATGAGTTTTCATTGGGAAGATATTGATTTTCTGAGATATAATATGAGTAGAGACTAGTACATACATACGACCAAATCATCATATGTATGGGTAAAGACTAGCACATACATCAACAGTAATTTCATACACATTAAAAGCAGCACATTCATTTAATAAAACCATCATGTGTAAAATACAAAACAAACACACATATAATATAAACGTATCACATATATGCATATTGTTCATCACATACATCAACAAAAACCTTACACATATTAAATAAAATCAGTTCATCTATTTAAATAAAACAATCACATGTATAATACAAAATAAGCATACACATCATATAAACTCATCACATATATAATATAATATTGTTGACCCAAAATGATTTTTTTTTTTTTAAATTTTATAACTAGCACATGATACTCTTACCGACAACACATTAAAAAAAATATAAGAAATGAGCGCATATATGAATAAAAACTAGAACATATCAACAAAAATGTCACACGCATTAATTAAAATCGGCTCATTCATTTAAATAAAAGCATCACATGTATGATATAAAATAAGCACATACATCTTACAAACTCATCACATATATGCGTATTCTTCAGCACATACATTACCAAAAAAAAAAAATCGTACCCACATTAAATAAAACTAGCTCATTAATTTAAATAAAACCATCAAATATATAATATAAAACCAACACATAGTCTCCCGTGGGAACCAACCATATTAATCATTCGTGATGAGTTCTACAACGCTCCGACATGGCAAAAAAGTTTGTTCAGCCATTTTAAGAGCAGATCAAGATCCACAAACGACACAATCCTCAAATAATACAACTCTATGATGTGCATATGGTATGTGTCTTCATATATCTCCCAAACCACGTCTCTGGTGGGGTCTCATTTTGCACAATCGTATTTTCCTCGATTTTCATAACATCACCGGTAGATTCTTCACTCACATCACTGTCCCCACAAAATATATTCGATTTCATGACCTTAACACTTAATAAATTATAACTGAATTTTAAATAAAATAAAATAAATTATATGTACATATAAGGGAGTATTTTCTGAATATTTTATACTCCCTCCGTTTTTAAATGATAGCTACACTGGTGAGTTTGACACTATTCACACAATCACTTTGACTTGAAGTTTTATCATAGATATACAAGTTAAAATATAGTCAACTGAGATCTTGTTAGATTCGTCTTATCTTGTAGTTTTTAAATATCGAACTCTTAGAATTTTTACTTGTACCGAATTTGAGTTATTAACGATTTAAAATGTGCATTGGACTGCGTGCTGGGTTGGTCAGTAGCTATCTTTAAAAAACGGAGGGAGTAATTTTTATTTTGTACTATTAAATAAAATAAGTCAAAAATCACTATCTCACCACTTAGGAATACCCCTTAGGAATGGCATAAGACGATATGACTGATGCACACAATATTTAGCACACAAATAAAATATTATTTGAGCTATTATGGAATATACCATATTTGATTTTATCCCTTTCTCACAACACAATGGAGAATGGCCACTGTCCTTTGCTAATGTTTGACCCACAATAATGGAAAACATTTTATAAAAATGGTATGATATAATTTCCTCCGATTTTTTAGGATTTAATGAGGGAGTGTGATTCATTCTTACCAATTTCTCATTTATGGAATGTAATAACAACATTGACAACCTAGCACAATTAACACAAAAAAACATCATGTGCAGCAAGTAGTGAATATAGGGTATTCAGCACCCTAACTCATCCGGTATTTGAAATTGTCCAATGAGTTCATAAAATGAGCTTTCGCCCACTTTCAAACTCAAAAAATTTATTCTAACTAGTCAATTTTAGACTTGAGCTTGACTTGGCTCGTTAAAAACTCTAGTTCGGCTCGTTCTTTAAGTTTAACGAGTTAAGTCAAGATTAAATTTATACTCGCATATTGAATGAGTCGGAGTTCAGCTCAGTTCATCTAGTAAATAATCCAAGCTCAAATATTGAGAGTAGCAATAATACATTATATATTTATGGCTATAATAATTAAGTTGACAGAGAGACTTATTTTATTCATTACAAGGCAGATATTTTGTATGGGATAGGCTCCAATATAAGGGTGGAACAAAGAGTTTAGAGGTCGTTTGGAATGGCTTCTAGAGAGGTGTTTTTGGCTTTTGCTTCTGCCAAAAGCACTTCTAATGGAAATTATGTGTTTGTTTTGGCTTTTAAGAAAAAGCAAAAGCACCTCGAAAAGCCAAAAAAGTGCTTCTGGGAGAAACAGCCCAGTGGGTGCTTCTCCCAAAAGCAGAAGCCAAAAACACTTCATAAAATGTGCAATGACTTAAATACCCCCACTACTTAATATAAATTACACTATAAATATATCTTATTATCATATTAAGTATCACGTCCTTTTTGGTAATTACAACATTCCAAAAGCAATTTTCATTTTTATTCATCCAAACATATTTTTAAAAAAAACCGCTTTTCAAATATTCCATCCAAACACAAAAGTTACATGCTTTTGCTTTTGACTTCTGCTTCTGCTTCTACTTTTGGCTTCTGCTTTTTTCAAAAACCAATCCAAACAGGCCCTTATTAGGGCATCTACATGTTCTTTCCAAAGTTTGTTTGAGAACTTAAGTTTACTTAATTTTATAAGCTTTACCAAGCATATTCAAGTGACCACAAACTTTAAATTGATGAATATATTATTAGTGAAAATATTATTACTAGAGATATAAGATTTTTTCTTTTTTGGTTATATAGTCTCTAAAACTCTGGCCAAGAAGTCTAATAAGCTTATACGTAATACGGGTATGGAACATTTAAACTAATATCAACATCATAAAAAAAAAAAAAAAAAAGGATGGGGAAGGGGACACAAGGTAAAGCAAAAAAACCATAAATCCTCCGAGGCCCCTACGGGTATGGAACATCTGCCGCATCCATTGATAGGAAAGGTCGAGTCTCATATGAAGGGAACATTTAAACTGTAAAAAATTCTTCAGATCAAGCAACTTTTATTACATAGAGTTATAAGGTTGTTAGACATATAAGTATGTCGACATGAATTTTATTTCTTTTGCTATTTTAATGTTTATGCATCTGACTAAGTAAAAAAATTTTCATTATATTTTAAATTCAGAAAAAATTACAACAATACATTTAAATTTCAATGCTCGAAAGCAACAAATTGAAAATTCTCGATAATTGGTTGATTTTTTTAAAAAAAAAAATTACAAAATTCTATCGTACACAATTATGTTCCTTCTATCCAATTTATGTTGTCCCCTTGGTTTGGACACAAAGTACAATGCACTTATATCACGGTTAAGATCTCAAAATGTATACAAGTAATATGCATACCCGTATAAAATTGACTATTTTATTTTACTTTTAGACTTGCGATAAAATTGAATAAAAAATAATGGTAATAAACAGTATCAAAAAGTGAATTGAGACAAAATACCTTGAATGGAGGGAGTAAATTTTTTCTTTGAAATGTAGTATAAAATTCTTTCCATATAAGTTATTCAATTATTATTATTTATTAATGCAATTAAGGTCATAACATACAAATAAAATTTTAATTAAAATATGAAAAATATGTGTTAAAAATAATAAATGTGATTACCATAATTTTAATTTGAAAACTTCAAATTAGAAAGAATATGTATTTGTATAATTATATTCATATAATTATATTGGTAAACAATTTTATACATTAAATATGCCAAAAGGGTAAAAAAAAAAATGCAATCTTAAATAAAATGCATGCGAAATTTGGGATAAAACTCTTTTTAATTTTAATATATTAATTTATAGTTAAAATCACCGTTAATCCTAAGTTATCTATATTCACGGAGAGAATTATCTCATGCTCATTCAAAATTAGTCGATATTGAAATGATGACTTGGCCAAGTGGTAAAGTCTTAAACCTTATGGTTAGGGGTTGATTACTCACCCAGCTCCATATCCTTTGCTTTTGTGCATTTGTAATTTTGTGATATGGACCCCTATCACTATTTTCTCTGCCAATATGACTTCGCACGGGAAAAAATATCTCAATATTCTCACGCGTTGTGTAAGGCATTCCTTTATATGGATTAAAACCCTTGAGGCTCTTAGCATACTTGAAAGTATTGAATTTTTAACCAAGATTATCATTAGGAACCCAAAATCCTTGAATATGTGTGAAAATATAATTTTATGAAATATTACAAGATTTATTTTTTAATACATTGATTTGACTCAAATAATAAAATATAATTTGAAAATATTTACAAAATGAATTAAAAATAATAACTGATACTATAATTTTAACAATTTAAAAGTTAAATCAAACAATATAAATGAAATTGGATCATGCTTCAAATATGGAGGAAGTTCTTACCCAAAAAAAATATGGAGGAAGTATTGAAGGGCTCGGGATATGTTCTAATATTAGTACAAAAATGGGAATTCGGACAATATCTGTTCCGTCACTGTCGTACTTTGGGAATGAGCTCATAGTGAAATCAATGTGAGAGTGTTCCCGGAAAACATAGGAAAAAAGTTGCCATAAAGTAAGAAAGTGATAGAAATATTTATGGCTGTATTTTATCTATTACATTATATAATTAAAAAATAATACTATAGTTTTCCAAGCTGCTTGGTTGGCCGGAACCAACCTCTTCCCTTTCTGACTTAGGCTGTGTTTGGGAAAAAATGCTAGCGATTAGCGTTTAGCTTTTAAGATACATACTAAAAATAGGCTAAAATCGTATATATAGTAAACACTAATTAAGTAACTGCTAAATTTTAATCTCTAATCTCTAAACTCTAAACGTTCCTCTCCCCCATCTTTTAGTTTTCCAAACTCCAGACTCTAAACTCTAATTTAAAATTGCATTACCAAACACCATTATTCAAATTGAAAATTATTTTTCACCATTAATTTCAAACTCCAGACTCTGAACTCCAAACTCCAGACACTAAACTCTAATTATTTCCCAAACATGCTTCTTGCTGGTCTAGCTGGTTCTCATCGGAAGTTCGGAACCACCCATTTTTACCATTGTCCCTTATATCATTTCGGATAGAAAAACTATGTTTTTTAAAAGTACGGGCTGAAAAATAAATTCAAAGCTGAGAAGTTATAGTGTGATGAAACTCTTTTTTTTTTTTAATCAAATGAATTTTTGAAGTAATACACCATTCCAAAATATAATGTCTCTTTTGAGTTGTTTATATTTTTATTGTTTACCTTTGATTTGGATTTTGTTGTAAGTACTATATAATAAGAAATATAATCAAATTGAATATTGTTAATTCCTTTAATCACATAATTTTCGAATATATATACTTTAAATATAATTTTTATTTATATATATTTTTGGTGAATACCGAATATTTCCAATTCTCATTAGACCCGTGACTAATTTTTCAAAGATTTAATAGATATATCAGTCGGACCAATTGCTTTGGTATTTTTGTATATATCTTTAGACATAAACGATTATAAAGTAAATAAAAAAGTATTCGCGGACTTAAAAAGAATATAAAAGTTTGAAACTAGTAAATAGCTGTTATTAGAGTATCTTTACATAATGCATTTTTACGTTTTTAGGTAGAGGAATTAATTATTATTTCTTCTTTTTCTTAAAAATAAGAAAGAAAGGAATATGCGTCTTCAAGGAGGCAAAAGGAAGGGCAATATGGCGAATAAAGCGGGCTTCAGAGGGCAATCATGTAAAATCCCATCCGTAGAATTGAATGTCATGTGTAAGCATATTGACAGGTGGAAGAAATGCAGTTGAAAGTTATGTAGATAATGCCTAAAATGCCCCTCCATGAGAACACCATGATGTCACTGTACGCACTGTAGTATTTAAGCCGCAGTTCCTTCACCACCTCACTTCCCATCCCATTCATTCAAAAAGGAGACAAACCGCAGGCCTTTTGAAGAATGCTTTCTTTCAATTCTGAAATAAATTTTTGAATTCTATCTAGTGTTATTCCGATTTCTCTTCTCGGTTTTTCAGGTTCTTCCATCGTGAAATCCGCAGGAGCTCGACGTATTACCTGTGGATAGATACAGGCATTTCAATTGTGTCTCGAGTCAATCGGAATTCGAGTTCTGAAGTAATGTCGAGGGAGGAAGGGTTGGCGGCGGCGGAAGCAACGCCGAGGATCGAGAATTATAGATTTTATGCCGCAGCGTCGGTGCGTCGACACCAGCAGATGCTGATGCAGCGCCAGCAGATTATGCAAAGGCGGCTGGTGTTACAACAACTGCACCACCAGCAGCAGCAGCGGCAAATTCATCTGCAGAATATGGCTGCCGAGGCAGAGGCGGCGGCGGAGAAGCGGCGTGGTGTCGATGGTTCGTCAGTTGCTGCGGCATTGTATGTGCCGCGGTCTATCGCCCCTGCTTCTCCCATGAAAGTTACCAACTTGGATCGTTTGATGAAATCTGTTACTCCGTTCATCCGAGCGCGGTATTTATCGGAGGTATATTGTGGAATTATGTTTCTTTGATACGTTTCCCGATTTTTGTGAAGTTTAGAAACTCTAGATGTTTGCTCTCTTCACAGCAGAATAATTTTGCTTTGTTATGCATACTGAATAGGAGAAATGGGGGCTTTTCTCTTGTGAATTGATGCTTCAATTGATAAGAAGATCTAATATCTGCGAAGTGTAATTGAAATTTTTTGGTCTGGAAATCTTTCTGCTTTGATTTGTCGTATGTTTGTTTCTGATCGTTGATTGAAGGTGTGCATATTTGAAATTGAGTATTGGAACTCTATGGCAGTTTTAGGTAGGTTTTTGAGTCCTTTCTGAAACAAATTTAGATGCTAACATGGGTGGAATTCATGAAAAAGTTTTAATATGTATGATCTAATCTTTTTTATAAAGATGTTCGAATGGTGGATATCCATTTTTTTTTTAAAAAAAAGAGATTGATTTAGAATGCTAGTGGACTCTTAAGTTTACAAAATGTTATAGAATATTTGTCCTTGCGCTTGGAGATTATTAGGGGATGGTTTTCTGGATTTAATTGTAGGTCATAGACTATTTAAATTCATGGAAATATAAACTTTTTGTAGGTTTAGAAAGGAGTTAGTTTCCGTTAATTGCAAAAAGAATTTAGTTATGGAATATCTATAAGGTTGTTCTATCGCGGTTGCTTTTAACTAGTTTTTATATCTTGATATTAATGGAAGCAGTATTTATTATATCTCATAAATGATCATGATTCGGCATTAAATCGTAACGGTTTGGTTCCGAGTTTTCAAAAGTTCGTTACTATTCGTTTCTAAATTTGGAAAGCATTTACGGACACGTGCGGTCATTTATTGACGAGGGAGTGTTTTTTAGATCAGGTGTTAGTTGCCCCCACTTTTTCTAAAAAGTGATCTAGAATTCATTTTTGAAATCAAAATTTCTTGACAGGTGAATGCCGGGAATAAAGGGATGCAAGAAACTAATTCGCATCCTTTCTTTTACATGGAGGATCTGTGGGAATCTTTTCATGAGTGGAGTGTCTTCGGAGCTAGAGTACCCTTACTTGTAAATGGGAGGGATCCAATTGAGCAATACTATGCCCCATCTTTGTCGGGTATGCAGTTGTATGCAGACCAGTTGAAGCATTCTCGTCATGGGTGAGTATTAACTATATTCATATGTTTTACTCTTTGACTATTATTACTTATTGTTTATCTTCTTGAGTAAACATGTTGATGTTGATGAGTCATGAAAAAGTTGTTAACCTCAATTCTTATTCCTATTGTTCTCAAGTAATATGCTAATTTCTCTGTTTATGCTATCCATTTTTACTATTATAGAATTTGTATCAGTTTTTTGCCAGAAGCATTTCTTTTAAAGGAATCTAAGTGCTCATTTATGCTATTGAATTACTAACTTTATCAATGCAGTGTTCGTTTATACTATTCGAATTACCAAACTCGTCAATGCTTTAGCTACAAAGTTGGTTGCTATTACTTGAATGATTACATTCTTAAGCTGTCCCCTGTTCCATTTCCATAGAGCACAATTTTATCTGACTTGCTTGTTACATGATGCAGTTGCAAAACCAATTTTTAAAGTCTCTGGTTATTTTAAGATGAATTATAGTGTAGGTTGAAGTTTAAAAGAATCATCCAAAAGGGTTGGGGAATGAAGTTGATGAATATTTGGAGGAGATAAAAAAACTGAAATGCTGTCCTTTTCTTTTTATCAAGTTTTCAACAATTTTTAACATTGAAATGATTTTCCTTGAATCTACATGGAAAATGACTTTTCTTACTGCGTTTTCTCATCATTTGAACAATTGTTTGCTTTTTCTTAACAGTTCCTTTGATTTCCTTCCCAAATTTATATACAAAGCATAATCTTTGGCAGTCAATATTCAGACTAACATTCATTGGGCATCCAACTTAACTTCTTCAGATAACAATGATGCTCTACTCTGTGGTCTTCATGTAATTGGCGTACAAGTATTAATCTCTTAACTGAGTTTGAAGTTTTGCATGATGAATAGAATGCTGTTAAGAAACAAAGGACTGAAATGTGAGATGTAAGGATTTCTTATTACACTTACTTTTAAATAGAAAATGTCACACAGATATTCCTAGTTAGTGGTAAGAATCAGTTGTATATAGCACTTAACTTCATTGCACCCCTGTCTCCATGCTTCCTTTATCGATAGATATCAGAGAAGGAAAGAGAGGAATAGTTTGGAGAAGGTAGACAATACTCCCTATTTATGAGCTTTCACACTTGAGGAAATTATGTGGGTTTTTCTTTTTTCGTAAATGACCAACAAGGCTAGATAGTCAATGTGGAAACTGCTTATGGGAATCTTTATTTTTTTCTCTGACTACTGTTGTGGTAATAGCATTTTTATCACATTTTCAGAGGACTCAATCAGGAGAGTGGTTCCAAGTCATATTCACTTGAAAATGTCATGGATAGCGCCAATGCTAAAGGAGATAGGAAAGCAAAATCCGTTTTGAATTTGAATATGCAGCAACTGAACCGGCTCTCATTGGGAGATCAACCTGTCATAAGTTCGTCTAGTTCTGCTGCTGGTGTTGCTAATTCATCTCACACACCATTGTTCCAGTTTTTGGAACATGAACAACCATATAACCGTAGGCCACTGAGCGAAAAGGTGGTTCATTTAAGAGTTAGCAGAAGTTTATCTATATTTTTCTGTCTTATACTGCAATTAAGTTTAATGATTTTGTTCACTGTGCAGATGTCAATACTTGCATCTGAATACCCCGAGCTGCGTAAATGCCGAAGTTGTGATCTACTTCCAATAAGTTGGATTTGTGTCGCTTGGTATGTTTTCCATATGCCTAAACTATCATGCCATTCTTGTAGTGCAGTTAGATTTTTGCCTCTAATATGGTTTCACTGGCTGCAGGTATCCAATTTATAGGATTCCAACTGGCCCAACCCTACAAGACTTGGAAGCATCTTTTTTGACATTTCATTCCTTGTCAACACAATCTAAAGGTACGTCTTTCTCTTACTCCATTACTTTTGGGGGGCAGGAAAACAAATGAAGTTGTTTATATGCTCCTAAAGCACGTCCAGGTTACTTTGTTTGAGCAAGACATGATTTAATTTCTTCCAGGTGCCTGTCTAACTCAATTCCATGGTCGAAATGGGAAAATGGTTAGTGGTGGAGCTGTTGATTCAGCTGCCAAGATTTCATTGCCTGTCTTTGCACTTGCATCATACAAGCTGAAAGGCTCAATTGTTAGCCCTTGTGGACCCCTTGAGCGTGAACAAGAGAACTCTCTGTTGCAAGCAGCAGAGAATTGGCTTAGACGTTTGGAAGTTATTTTACCTGATTACCAATTCTTCCGGGCTCACAGGAGATAGTCAGTTGGTGCCCAATTTTACAGTGAAAAATCTCAGAAATTCTGCTTCGGTAGAAATATTATTTCATCAGGGACAAATGTATAATATCCTGGTAAATTGCTATTCAGGTGGTTAATCAATCTTTCCCCAGGCAGTGTTAGTGTAAAATTTCTTGGGAAAGGCAGTATGTTTACATAATGTGGGATATAAGGATGAAATCTGTGTTTGAGACATGAGACAATTTTCATCAGCATGGTTGACTTAAAAGTCCATGTATAATTATCTACATTTGTCATTATTTCTGTCTTGGCAATTTGGCATTATCTGTATAAGCTATAACAGGTTATGAAAGGACCGTCCAAGGGCTTCTACAAGGGGATCGGTTGTTTTGCTTTTGCAGAATGAAGCCATATTTGGTTAAATATATTGACAGGCCAAGCAACGACGTCCCCTTCCTTGGCTCATTGCACATTCCCTCGTGTGGAGTAAGTTACAGCCTATAGGGTAGTGCTGCATTATCATGTTCTGCACCGGACATGTCTGGTCTGAACTCGTATCTGTACTGCACCGCTCATGGTGTATACAGACACACACACACACACGCCCATCGAAAGATTTCAGAGGGCTTGGCAGCAGCATTTGTTGGCCTCCTATCAATAGATGAAACATTCCAGGATGATGAAGTTACTAAACTTGTCCAGGTTTGTTATCTTCATTTGTGAAATGTAAGTTAGATGTTCCCATGCGAAATAATTCTCCACTAACATAATAATTAATTCTTAGCCATTTGAATTTGCTGAACATACCATGCATCCCTGGTGCTTACACCATTACATTGTATTGTTCGCCTTTGATGTTGCAACCATGTAGATGTTTGAATCGCATCTTGTGATAAGATTGCATATATAGCTGCTAAAGTTGTACCACTTACACTGTGTCATTATTTAACTACTTTAGCCCAGATTAAAAAAAAAATAGTAATAATAAAAAATTTAAATTTGTCATTTCTTTGGGTATGTAATAAATAAAGCTCTAATTTATAACTGATAAAAAAAACAGTAGGAATTTATAATTTTATGTCTGGAAGATGGTGATTTAACTTGTAACCATTAAGCCAAGTTTTGTAGGAGTAATTATTTGATTCAAAAATTGGAGGATATATAGGCCGGGGTAATGTGGTAATAATATAGAAAGAGAAGAGATACAGGAGTATTTGGTCAATTGGTAGTGTAGGTAGGATGCAATTGTCATGTACAGAAACAGGAGTAAAAGGACAGTTTGGTTGGGGTTTCATATCATTTACTACTACTAAAGTGTTAAGAAAGAAGAGCATTCATTCAAATTCAATCAAGTAAACAGGAGGAGGAGCGATCCCACTGAAAACATTAAATTAAATCTTTGAATGTGATTGGAAACAATGTTGACAGCAAAAGACACTACTCAGCAAGTCAGCTCAGAAAACAAGTATCTACTCTACTACGTCTGTGTATACAGTGCATCAACTTGGTAATACATACTACTATTATTACAACTTGGTAGTATACAAGTACTATATAATAGTAGTTTCTTTATCTCTTATTATTAGTTGTAAATTATTATTATTATTATTATTATTATTGCTAAAATATTTATAAGATGTAGATTATATTTCAACTTTTCATTACAAAAATACTCGATTCAACAACAACGATATAGACACACAAACATGCACATTTATAGTGTACTCACTCCGTCCCATTAAAAGTGGCCACTATTCATTTTTGGGGTGTCCCATTAAAAGTGGTCATTTTCCCTTTTAAGTAAATTAGATTAACATAAATATGATTAAAAACCCCACAATAATGACAATTGTACTTTCTGCACAAAGTCCCTATATATGTTTAACCATTAATATCTCAAAATGGGTATAAATAAAAATTATATAAAATATATATTCTAAAACTATACGATTAGACGATTCCAATAAGATCACACTTGACTATTTTTGTCTTTCTACATCATTACGATAACATTAAGTCAGAGTTAAATAATAAATATGGTTAAAAGTCAAATGTAACCATTATAAATTAGATGGATGAATTAGTCAAATTTACTCACACCACTTTAACTACTAAATCCCACTACCTAAATTCCCGTGCCCAAAAGAAATGAGCCACTTATATTGGGACGGAGGGAGTACATATTACAAGCGAGCTTAGCTTAAAACATTCTTAGTGATGGATGGAAAAAATTAATTGTGATTCAATGAAGTACTACCTCCGTTCTTTTTTAATTGTTCCATTTCAATCATTGTTTTCAACTAGCTTAGTTTGGATGGTTTTATATGATTCGTTACAAGGCTAAATAAAAAAATAGTAAAGTAATAATGAAAGTAGAGATTACAAACTACAAAACTAGTAGATTTACCTTTAAAATCATTCTCTAACCTAATCAAATAAAACTCCAAAGTCGGCTAGTTGAAAACAGTGATTGGAATAGAGCAATTAAAAAAGAACGGAGGAAGTATATGTTTTTGTCGTTAAAAGCCCAAATTCATTTGTTCATGATTTGTCTTCACTACGCTGCGCGATTTGTTCAAACCAAAAAAACAAGACCCAACTTATTATATTTTTTTATTATATAATTATGATAACATTAATTAAATCAAAATTGATCAAAAACAATAATAAAAATAAAAATTATACAAGAATTCTAGGGAGGAGGGCATGTATATTATCACCATTCATATTTATTTTTATTTTATTTTTTTATATAAATATCTTTGAAATATGTTTTTATTTGATATTGTTGGTACATGGTATGGTAACTGTACTTATCATGCTTGTAGTAATATTGCCTAACTATATATAGGTGTTAGTACTGTTGCTTGATTGTGGCGTATTTCTAGCGCTGTCTCCTCTTACGGTTTGAACACAATTAAACTTATCGACTGTACAACTTTTATAATTATTTTTGCCTTAGCTTGTTCCCCCATGAATAGTGATGAACCCAGTGGCGGATCCAAAAAAATCTTTTAAGTGGTGTCCCAAAAAATAGTGAAAGCTATATTGGAATTAGAAATAGTAGTAACAACAAAAATTAAGTGGTGTCACTAAGCATAATCTAATTAAACGTAAAGAAATTTCTATTTTAAAATAGCAATTTAATCAATTTAAGTGGTGTCCGTGCGACCACTCTTTATCATGGATCCGCCGCTGGATGAACCCATTTCTGATTTTTAACTCTCTATTCTGTGAAATATATATGTATATATATATATATATATAAATTGTTTTTACTATATCAGATGCCATTGTTTTTACTCTTCCCCAAGTCCACACTATAAAATGATTTTATTCGCTTTTATCGTAGACCATGCATCTTTGATGAGTTGATATAATTCTATTGGCCATTCTACTTCTTGTGTTCAATTTGCAATATTCCCATTCGACTGTTTGTGTTATCGTTGTTTGATTATGTGTGGCCATCTGTTTTTCGTTCCACTAATTGTCCTCAACCTAAGCTCCATCAATTGTTGTACTACTGCATTACATATATAACAACAAAATGAATTACTAAAAAAATATCGCATTGGTATGTACACCTATTATGGAACCCGACAAAAACTATATGAAGACAATATATAGAGATATATATAAAAGCCCCAAGAAAAATGTGTGCAATGTAAATGGGATAGACAAAAACAAGGTGTGGAAGTGGAATTGACAGCAACCCTGCTAGTATCCAAATATATTACTTATGTGAAGCTTAACAGTAAATTTGGGGAGCCATAATAAATCCATGTAAGGTCCCCCAAAACCAGTAGTCAAGATTCCCATGTTTTTGTGATGTAGAAGAAATTTTGCTGTTCTATAGCTGTAAAGTTTGGGATTACTCGATCCACCACATATATAGAGAATAGAGTCTATTGGATGGAGTCAAAATATGAATTAATCAGTTCACTCAATTGTAAATGATTTATACTACTCGATCCATCCATCCTGTTATTTATGTCTCACTTGGACTTTTTACATTGTTCATAGTGCGTGTGTAACCTAACTTTTTATTGTGATGACATGAAAAATAATATAGTCGTGTAGGATCTTGTTGAATTCGCATAGTTTTAGAAAATATAATTTATATGATTTTTTCTTCTATAATGTCCAAAAATTTTATAATAGAAATAATGGGACACATGAAGTATTGCATTAATCTAATGAGAATTTAATTATGAAATACGCCTACACCGGAATTGATTAGAAATTACTTTACTTAAATGGAATTCAAGTTATAATTTACAAAATTGTCAACCCTAGCTAAAACTTGTTTGGGTGCACTGCAGACACAGACACAGTGGCAACATATGAAAATGAACAAATAAATTCTTAAAAAGGGGTAAGCAAAAAACAAATAAAATAAAATAAAATAAAAATCAAATGATGAATTATTAATCCAGGTCATGTTTTATAGAGTATAATCTGTACCACTGTGGAATTCTAAGATTGAACTGTTTCTTTCAATGCAGAGTTTGTCAGCGGACGGACATCAAACATCTAAGATATATGCAAATAATCAACACCACTGCAATTTCTATTATTTCTTCATTTTCTTTTAAAATAACAAATCATTGCCAATGCCATAAATGTACCTGTTTATTCCAATTAATTTTGTCACCTACCCACCCCCCCTTCGGTCTTCACTCTTCAGGGTGTAATTGTTTTAAACCTTAATTTTATTATTTTTTTTTATTAAAAAACAACTAAAATATAGTAGTACTATAACATGTCTGTGTTTTCTGAAAATTCAATATCGAACCAATCCTCAAGTTCATTTTTTTTGGCGAAGCAATTGACGAGACAAAGAAGTTAGAACTCGTGACATACAAATTATAAATGTATAAAGAGGATCATGGATAAACAGTCGAGTGGAGAATCACACCTCTAACAATAAAGTTAGAAGTGTTAGGTTCCCAGTACAAGCAAGTTGTATTCTTTATGCAGTGTTCAATGAATGAGTTCAATCTAACACAGTGAACACTCAAATCAAACAAATCAGTGTAAACCAGTTAACATGCACAACGGAATAAAACGATTAATCAACAAGCATAAAGAATAAATGAGACACAAAGGGTTGTTGACTCAGTTCGGCCTTCGGCTACATCTGGGGATATCAATACAGGAGGATATTTTACTATGTGTTTCAACCATGGTACACTACCACACACATGAGCAAAATATGGAAAATGCCTTCACTCAAACTTCCAAGAGGTTGGTTGGTCGATCAGGAACCTTACCAGTTTCTGACTAGGTATCTCCACCTATGGCAACCCCTCAAAGCTTCCCACTTTGAGCTCCCCTTATTGAAGCATGTGAAGCACTTCCTTCAATCGAGATGTAAATGATCTTTATGGTTCCAACTTCTCGAAACGCCTTGGACTTTTCCCTTTAAATGAATAAACGAATCACTTAAGGGTTAATGAACACAGCTTTGCACAGATGCGTCCAAGGCACTTCGATTCAGCAGCAATAGGATCGATCCGATGTACATAGGGCTGCTAATCAGATAGAGTTTTCTCACGATGAACACTTGGAGCTCTTGAGAGTATTTTGAATGTTGGGATTTGATCGTTGTAACTCTGGGCTCCAATCTTCAGAAACTCTTACTTAAACCATGGATCCCACAGGCAGATTTGAATAATTTTACCAATTAGGGAAATAGCCAGGGAAATAGCCGTTGGGACAAATGATGGTTTAGAGTAACAACTCTATTCCAGAAATGGGAGGAGTTTCCTGCAAGAAAAATGTTAGTACACCTACTCCCATCTCAGAAAAGAGCAGTTGGATTTGTTGCACGGTCGAACTCTTCATTCTCCTCTACATAGCATAGGCTGACGCAGGATACACTAGAAGATGTTCTAAGGACTAGGTTCAATCATCGGTTTTGAACTTCCAACAAAATACATGACTCAACAAGAAGTTATGGAACTTAACCACGTGGTCAAATCCTTCTCATCGTCGAGTTCACTTAAGTTCAATTTCAATCCCCCTTTGACACAAACAAAATGAACAATTAAATTCCGTAATTGCTATGCTCCCAACATATTGTAGAATGATAAGTGTTACGACCAAACCTACAGTTGTTTAATTGTGAGTTATGACTAAACTGAAATTATAATAACAGAAAAGTTTTTGGTGCTGAGTGAAAATAAGTGAGATATGGGCAGTGAATACTGTACTCCATAAGAAACTAAAGTGTGCTGAAATTTTTAAATTATTAAACATTAGCACAGGGGGTATAGACATATTATACGCCATCTGTCTAGTTATTTCTGTCTGAAAACTTTTGGATACGTAATCCAATTGTATAACTGTTAATATATTCAAATGTGACTAAGTAAAAATTATATAAAATAGTATATTTTAAAACAACATGATTGGACGAATCCAACAAGGTCAAACTTGACTATATTTTTCGTTTATATAATTACGATAACATTATATTAAAATTAATCAATGAACAGTGTCAAAAATTAAAATGGGACATAATTATGGGACGGAGGGAGTATTATATTGGAGTGTACCCTGGAACGTTCTCTATGGATTCTAGAAGACTGCGTTGTACTCCCTCCGTCCCACTACACTTGTCCTGTTTGACTTTTTACACTGTTCATTGTTCAGCTTTGACTCAATTTAATTGCAAGTATATATTTAGCAAAAAATAGTCGAGATGGGTCTTGTTAGAATCGTATGATCACGTAGTTTTATAATATATATTTTGTATAATTTTTCATTTTGTATATTTTGAGATATTAACAGATAAAAAAGTGCATTGGATTGTGTGCAAAAGTGAAACAGGACAAGTTAAATGGGACGGAGGGAGTAATAAAGTTCCATGGCCATTGTACGTGGCGTGGAATGTTAATTTTATTAATTGTCCGTGTTTGATTGATGATTAGAGGTTTTGTAATTATTTGAGGACTATTTTTGGATGCTCTGCCCTAATCAGTCTTTCATATACATGCATGTTTTATGTCTATTGGTTATTTTTTTTTGGAGGAGCTTATATCCCAATATATGTAGTATTAAATATATACTACTACAAATTAAAGCGAAGGAGACAAAAACATAACAGTAACACAACACCTAAATACCTAATGACAGTCAATTAATATATCCACTATATATATATATATATATATATTTGTGTGTGTATTATTAATTCAATTAGACCATATCATCTAATCTAATATAATGACAATAAAAATAATGTTCAATTATTAATACTACTACTATTAAACATTGCAAGCAAGAACTTGGACGTTAAATATCACTAATTGTCCAAAAAATATTAATATTTTATTACTACTGGACAAGATTTTCTTCTTTCTTCAAAATAGTGGTCATATTTTTTTTTATTGTTTTAAATAAATAACTGATTTTTATATTTGATAAAAAAAATAGTTGAAAAAAATAAGAAAGAAAGTAAAAATAAAAAAATATAAAATATATAAATGACTTCGGTCCTCCTCTTTACCGAAAAAAAAAACAACAAATATGAAATAAAAGAGAAAATTTATTAAAACCATTGTAAAGATATTTTAATGAAAATACTCACTTGTGAAAAATCCATGACGTACGTATATTTTAAAAGTATTTGTGAACAAATATATTCATTATTTATTAGAAAATTCATTCGCTTCCAAAAATAATTTATCTACATATACTAAGAGGATTCACAACAGTAGGTACTAGGTAACAAACTAGCAATGCATATGCTATCTCTACTTCACAATTGTAAGAATAAAAAATGAAATACCATATTTTGTTGAAGCAACACTGTCACTACTCATACCATTTTGCAACTTTTAATTTTTTTAATTTAAAATTTTAATTATAAAAGATAAATAATAATTTTAAATTATAATGTATTGAAAAATAAATAATGAAGTAATAATGAAATTTGGGTTCATGCATAGTAGAAGTTTTTTTTTTGGAGGAGCCACTAATTGGAAAGAAATATTGGAAACCTATGTCCTACAAATTACAAAAGAAATAAAGGGAATTGATAGAGGGACGGGTGGGGATTCGAACCACAACCTATAGGTTGCGAGTCGAAGGACTTATCATTGGGGTTGGGTAGTATTATTGTGGAAAAATTTAATAATAGAAATAATAAATTAGATAAATATTGATGCGGCTCAAATGTGGAAAAAATGGAGTAGGGTAGGGGTGTCAATTTCAGGTTTCGATTCGTGTTCATATCGGGTTGATCAGGTTGTATAATATTTCAGGTCGGTATCGGGTCGACCTGATTTCGAAAAAAACCCAAATTGACTAAACCTAAACCTAAAATTTTTCGTGTCGATCGGATTCGTTTTTTGGGTTTGTGTCCAAATTGACACCCCTGGTAAAGCTGGCCACGTGTGGTGCCAGGCAGACCAAAGGGCATCCAAGTTCCCTATCGAAAATGAAAATTGAAAAATATAATAATAATAATAATAATAATAATAATAATAATAATAATAATAATAATAATAATAAACTTTGGACAGTCTGTACGCAACAATGACAAGGATTGGGTATTCTATGCCCTCCTTTTTCCTTTTCTTTTTTCTTTTAGCGTGACTACTTACTTTTTTAATGAAGTAGTAATTTTTATTTTAAGGAAATCAAATAAGTAAATATTTAGGCAATTACTTAATTAATTTTAGATTAGTTACATGACAATAATCATCAACCAACCACATAATAAAAAGTCACCTCCGTGCCAATAAAAACGATGCAAATGGGACTCTCTACCAACGAGTTGTTAAAAACAACCTAACCTATCTATCAATTTCTATAAATTATGATACTACTAGTAAAACTGAAAGATCATCCAATGTGTAAAATAAAGTGGGTTCTTTTTAAACGTATGCTGCTAAAAATTAAATCAAAATACGTACTCTTGGGATCGGGTAAAAATACGATACACTAAAGTTTATTATACAGATCATTGGTTTAAACTCTCGGGCATTGATTATTCTACATTTCCACGTGCATACAAGAATAACTCAAACATGCTATAGTACCAAATTAAAATTTTGTTATGATCAAGCATTTCAAGTACAATAATTATATAATCAAGTGTATGATAATCTAAACCCATATGTCGGCGGTTCATATATTTGTGTGTAGAATCACCAATAGACAAAACCAGGCATGCTTCTCATTCCTCACCAACCTTGTTCAAAAACACCCCACATCCCCTATGGCCTATATGGCTACACCACCCATCATACATCTCACCAGATTTCCAAATATATATATAACAAAAAACAACTTGAATTCCTCAATAAAATTTCATGAAATTTTAGTGAGAACAAAAACAATTTTATTATGCAAATATAAAGAAAAAGGCAAAGGAATATTTCCATGGGCGTGGAAAGTTTTTTGCCCTAAATTACCTGACACTGATGTGATCGATCCATTTCCCTGAATTAAAAATAAATCTTGGGGCACGATCAAATATCAAATATGCTGCTGCCCACTATGTCCAGCTGTTACATGTACCTCTATGCACTACATGCTACATTAGCAATATATGAATATTCAAAATATTGTAATTAAATCCAAAAATAAATCGGCCCACAATGTAATAGACTAATACTACTACTACCAAAAGTATTTAATTCAATAAAATTACAGATAAAACAGTCACAACCACAAAATGTTCAGGCAATTATTATTCCGACAACAATCCTGTCATCGTCTAGCATATTTTTTGGCATCGACTTATTAAGCTGTACTCTAGGGCAATTTCGTCATTCAACACCTAACTCTGTCTAATTTTAAGCCCTCCCCCGAACACTGTCGGTTCTCCAAATATTTTTCTTTTCCATTTTTCTACAATTTAAAATACAAATAAAGCAATACACAGAAATATGATGGATCACTGAGCCTCCCCTTTATTTTTCGAAAAAGAGAAATAGTGGTAGAGTACTATACAATGAGAACTATGACATACTGTATCAAACATGTTTTAAGGCAAAAAAGTTTGGGGAAAAAATTTTGGAATTCGAAGTGTATATGATCAATAATGTAACAGAAAATGGACAATAACTGAGAAATTAAATTAAATTAATTTACCAGCAGAAACAAAAAAAATTTGATTTTCTTTTTTACGTCGAATGGCCGTACAGGTCGAACGGCGCCCATAGCTTGTCCAGCGGGCACGGCTGCTTTGAGTCGAGCCGGAGCCACGGCTTACCGGAACCGCTCCAGTGGAGGAGGCTCACAGGTCCGGCGTGGAGATCCCGGCAGCTGCCACGGACGTTATCGCCGCCGAGGCCGTGCTGGTTCCACCGGTGTTCAATCGGCGCCACATGTCCGGCGAATACCAGAAGGAACGGCGGCAGCGAGCCGAGCTCGTAGATCCGGCTCGGATTGGTTTTCTGAATCTCCATCCACCTTTCAATGCGACGCGTGTAACCGAACCGCCGCCATCTGGCCAGATCTATGACCATCACGCCGGTGTTGAAGTAGCACGGCCGGCGGCCGGAAAAGACGCCGGCGAACCGATTATCTTTCCAGAAATGCGGCGTGAAGTACTTGGTGAAATTCGCGTGACAGTATTCCGGCGCGCCGATGGTTCTGTTCGATAAGGAGATTCGCCATAGCTTGGAGATATCGTCCACGACGACCAGATCGGAATCCAGGTAGATGACGCGGTTGACGCAGGGTTCGAGCAGATCGGCGAGGTAGTTTCGAGCGTAATTGAGCGGTTGCTCTAGAGCCTGCCGGACGGAGCTCGAAATCAGGCTGCGTACGCGCTCCGGATCAAAGTAATACACCTTGAACTTCAGTTCCGGGAACGTCGACCGGACTATGGTTTCAAGCTCGGTTTCCGATACCAGGAAATGGAAGAAGACGCTCTCTGGACACTTGGAATGCTGGAGAATCGAATGGACGGCGGCGATGGAGCCACGGAGATACTCAACATCAAGAGTAATCGCTACGTGCACGAGCGAAGGATCGCAGACGCTGGATTTCTCCAGATTCAAGGTGCGACATTCGCCGGCATTGCGGAATGCCGCTGCTCGCCGGAACGAGAATTTATCCAACGCGAACGCCGTCGGCAACCGGAGATACGAATCCCCGTGCGAGGATCGAATAGCCTCCGCCGGAGGAAACGATTGGAGCGAAGGGGAGAGCACAATCATCACCATAGCCGCAGAGAAAAAACCGGAAAATCTCATAATCCAGAGCATTTTGGTTCCTATAAAGAAATATTTCCGTTTTTTCCTCCGCGATTTCAAATGAAATTGAAGCAATCAGATGAAACCGTCGAGATGAAAAACCCTAGGGTAGCTCGAACGTCCTCCAGAACTTATCCAGAATCCAAAAACAACAAAATTACCTCAATGCAGATTCCAAATCCCCGAAATGTGCTTTCAAATTCTCCCTAATGGCAGCATCCAGAAGCAAAGTTACTCCATCAGAAGAAAAACAAGAAGATGAAGAATCTATGTATCCATCAGAAAAGGAGAAAGATAGGCGTTAAAGGAGTGGGCGGTGCTAACATGCGCCGACGTGCGTAGCGGTGACAGTGTGCGCCATTGGGAGAAGGTGACAAATTGGGGGCAAAAGCAGCGAGAGGTGATTTACACCAAGTTTTTTTGGAAGCCTTCTTTTTATAACTTTTCTTTTATTATAAAATCCAAATATAGGATTTCAACTTTCAATTCTCACCCAAAAAAAAAAAACTTTCAATTACTACTGTAAGCTAAAAAAAAACTTTCAATTATACGAGTACTTCATCATTGCTTATTAATCATAGAACAAATTATTTTTAATTAAAAGTTTTTAAAAATTTTAAATTTATTAAAAAATATTTTCATACCCTTTAATGCCCACCCGATCCTCGAAAAATTAGTTTTGGATCCAATAAAATTTAAGAATACTATGGTATTCACCTTTAAAAAAAAAATATTTTCATACTTAACAGCACCCACTATTTAATGCCTTGTTATTGAATTTATAGTTTTATACCAACTACTATCTCCGTTCTCATATAAGTAAACCATTTGCATAGTAGTAACTATTCATTTGATAGCTTTGACTAATTTTTTAAACATAGTTATATAATAAAAAAAATATAGTCATGTGAGATCTTGTTAGATTCGTCTAATCACATAGTTTTAGAATATCAATTTTTTATATTTTTACTTATATATAATTTGAGTTATAAATATTTAAAAATATGTCTTGAACTGCGTAAAATACAGGAATGGTACAAATATCAAATTCCAGAATTTTTAACCGTATTAAGCAATCTAACTACGCTGTCAGTACAACTCATCAACTGCGCTTGTTACTCTTCTAAATGATACACTATAAAGATGATTTTTTTTAAAAGTATTTTTTCTAATCTAGAATTTGATAATCAATAATTTTTTTGATTAAATTTCCCCGTGGTTGTACTATATCCTTATTGAGATTAAATTATTAAATGAAATAGTTTGGGTGTATTACAAAAAATGTGACATTATTGGGAGAGGCCAGCTGTCGCTGTCTAGGGTCAAAGTGACAAATGTACACATATTTAGTGTACACATGGGCTTTTCCTACATCATCTTTTCTTATTTTCCTTCTCTTTTAATTATGTTTTTTTAAGTAGTAAGCAATTCCTCTATTTTTTTTTAAATGTTATTTTTGCTTAATAATTATTGTTCAATGAGTAATTTGAATTTAACTTTTAAATATAATTATATAAGGTAAAATATAGTCAAGTGAAATTTGATTAAATTCGTCAAATTGCATAGATTTAAAATATCAAAGTTTTCATAATTTTATTTTTATACAATTTAATATATTAAGGGTTAAAAATATGTTTTGAATTGTATGAAATCATGAAGTATAATATCTAAAAAACATAGGAAGTAATTATTTAGGCATCCGGTTACTGTACAATCCATTTAAGTGTATGCATGCATATACATACATCACAATAGGTAGGGGTGAAAACGGGACGGATACGGGCGGATAGTACTCATCCCGTATCATATCCCATATTTTTTTGTCGAATATGGAATCGGATACGAATAGGCCGGATACAAATACGAATTCGAATATTTCGGGAAACGGATATGGGACGGATTCGGATTTTAACTCGGATAATCTTATAATTACTAAAATTAAATCTTTTTATAATTTTTTAAGTGAAATCGAAATATACTACTATGTAAGTTAAACTAAATTTTTAAATTTTCCAAGATCATTAGTTATTTCGTTGAAAACATCTAAATAACATCACTACAAGATGTTATATACTCCCTCCGTTTTTTTTTGTTTGCTACGGACCCACGCAGCACGCAGTCCAATGTACATTTTAAATCAGTAATAACTCAAGTTCGGTACAAGTAAAAATTCTAAAAGTTCGATATTTAAAAACTACAAGACGAGACGAATCTAACAAGATCTCAATTGACTAGATTTTAACTTGAATAACTATGATAAAACTTCAAGTCAAAGTGATTGTGTGAATAGTGTCAAATTCTCCAACGTAGCTATCATTTAAAAACGGAGGGAGTACTACAGTTTTGATGCA
Organism: Hygrophila difformis; assembly: GCA_030278955.1. Classification (NCBI taxonomy): domain Eukaryota; kingdom Viridiplantae; phylum Streptophyta; class Magnoliopsida; order Lamiales; family Acanthaceae; genus Hygrophila; species Hygrophila difformis. Next base: position 18,946,852 of record JAOANR010000006.1, on the reverse strand, counting down.
AAGAACCTAATGATGTAGTCGAGTTGATTGATATGATTTAATTTAATAAATTACATATGATTTAATATGTATTACTTATTCATTTTATAGTTAATATAATATATTATATTATACATATAAAAATATATATAAATATTCGGATATTCGGATAGAAAATACGGATAATATCCGCATTATATTCGGATTTTCGGATACAGACGGATATTTACAATCCCATATCATGTCCCGTATCCGCCGGATATAAAAATTCGAATTCGGATTCGAATATAATCGAATACGGCGTCGGATCGGGCGGATATTATCCGCCCCACTTTCACCCCCTAACAATAGGTACATCTCGTATCATATAAAATATTATATCTCCCGTCACACAAAACATCTTTCCCATTAACCAAAACTAATCATTTCATTCATCATACAATATAATTCTCACATCTGCAGACAATCTCTACCCCTGTTTAGGGTTATAAAGTGCAATTAAGAAAAAATAGCCTATCCATATTTTTGTAAGAAAAAATGTTGTACTGATGTATCAAGTACTTTAACTTCGTTTTTTTTTTTTCTTTTTTCGGATAAGCCATTAAAGGCTTGAAAATGGGTGGTGGGAGCGCATGTCACACAAATTATAAAGGGAACAAAAGAGATGGATAGGGGTCGGATGGGAGTTGGGGACTTATCACTAGGATAAGTCCCCAACCGCCTTTAACTTCGTTTTTTGAAAATCAAACATGTTGATTTTATTATACATTATGTAGGACAGCCATTGGGAAGTCTTTATACTGCAGTTTGGAAGTCAAAATCTCACTTAGCAAGATAACAAATAGTAATTAACATTTACAATATAAAATTATACCGTACCAACAATTTTTTTTTAAATTTCTAAATTTAAAACTAAATAATAATAATAATAATAATCATGAAGTGCAATGCCTCCTTTAAATAAAGTTAAGAATTTTTATTTATTTATTTCTTTTTTTGAACTTGACACTTCAGTTTTGAAAAATTATGGTAGAAGTTAATATTATACAAATTACAAAGAAGTAAATTGAGGGATGGATAGTAGGATGTGGAATCAAACGTCATATTATACAAAGTTAGAAGTTAAAGAACTTAACCATTGTCCAAGCATATATTTTTATTTGTATTCCTCAGAAGTGCATTAAGAATAACAAGAACTTTCTTTAAGTGAATCAAATCAGTGAACTCGTCTCTGTCTTCTGTGATTTGACTTGTCATGATCAATGAAGAAAATTGAGAACCCTAATTTTCTCGTCCATTTCAATCACTATACGAACCCAGCCGATTACTCACCCGGAGGCTGTTGTGCTCCTTTTTCCAGGCAGTGGAGCGGTCGACGTCGGTGAGGCGATACTTGTGCACGATCCAATTCGTCTTCTTACCTTTCGGTGCCTTGCCAGAGTAAAACACCAATGCCTAGTTGTACATAAGTAGGCGGCATCGACGAAGCACAGCAGCGGCGGGTGGCGGCTTCCCTTGGCGCACGAAGCGACGGCGCTCTCCCTCCTCTTCGCAGGCTACGGACGACGGCGGAAGAATGGAGCTTTGGACGCTAGCGACCTCCTTCTTGCAAGCAATTCCAGCAGCGATGGCTTATCTTTTTTTTTTTTGGGGGGGGGGGGGTGAAGGGTCGGGATTTGGAATATTAACGGTGGGTTGGGTATTAGCGTTTTGGGGTGAAGATTTTGGGTGGTCAAATTTTTAAAGTGTGTAGTTAATGCGTATGATCAAACCTGATGGGACTATTTTGGAGATCATTAACAAAGTTATAGCACTCAATTAGAAAACTCTATACTTATGGCACCAAATTAAAAAATTGGGAAACTTATAGTTTGTCCAATTTTGGCATTTTTTCCGTTTATAGTTTGTCCATTTGTTGGAAAAAAATAATAAAATACTCCGCTAATTGAAAAAATACTATACTATATTTTTTTTTCCTTTTCAAAATTTATAACATTCTCATCCCACACGAAATACAACACACAATCATTCAAATTGTGCATAAATCATTTAAAAAAAAATTAATATTCTAAAACTATGAATAAATATATATTTTTAATATAATTAATATAAAAAGTAGGGTCAAAATGGACCAATATAAGATAGCAAATTCATATGTTTTACTATTTTTTTTTTTTAAAGCCATTAAAGGCCTGAAAAATGGGTGGTGGAAACCCATGCCACACATTAAACTATAGACAACATTAATTAAATTTTATAATAAAAAATATTAAAGGCCATATGCCCCTTCCCAAACATCAGTGATATATAAATATATATAATATTAAAATTAGATCAGCATAATAAATACTTACTCTGTCCCAACTAAGATGGCTTGTTTGACTTCTGCACACAATCCAATGCACTTTTTAATCATTAATATCTCAAGATATATACAAGAAAAAATATGTAAAATATATATTCGAAAACTATACAATTAAACGAATCTAAAAAAACCAAATTCGACTATTTTTTTCAATTATATATTTATAATAATGTTGAGTCAAAGTTGAATAATGAACAGTGTCAAAAAGTCAAACATGACATCTAAGACCAGATGGAGGGAGTAACATCTTAACCTGAGTGGTATAGGGCTCGGACAGTTTAAGCAAAAGTCTCGGGTTCAAGCCTTTGTGTATGCAGAATTCTGCTTTGAAATAGTCAACCCTTCAATACCCCTCAGATGATCGATGAATTAGTTTTAGACCCAATGAGATATGAGAATATCGGTAGCTTAAAAAAACATCTAATATACATGCGCATCTAATAGAAGTAATTTTTTTTAGGAGCCGAAGCGAGTGAAAGAATTGTGGGAGTTCATGTCACACAAGTTATAAAGGAATAAAGATGAGTGATAGGGGCCGGATGGGGAATCAAACCCTCCACGCTAAAGTTGGAAGACATGAACTTGACCGCTTGGGCAAGTCCCCATCCCTAGATGGATCATAATTTGATCCTACATAACAATTCAAATGGAAATATAATTATTTTAATTTCAGACCTTACCCCAAAATATATTAATCCCGGGGTTGAGGACTTAGTCCAAGTGGTTAAATCCTTTGACTTCAATGGAAGGTTGGGGGTTCGATTCTCCATCGGCCCCCTATTCATCTCTTTTATTCTCATTTGTAATTTGTGTAGCATGAACTCTCACCACCCATTTTCTAGCCTGTATAGGCTGTTTAGCCAAAAAAAAAAAAATTTATATTAATCCCCCGACACTTGTGACTAATAGAAGTATTCATAATAGATCACTAAAACAAATATATATTCGGGGAATTTAATATGGGCCGGACGAGCATTCAAAGCCCAATCTGTGTTTCCCCATATATTAGCTTGTTAATCCTTTTTTCGTTTTTGTCAATATTTTCTTTTATATTTTTTTCTTTACTTGCTGCAACGGCTCTTTCGACAAAAGAAAATACATATATATAGTTATTATTTTCGTGGTTACCCAATAAAGATAAACTGTTAAACCCCAAAGTTGGGACTATTGGCCATTGGATCTTAGACAATACTTATACTTTGTAATTTAAGGGAAAAATATGTTCGTCAGCGTCTGTTCTGCACGCAGTTTTTGGGAGCTTTTGGTAGCTACTTGTAGTAGCTTTAAAAAATAAGCTGGTAGCTTATTGTTGAACAATTACAATTTTAACCCGATAACCAACTCACTACCCAATAGTCTACATAAATATTTGTCCTTTTATGTTATTTCATATATTTTTTTTTGACAACTACAGGTAGTTGTACAAAACACTTAAATAAAACTGACAGCTACAGCTCCCACAACTCCTTACCGCTCCAGCTCGCAGACCCGTCATCTTCACCTTGTTTTCCTTGGTTCTTATCATTTTTCCTTAATTTATTGAACAATTTCATTTCCAAATTAATTAATTTCAAAATTGGATTCAAAATCAAAACCAAAGCTAGCAAATAAATTGGTTGGAAAGCAAGCAAATCGAGATTATATCGCACATATTCCATTAAATATTCAGCATACACCTCATTAGCATACACATCTGATCGGATTATTATGTCAACACCTGCAATCCAAAGTCCAAACCATTATGAGAGTATGCATGTTTTTTTGTTTTTTTTAAGAGCCAAAGTCAGGGAAAAGGTGGTGGGAGCCCATGCCACACAAATTACTAAGGGATAAAGAGGAGAGATGGGGGGCCGGTGGGGAATCGAACCCCCAACCCTTGAGTTGAAAGTCATGGACTTGCCGTTTGGACAAGTCTGCATCCCCAAGTCGCATGTTTTGGGGAAAATAAGAAAAGAAAATAAATAACTAATGTTAAAATTTATTTACGTTTTTAACGAACAAATATTTATAAAAGGAGCAAGTAATTATTAAGAGCTGGATTGGTAGATGGATTTAATAATTGGGATTCATATATAAAGTTGTGCATTTGCTAGATAGAGTTTAATGAAATAATTCATCTTTCTCATTAAACATATACAGTAGAATAGCTAATATCTAAACCAAATTTCAGAAAATTAAATTGAATCTAATTAGTATCTCTACTAAAATTCTAACTAAGGATAGATAAATGTATCTATAAAATTACTATATTCATTAGTTCGGGCAATGGATCTACAAACACATGTATAAAATGTACTACATTAGTTTGGATACGGTGTGGAATGAATGATATTCAACAGATACTGGCGTGCTGACCTGATGAGATGCGCGTGCTGGGAGTATGTAATGGTGTCTGCTTGTCTGGGTTGAATAAAAATACTCAGTACATACAAAACACTCCCTCGGCACTACTTCATCACTTGATAATTAAGCACACCAACCAAATCCTACTACATGTATAATGCCAAATAACTTATTTCAAACATTAAATTCTTTATTTTTTATGCTCAACAGTCTATATAAGATAGAAATAAGTGGTGGGGTTCATGCCACGCAAATTAAAAATAGACAAAGGAGAGGGATGGAGGGCCGGTTCATGCCAACCTTAAATAGGAAATTTAACCACTAGGCCAATTATTTATCTCCACAAACATTAAATTGTGATTTAAACCAAAACCCACTTGTCGAACACATTGATTCTATCACAATTTTCACATGAAACTAATTTCTATAACGTTATAGATAGCCGTAGCCCACATTACTAGAAAATGCTTGTTGGTGTTTTCGGAGTGTAGATGTTCTAATAGGGGCAATTAAAATTGAGTTTGAATCTGAAGCTCCCCCATTGGAAGCAAGCCCAACAGGCCCATTAAGCAAGCATATTAATTAACCCCTTATTTTGTCCAATTCTTACACGCTAATGATACCGTATCATTACAAGCCAAAGAAAATAAACAGGACACGGACACCACCAAAAGAAAACAAATGGAAATATGGAGGAATCTTTTTGTTTGTTATCCCTTTTTATGAAAACCCAAATGGTTTTTAGTACTTCATCCGTTCCTTTTTAATTGCCACGGACCCACATTTCACGCAATCCAATACACGTTTTTAATTCGTAATAACTCAAATTCCATACAAGTAAAAATTATGAAAATTTGATATTTTAAATCTATGTGATTAGACGAATCCAACAAGATCCCACTTGACTATATTTATCTTATATAATTGTATTAAAAAGTCGAGTCAAAGTTACTCAATGAACAGTGACAAAAGTCAATCTGTGTCGATTAATAAAGAACGGAGGAAGTATAATCTTTACATGATACCTCAATCAAACAAGACATGTTAATTGTTACGTTGATGAATATTTTAATCATTGACCCAATAGCTCCACTTAAGCAATGACGTCGCAATCTCATACGATTAGTATTTTACTGTAATCTTTAACACCACGACCAATCTCACACGCTCCATGGCCTTCAAACCTCAGATGAATCTGCACCGTTCATCTTTCAAACAATAAATTCAGCGGCGAAGATTCATCGGGTGTTCGACACCATGGGGCTCCCAAAGAAATCTCCCCAGAATTTGATCCATCCCATCTTGACGTGACCCACCTCCCAATTAGTTCATCGTCACGTAATAATTTCTAAATGTCAATACTTCAATTCCGTTTCGAAGAATTCTATTGAAATTAAAACGAAACTTGACTGGAAATTGAAATTTGTGTAGCATTATTATTATTTAATCTGAATCTAACTTATCGAAAATCGAAACCAAACATTGAGATAAAATAAAAACGAAATCGCTACCGTCGGCAGGCGATTTCCGAGCAAATCCACGACGGATCGCGGGGGACGATCTGTCCCTGCGACACCACAATCGACTTGTAGATCTCCACGATAGTCCGTTCGTCGTACTCCTTAACCGCTTTCATACCGAACACATCGCCTCCGCCGCCGCCGTATCCGCCGATGGCCGGCGTGGCAGCGAGTCGCATCATCATGTTCACGTAGGCATCTCGCAATCCGACGAGGAACTTCTTCGGCGAGAATCGGAGCCTCAGCTTGAGCTTAATCCGCCAAAACCGCCGCCTTTTCTGATCGGTTTTCGCACCAAATTCCACGATCCGCGTCTTGGTCCGGCGGGCGCGGGTACCGGCGGCGAGCCTCTGGTAGCCCCTCCGGCGCCAATAACTTCGGATTCCTTTATAAACGGTGGCGGAAATTCCTTCCATGGGTTGAATGGAAATGGAATATAGGTGACTTATATGAGTAAATTATAAGAGTGGTGGAGTAGTGGTGATAGCTAGCTCTCTAGCTAATGGTAGCTGAGTTTATAGTTTATAAGTTGGACGGAGTAGTAGTAGTAAACTAGTACTCACTCCGTCCCACTCCAAGTGTCTTATTACTGTTGGGCACGAGAATTAAGATAGAATTGGTTTGTGAGTATATGGGTGAGGTCACATAGGAAGGAAAAATTATTTCTATTTATAGAAAGAAGACATTTGTAATGAAACATCCAAAAATAGTAAATAGGACATTTGGAATGGAATGGAGGTCACACTCCAAGTGTCTTGTTACTGTTGGGCACGGGAATTAAGGTAGAGTTGATTTGTGAGTATATGGTGGGGTCCACATAGTTGTTGGAAGGAAAAATTATTTCTATTTATAGAAAGAAGTCATTTGTAATGAAACATCCAAAAATAATAAATAAGACATTTGGAATGGAATGGAGAGTAATAGTAAAAACTTGAGATTGTTTGGACAAAAATAGGATTGAATCGTGGTCGTTGATTGAGGGAGGGGGACACGTGGCAAAGATGAAGGGTGGAGATGGAGAAGGCCTAAGGAAGTAGTAGTACTAGTGGCGGAAACAGGTGAGCAATGAATGCTGCAGCACTTAACAAATTCCTACTAACAATGCAATTTGGTGTGTGAGGTGAGGGTGTGATGTGATGACAATAAAAGAAGGGGCGTGTTTGGTTGGTGGAAAAAGATAATGCTGCTCTAAAGAAACCACTTGTAAGTATTTATTGTTTTGCTGTCCCTGTTTTTTTTTTTTCATTTTTGTGAGGGAAAACAAATTAATTTCTCCTGGCCTGTACTGCAGTAATCTTGGGTTGGAGCATACCCACAGGATTGAAAATTTAAATGTTGTACTAGTAATTATTACTACTACTATTTACTAGGGGTGGGCAAAAAATTCGAATCGATTCGTTGAACCGCAAAATCGAATCGAAATCGAATCGAATTTTCGGTTAACCGAGGAGTCCGGTTCAAATACAAATATTTCATTTAAGTATTTGCCCGGTTCAAATACAAATACAAATACTTTAAATTTTTTCCCCGATTAATCGAACCGAACCGAATATATTTATAGTGTTTTAAAAAATTATATATATTGTATATATTATTCATATTTTATGGTATATAATTATATATCAATTATATATTTCATTATTTATTAAATTATTTAAATATATAATAAAATACTCTCTCCGTTTTTTAATATCCTTACCATTTGCATAGTTGGTATTGTTCATTAAATAACCTTGATTCAATTTTTTAGCACAGTTGTGTAAGATTTTTCAATTGAGATATTGTTGGATTCGTCTAATCGCGTAGTTTTATCATATTAAATTTTTACAATTTTTACTTGTATATAATTTGAGTTATTAATGATTAAAAATGTGTATTGGATTGCGTGCAGTAAAGAAGTGGAGAAGTTAAAAAAGAACGGAGGGAGTAAATATTAGAAAGTAAAGATAATTAAAAAAAATGTCCTATATTAATTTTTTGCCCTTAAGAATACTCAATATTGAAATAGACAATACACTAACATGTTTTAAATATACTAATATATTTTGATAACACTAAAAGGAACCACCGAATTCGAGAGTTATATGATTTATTTTTTTTATATTATTATTGTATATAACCTCAAAAATAAACCTGCAAAGGTTAAGAATTAAGAAATGAAGATTTGATTATAAAGTTTAATGGGCTTGGACAAAATATTCGAACCGAATCGTTTAACCGCTAAATCGAATCGAAACCGAACTTCCGGTTAACCGAGGAGTCCGGTTACAAATACAAATACTTCATCTAAGTATTTGTCCGGTTCAAATACAAATACAAATACCTGAAAAACTCCGGGTAACCGAACCGTGCCCACCCCTACTATTTACTACTCCTACTACATTTTCTTCCCAATTAGGGGGGAATTTGGGGGGATTATAAATTGTTGTAGTAGTAGTAAGTTATTGTGAAACCAAACAAGGCGTATATATTGGGGTCCTTCATCCTTGTATGTAGTGGGGGCCAGTGCTGTATCATGTAGTAATAATAAAGTTTGTTGGGGAGGTGGCTGGGGAGTGGATAGACTTGTAGTAGTAGTTAGTAATGAGAAAAATATATAGAAAAGGCCCCCAATCCATCTGGTAATCTGACTGTGTAGACAGACTACTACGTACTAGGATGGGAGTGAGTGAAGAAGCCATGCATGATGATTTTGGGTGAAATTGTGATGAATAATAGTAGTAGTAGTAGTAAATCATACTCCAAGTAAATAAATATAGTGGGTTATTGATAGACGACGACGATGTTAAAGGTATACAAACTACAAGACAAGATTAACTCATGAGGTTACTAGTAGTAGTAGTAGTACTCTACTCTATTACTTGTATATCATCATCTGATCTGAGACTACATGAGCAGCGAGCATGCACTGATGATCCATTCAGCTGCGTTAGAATAGAATGGGATCCATGGGATTATTATTATTATTATTATTATTATTATTATTATTATTATTATTACTATTACTGGTAAGTAACCCGTCGAAACTCGACGGGCATAATTATATATTTTATAATATATACTTATATTGCATAAAATAATAGTAATATATTATATTTTGAGTGATGGAAAATGTATAGTGTTTTTATATCTATTCGAAAGAGGATGTATGTGATAATATAGTTTAATTATTTTTATTAAAACTAACTAAGAAATCGTATTATACCGTCTTCTTTAGCTTCTGTGGCTTGTCCAGTACAAACATAACAAATCAATAAGAATAATTATTAAAATAATATTTTTATTTAATTAAAATAAAATAAAATTTAAATATATAGTAGGGGAAAGTAATAAAAAGGGCCATTACAAGGAGCCTATTCCACTTTTAGGCCATTATAAGTTGAATTTCCAGAATTAGGCCATTACAAACACATGTTGAATGAAATTAAGCCATAAGGACCAATTTGAAAATTAATTAATTCCCAACAACTTTTCCTTTCTTTCATTAAAACCCCAAGAAAGTTTGACTTTATTTACTTTAGTCCTTTGTCAATATACTTAAGTTTTCACTATATAAATGACACCCAATGCGCTTGAAAATTGGTATCAGAGCCTAGGTTTTATTGAAGAACATATTAATTATATTATTTATAATATTTTATTTCTTAATGGAGAAGATTTAATTATTTAATAGATTCAATTAATTTGAAACCCACAAGTTATTTCCAAATTTTGGAAATAAAAAATAGAAAATTCCAAAGGAATTTCTTGAACTTGTCCCATGGACAAGATATTATCAAAATCAGTTTCTTTCCTAAAAATGAGAGGAACGGACTGGAAAGAAATTGATCCGGATAGCTCTAAGTTATCAAAAGACTTAAGAGAAATCCAAAAGACGATTCAAGATTTTGGTAACCGGGTATTAATTATACCTGGGAAAATAGATAACTTGAATCAGACAACAGATGAGATCTTGAAAGTATTTCAAGATCTAAAGAAAGAAATTTTGAATCTGAAATTTGACATTTCGGATATCAAGAAAAGGCAGAAGGATATTCCTGGATCTTCCAAGAATAACCAAGCCAATATTAGAGATGCATTCGGACCAGTACAAGCTTTACATCAAAAGGGTAAAGCAACTATGGTTCCAAAGCAGAAATCACAAGAAGAGCTTATGATCGATCTCCTGAAAACAGTCGAATGAGTGTTTCCAGGGCAGATCTATCAGATCTACAAGAATTAGCAGAATCATTTTCCCAACTTGGGATTATGGATCTGGTTAATGTAAAACCCAATGAAGTCCTTCAATTGGGTTATGCGGAAGGATCAGGATCCAACGTGACCCACGATGGACCGCCTGATGTTCCAATGAGAGAAAGTACAGACTTCTACATGAACAGGTATCCTGAGGTGCATCTCAATGCAAGACGAAACCCAGGACGGAACCCAAGTAGAGCACCAGAATCCACACCGTGGGCCAAGACGATGTTACAACCATTAAATCCATATGGCATAACACTAAACCTCGACGTTATCGACTTCCGAAATATCGAAGACCTGATCGATGAATGGGTAGCTTCAATGAAGATTGCAGCAACCACCCTGGAACTCGATAAAGAAAACTTTGTCAGATTAATAGAGCTGAGTCTCGAAGGATCGGCAAAGCTGGGCTGGAAAAACTCCACGGCTGCTTTAAAGGAGCAAATACTCGAAGGAGAATCCAAAAGCACAATCTGTGAAAGGTTTGGCCTCTTATTCAAAACCCATTTTGTAGGAGATGGTTATTTTGAAGAACAGAGAACAGAAAAAATCAAAGTCTATACCCAAGCACTGTTGGGTATGGAGTTAAGAAGTATTTGCGCAGTAGACGAATATATCTACTGGTTTCGTAAATACTATTTTCGGAGTGAAATGACAGCCGAAGTAGCATGTCCCATGTTCTTTGCAAAGATCTGCAGCCCATGGAGAGAAATGTTGATCCAATCGTACACAGTACCCCCTGGTACAGTGGACTCAATAGCTCGAAGAATGTCCTTCTTAAAGGATAAGCTCAGAGAATGGTGTCAACAGGCAGCAGCCCAAAAGAACATCAAGAGACTAAGAGGTAAAATAAAAAGAACTCCTCTTTGCTGTGAAAATAACGATTTTCCAACAATTATAGGAGAATCAGGAGAAAAGAGGAAAAAGAAGAAGAGTCGGGGCTCATACAGTAGGAGTTTCAGAAGACCTCCATTCCGAAGAAGAAGAGCATGGTGGTCCAAGAGCAAGGCCAGATCATACAAAACTGGACAAAGAACGGGAACGACGAAGAGTTCATCCCAAGGTTCAACTAGCTCAGCAGCAAGGAGCACGGGGAGAACGACGTCCAAGAGGACATTCAGACGAGCCCATACCCGAGCCAACGAAAGTTTCAAGGACTGCAACTGTTGGAAGTGTGGAGCCAGAGGACATATCTCACCCGATTGCCCTCAGAATCGTGAGGTACGAATGTACGAAGCCACTGAGGATATCGTGGAAGCAGTCTACCATGGAAAGCTGGTACCAGTCTATCAGTTTGAGGACATCCCCTCGGATGAAAGCATCTACGAGGAAGAATTAAGAAGTGACTCGGACTCATATTCAGATGGATCTTCAACAGAGTCTGACTGAAGAAGACAGGATTCAGACCACTGAAAACCTGTCCGGATTCTTTTCAAGGATGACGATCTCGAATCGAACCATGGAAAGAATAATGCGACAAGATTCCAACCTCAGCCCATATGACGGATTCAGAATTGGCGGGATTGGACGAGTTCTTAACCAGATGGGACTCAACCAGAGAAGACATAACATCATCTACAAGGTAAGTGCAGGTGAGTTTGCAATTCCTATGGAACTTACTTGTAATGTTATGGATATGCAATTAATTCCTAAAGAAGAAATTCTTGAGGAATTAAGCAGAATGAAGGAGGAAATCGCCATTACTATGAAATGGATCCACATAGGAGCCATTGAAGTAGTAATTAAGGCAACCTTCAAAGAAGGCATTGATTCTGAATTGCATCTATCAGTCACTGATAGAAGAATCAATAACCTTAGAGATGGTCTTCTTGGAACTATGGTAGGAAATTTATATGCTGGGAAGTTAATGTTTGACATACATCCCAGAATTTCCTATAACTTAGCTGACCAAGATTTTAGTAGAGTTCTAACCATTCATCGGGATTTTAAAAGAAAAGATCTGATGAAAGAAGGGAACAGGCCATATTCTATAACTTATAGAATCTCTTATGCACTTTCCAATAGTCATCATTCTGACTTATTTCTCAGGAAAGAATATATAGAAATTCCTAGAATTTTCAAGGAATTTGCTAAAGTCATGACTCCAAATCCTACCCAGATTCCAAGGTTAGGAGGAGTAGACATACAAATAAGAGATCATCCAATTCTAGACAGATCAACGAGTGCTAGAATTGAGTACGCAAGCCGTATATCTTTTTCGGAAGACAGAATTATGGCATATAAAGGGAAGGAGTTCATCAAAGATCTAACTCCTCAATCCATTGGGGTAGATAATATAAAGATAAAATGCCCTGAAGGATGGAAAGAAATACGAGTAATATTCGACATCACTGAAAAGATTAACCGTTTTCCATGTGATGACTTATACTACTTGCAGCAGCCATCAATTGGAACCTATGAAGGAACAATTGAAATTGCAGGACACGAGATCAGAGTCTTAGGCACCGCCGGAAAAGACAATGGGGTTATGATTTTGGGATTAAGTTTTCTCGAAAATCATAAACCATGGGTAAGAAAGGATAATGGTATAGAATTTAATCTGAAGGGTCACACCATCAGAATTAAATGACAAGTCCATTCTCCATTTATATCTCAGTAGGGATAATATATGAAGAATATAAGTCAGAATATTTCGCAGCTTATATTGATTCAGGATCAGGTATTTGCACGGCAAAACCAGGAGTTTTCCCTAGCGAAGCTATGGAATCATTACCCATTATTGCAGGAAGAGATTTTTCCCAAAAAATCTTAGTACTAAATAAGGGTATTCGACAAGCCAATATCATGATTGGAGGAGCATTTGGTACACCTTGGTATAAGGTAAAAACGCCTCCTATTTACTTTCATGACACAGGAGCAGATATTTTGTTAGGGAACAATTTTATACAATCCTTTACAAAATATGTTCAAGATAACAAAAGAAATTTGTTAATATTTACCACAAGTTGTGGAAATGAGATACAGGTGTTGCGCAGAGAAAAGGCATTCAACAGGTTAATGCCTATATTATTTCGCAGCAAACGTGGTGATAATGATGCCAAACTAACCCATCCAAAAATGCAGGATAAAAGAAAGTTTGGTAAGGCTTTGTTGTCTTTTAGACAACAAGGATTTGATGAAGCTTCTATTGAGGAAATTATAAACCTCAAAGAAGCAATGCAGGAAATGAAGTCATTAAATATAACTTCACTAGACATTGATGGGGAAACTAAATTGTCCCTCGAAAATGTCAAAAGACTTATCCAGAGAAACTTTAACGAGGATCCTCTGGCATGGTGGGATAAAAACAAGATCGAAGCTACTCTACAGGTAAAAGAACAATATAAATATGAGTATGTTCGATACAAACCCATCTTAATGAATATGCAGGATAAGAAAGATATGCAGCAAATTATCAACGAGCATATTGATCTTAAACTCATCGAGCCTGGAGTCTCAGCTTATAGTAGCCCTGGATTCTTGGTAAGAAACCACGGTGAAATAAAGAGAGGTAAACCCAGGTTGGTAATAAACTATCAAGGTATTAACAAAATAATACAGTTTGATGGTTATTACATTCCGAGTAGAGAACACTTAATTGATTGCATCAAAGGTGCTAAAGTGTTTTCTAAATTTGATTGCAAATCTGGTTTCTATCAGATCAAGATGGAGAATGAGTCGAAAAAATTCACAGCATTCTCCACCCCACAAGGGCAATATATTTGGAATGTTATGCCAATGGGGCTTTCTAATGCCCCTCAGATATTCCAAAGAAAGATGGATAATCTATTTAAGGATTATCTAGAGTTTATGTTCGTCTACATAGATGACATTCTGATTGCATCTCGAAATACTAAAGAGCATATTAAACATTTTGAAATATTTTCTGATGCATGTCACAGGGAAGGTCTAGTTCTCTCTGAGAAAAAGGCCACTATCGCTGCTAACAAAATTGAATTCTTAGGAGTTCAAATTGATGAAGCAGGAATAGAGTTACAGGAACACATTGTGGAGAAAATCCGCAATTTTCCTGATACATTAAAAGACAAGAAACAACTTCAGAGTTTCTTAGGAGTTGTAAATTTTGCGGGTATGTTTATTAAAGACCTTGCAAAATATAGAAAGGATTTTAGACCACTCTTGAAAGAGACTGAAAGCTCTAGATGGAAATGGGAAGAAATCCATACCAAGAGAATTCGTGAACTAAAGCAAGTCTGCAATAGCTTGCCAAAACTCGCGATACCTCAGGATGAGGATGAGCTGGTAGTCTACACAGACGCCAATGATTTTCGATGGGCAGGAGTGCTCATGAGAAAAACAACTACGGGTCAAGAACCTTGTAGATACACAGGAGGGTTGTTCACTGAACAACAAGCCAAACTTTGGCATATTAACGAAAAGGAATTCTTTGCAGTATGGAAAACATTTAAAAAATGGCCTTTATTCTTACTTGCAAAGAAATTTGTATTAAAAGTTGATAATACTAATGTTAGGGCTTTTTTAAAAAATAAACTTGAATCAAAAATTGAAAAAGCTCGTATTATCAGATGGCAAGCTGAATGTCAATATTATACTTATGATATTGATGTTATAAAATCTCATGAAAATGTTCTTGCAGATTTCCTAACGAGAGATGGAAGCATTTGAAGCTGATTCCATCATTACGAGATTCAGGCACCTCAGAGAAAACCTAGAGGAGCTATCGAAGCATTTTGGACAGCTCGAGATCAATGCACGAGCAGCTGGCCAAATACAACAGAGCGATGTGGACATGGTCCGCAACAATATACGAACCTCCCATATAGCAATGACAGCACTATGGGAAACAGTATTAGAGCCAATCAGGAAAGCGTCAGCTTCCCTGGTAAACAAAGAGAAATGTGCCCAAAAAGCTAAAGTGGTCACATATGAAGAAGCAGATTCAAGCACTGCTTCAAAGGAACCATTGTCGGATACCGACAAAAATGTTGAGCAAGAGGAAAGTCACATTTCCGAAAGCTCAAGTCAACCCACTGCCTCTGGGGTGAAAGAGGAAGAAATTAACCTTAGGCCAATGACAGGCACCTCTAAGGTTAATTCAGACGAGAAGGTCCTATCTACTGCCTGGCTGGACTACCAAGGAAAATGGGAACAACTGGTTTCCAAAAAGGGAATTAACCCTAGCAAAATAGTAATCGAGACATCCGGGAGATACAACAGGGTATGGATGCTCGAAGGATCGAAACCAGAAGAGGTTCGAAAGTGGTATGACTTTGGAGCATTAGCATCTGTTCATACTACATCACCAGGGTTTCCGGAAATCGAAAAACTTCCGGGATGGATAAGTAGTGCGGTGCACGAATCATGGCAGAACAACCCGCACCTGCAAAGAGGAGATATTCTGGAGCTTAAGTTCATTTCAGCGGCACCAGAAATAGTCGGAAAAGGTTCTTATCCGGTCTTTCAATTTATTAAATTACAGAGACCTGATATGATTGCCTTCAACAGAGTTAAATCTACGGATGAGAAGGCACCATTGGTATCTTCAATCAGCGAAGATGAAATCTCCACCCGACGAGCATGGGGATTCTGGGTCTGTCTCACCGAGATGGAAAAGGTTAAATATCCGTTTAAAATATTCTCAAACAATTTAAATGGATCGTTCCTGGTTAATTCTTTAACAGGGAAAAGCACAGAGTTTGCAGAAACCTCATTCGAAAAGAAGAGGTTACTCATCTGGGAAAACAAGTTGCCAGCAACCGAGTCTACCAGAAAAAAGGCATGCAACATGATGCATGTTGGCCAATGGGATAACCACATATGCCCATATTGTGCAGAACAGGAGAAACCCCTATTCGGTACAAAGATCCGGGTGACCCAGAAAAAATCCGGACCCGAACAGGACAAAGGGAAGAAACGTCCAAAAAACTTTCACAAGCCAAAGTAAGATTAGCTGGATGTAAAAGAAAGAGAGGTGTCGGCAACACTCATAATTAAAAGCCGACAAAGAAGGGCAGAGTGGCTGGCAGAAAGTGGCCGACAAGAGAAGGTGGAAAGTTGACAAAAGCCACCTAACGCAATAATTCAAAAAAGGACAATAATGTAGCCGGTGGAAATTAAGGCCGAGTGACGAACGCAGTGACGTCACAAGGATTTAGAGGAAGATTGGAATCCGGGGCTGAAGTCCGCGGGCGCCTATAAATAAAGGAGTTTGAAGCAGATGGAAGGCATCGAAAATTCCTCCCAACTTTTCAAAGTATTTGTAATATTTCTCTTTCTGCATATTTCCTTTCAAGTCTGTAAAAAGTATGGGGTATTCCCCCAAGAGTCTTGTATCCTCCATGAGGAACTAAGTGTCTGTCTTCTCCGTTAGGGGAAATTATGTTTAAATAATATTTTTAATATTTCTTCAGTAAAATCCAGGCTTCCAAATATCCCAAATATCCCGATAATATAATTAAAACCCTTTATTCATATCTTGATACGTCCTAAGGTAGGAAACGAAATAGGACTGTGCTGTTTGTTGCTGAAGGAGCCAAGAATCGGTGAACCATCGGTCGCGGCTGCGTGGTTGGAGGAAGTCCGTAAAATCCCGGAGCTTAGGAAACCCGGCAGCAAGGCGGTCAAAGCCAAGGTATGAAGTTTAGTGCTTAATTTAATTATCGGAAGCATGATGGGCTGATATTGGACTAATGATAATGAAGAAACTAAAATCTGGGGTCAAAATGAAATAAAGCAAAAGTTGGTAGGGTTAATTGAAGTTTGAAAAAGTCAAAATAGTCTAAATGGCATTAATTTGGTCAAAGATGGTTTCTAATGGCCTAAAATTGGAAATTGATTTCATAATGGCCCAAATGTGGAAATGGTGCCTTGTAATGGCCTAAAAAATTCATTTCCTCTATATAGTATTAAGCATAATATAAAAGATTCCTTTACAATCTGCTGAAAATTTCATTCCTGAAAATCCAATTGGTAGGGGCTAGTATAGCACTATCTTTAAAAATGTCTAAACTTAAAGTGGTGCAGTTTATATTTGTATATATACTCGTAAAAAGTATGGCTATAGGATGACCCGTAGAGTTTATAAGAATATAATCTGGAAATATCACATCTGATTGTGGATCTATAAAATCAATTCCGTCCTTACCATCGCCTACATCAAATATCCATTTAGCAAAGTTTCTGTTATATATAATTTTTATTGTAAACAACATTTCTTGTGGTATCTTGAGTTAATCATTCTTAATTGCATATTAATACTTTGAGCCACATCTTGCTAGTGACGAAATATTGCAACATAACTATTCATGGCTTAAAAATTATTTTGGAAGATAAAATTCAATATTCTTTAAAGATTAACATTGACTTTTGTTTATAATCGTAGCAAAACAAACTACAAGTTGAAATTTTCTCTAGGGATTGCAAAAAAAATGTACCCGATGGTGAAAGCCGAAAACCGAATTTTCGGTATGGTTTTGGGGAGAGGATTATTGGGGATAGGCCGGGGATCAGAGATTTTCTCGGAATTTTTTCAGGGATGGGGACGGGGGCCATCCCCGATATATTTTATATATTATATTTTATAAATTATATATATTATATTTAATGTTTTGTATGTTATATTTTTATTGATTTTTACTAAAGTCCATTAGCTTACTACTTAAAAAAAAAAGAAACCTAAACCCCAGTATAACCTCCATTGGTAATAAAACAAATTGTATTATTAATATATAATATACATATTTTGCATCATTAACTTTATTTATATATTTATATTTTGCTTTATTTTCCAATTTTTTAAGAAAAATATGGAAAGCAAATGTTGTGGATTTGTTTATTTATTATTATATAGCATGAATTATCGAACTTTATTATGTGAAATTGAGTATTTAAAATTCAAAATGTAGTTTGATATGTTGATTATATATTGGAAACAATTATAAAATTTTGATGTGGATTATAATTTATCGTTAAACAATTTGTGTGTGTTTTAATATTAAAATTCTAAAAAATTTATTTGTAAAACAAATCATCGATAAATCCCCAATAGGGATCGGGAAAATTATAATACCCGATGGGATCCCCGATAAAATCCCGGACGGGGATTGAGCCGATTTTGGGGATCAAAGATACTATCGGGGATGGCAATGGGGAAACTACTCCCGTCCCGAAACCGGCTCATTGCCATTCGTAATTTTTCATCTGAAATCGAATGAGGAATTTGGTTAAATCAAATAGGCTCATAATTATTCTGCCAATCAAGAATTTTTTACTTTCATGGTTTTCCGAAAATTAGTTTAACCTCAATAATATGGTTCCGCATCTTGGTTACTATCAACCTACTTACATTGCATACTTTATTTGGTGGATCTATATTCCTAATAAGCATGACTATGCAACCCTAATTCAACTATATTTCATGATTCGGTAATCCAGAACAATTGACCGTGTTTAGATATTCCAGTGAAAATAATTCATTGGCATTATCTACGCTTTCATCATCTTGACAAATATTGTTAGAACTAACATCTATACATTTTCATTTGCAAACCTACGTTACATGATGTAATCATTCATCGTGTCAACAATCTCATTCGTATGGATTAGTATAGCAATATCTTTAAAAATATATGAATTTGAAGTGGCGCAGTATATTTGTATAGGTATTCTCAACAATTGCCGATATAGGATCTCTCGTAGAGTTTATAAAATTATCGCATGGAAATATCACATCTAATTGTACATCTCCAATATTAATACCAGATTTATAAATTACCATCACCTACATGAAGAATTCATTGTGCAAATTTCTGTCATATATAATTTTTATTGTAAAATACATTTCTTGTAGTATCTTGGGTTAATCCATCTTAATTACATATTAATACTTCAAGTCCTCTCTTTCCAATGACACGAGATATTGCAGCGTATCACTAACATGAGTAAAAACTGATTGTTTAAGATAGAGTCTAACATTCTGTAAAGATTGACATTTACTTCTTTTTTTATAGACATAGTAAACACAAAATGCGAGTGTGACTTTTTTTCCCTCTGAAATCAAATGAGGAATTTGGTTAATTCAGACGGACTCATAATCATTCTTTCAATCAAGAATTTTCATCACAAATAATGAGTAGGGATGCTATTCCACTGGCTGCTACATGCAACACAATATCACTTCTCCCACGAAGGGCTAAACATAATATTTTCTAGATAAATTATCGATAAATGTCTTATTATTTCACCACGTAAAGAAAAAAGAATTAACCATCATCACTATCAACTACATTACATTATTTTATTATAAATATTCCTCTGCTCATTATTCAAGAAATGTAATAACTTATCATGATCCACTTTCATTTCTTCCTTATTATAATATAATTCTTCTAGTATCAATAGATTATCTGTTTCAGACGTTAAAACCTCATTCAGTATTGGCATTCCAGATAAAATTTTTAAATTTATAGAATTTGCATAAATTAACCTGTCAATTTCTAAGAAAGCTAGATTTATATGTGTTCTTCCGTCAATTACAAATATGTTAAAATATAGATTAATGTAGTTTTTCCTAAACAATAGATTAAGAAAAAAAAAACTAAATCTTCATTCTTTATTTACTGATGGATCTATTCGTACCCTAATAACTCATTATACACCTGATTCTTTTATTTATAACTAGCATACCCGCCCGCGCAATGCGCGGTAAGTAAAATTTATATATATTTTTTAAAATAACATAAGATTTTAAAAATTCAAATATTGTACGTATTACATAAAATTTGGTTCATGCGGGGTTGAAGACTTAATCAAGTGGTAGCTCCCCAACTCTCAATCTATAGGTTGGGGGTTCGAATCCCCATCCGGCCCCTTATCCCTTCCGTTTGTTCCCTTTATAATTGTATGGCATGAGCTCCCACTACCCTTTCCAGACCTTCAATGACATCTTCAAAAAAATTTAGTTCATGCTAATTTTCTGACCACATTATTGAGAAAAAATATGATAAAGTAGTTTGTTTAGCAACTTTGTCAATTAAGTTATTTTCCTAATATTATTGTTTTATTGATTTAGCCCATAATCAATTTGATTTTACATTTTTAAATTTGTAATTTCCTAGATATAATTTTAACTCCATTTATATTTTATATGTTAATTTATTATTATATATTACACTAATAATGCTACTGGACTACTTGACCAATGGCATGCCTCCCGCACTTGGCGAGACGTCTTTGACGATGTTCAGTTCATCATGTACTTTGCGAGGGTAAAATGGTCGCGGATTGTCTAGCAAAATATGGTGCAACTTTAGAAGAATTCTACACTACTTGGACATTCCCCCATACTTCACGCACAGGGTGTTAGCGGCGGATTCTTCCGGCGTATGGTTCCCAAAAGCCTAAGTGTTAGCTCATTTTTTCCTTTCTGCTTTTTTTGGACACCTCTTTTTGTTGCTGTTTTTTTCTCTTTATTTTCTTTTCAACTTGTTATTTGGCGTCAGCTTTCCAAAAAATAATGTTAATAATCTTAGAACATTGTTCACATAAATACGGAGTGACTAATGCAAATCTAATCATGAATATATAATTATCATATTATATTATATTATACTTTCTCCATTTCTTTTTAAGTATTACACTTTTTTTTGGGTGCGACATAATAAATGTTATATTACCATATATAGAATGCTTTTAAAGGTATAACACTTCAACTAAAGCACTTTTGTTCCTTGCATTGAATCTCGTGTCATTTTCTTATCTTACATTTATTTTGAAATGAAGGGAGTATTATATTATATGTAGGAATGAAAACGGTACGGATATGATCGGATAGTATTGGATACGAATATATATTGTCCAACATTTTTTATCGGATTCGGATCGAATATAGATATGCCGGATACAAATATATGTCGGATACAGATTCAATTGGATACAGATTATCGGATAATTTTTAATCTTTTTTTAAAATTTGATATAAAAAAAATTATCGAATAATTTTATATTTTGTTATAATTATCAACAATTTTTAATTAGTAAATAATAATATGTTAAAATATTCGGATATCCAGATCTAAAATCTGGATAATATCGATACAGCCAGATATTTTCGGATACGAATACGAATGCATATATTAAATTACAGATTCAAATTCGGATGTGAATATTGAAATATCTGGCTGGATAGTCGGATACAGATTCGCATTCGAATATAATCGGATACGGCATCGGATCGGTCTAATATTTACCGTAGTCCTTTCACCCCTAATTATAAGTATATATATTATACAAATATATAGTACTATATTTATTCAATTAGACGAAGTTAAAAGATGTTATATATCATAGTAAATCTTTTTAATTTATGTAATGTTATTATACCTTTTATATTAATTAATAATTTCTTTAAAAATATAGGATCGATATCTACCTTATATATATATATCAACTATTCAAAATTAGATTGAGATCTTCTAAAATAATAACAAATCACTATGCTAAATAAAAAGTTGGGAAAAAATAAACATCTAATTTAAATAATTCCCTATCCAATTTATTAGATTATTCCCTATTTTTCCGAATACAATTAAATAATGATTGTTTTCTACTTTATAGTGAACTTACATAAATAAATAAATATGTAAAAAATAAAAAATGTATCCAAAAGGAAAGATGTCAAAATGGGAATAATCTATTAACAAAAGGGAAAAAATACATAAATAAAAAATAAAGTGGAAACATCTCCAAATTTATTCTCTTCAGTTTTTTTTTTCAAATTTCGAATAAAGACAAAATAACAAACAATAGCAAAATCAACATAAAATAGATTTATGATATACAAAAATTTTGAGTAGTATACAAAGGAGAATCATAAAAATAATTTGTAGAGTATGATTTCATTGCAGTCTTGAATTACAATATGTAATCCTGTAAAAGTCATTGGAAAACCATTAGAAACATATATTTAACAGTATGTAAGAAAAAACAAAAAAAAAACCCAATAATATTCACGTTCGAGTAAAAAAAATCTTACATGAATAGCAAGACGAAAAATATATTGCAATCTAAGAAAAATTAACCTGCAACAAAAGAAATATTAGGAAAACATTGGCGTGGAAAATATTGTAATACATGAGAAGAAGAAACAAAAGACATTGTTTAATATAAAATCAATATTGAGAAGATATAAACAAAGAATGAAGAAATAAAATGTGAGTTGATGAAAATTTCAAGACAACCATGATATTAGATAAATGAATGGAATATTTATAGAGAAATATGAGGAGGTTTGGTGTAGATATATATGCAAAATTGCAAATGTTGGAGGGATGGAATCAAATTTGACGTGATCTTCTAAAAATATATTTATAGATATGAATATATAATATAATATTATATATGTGGTCCTTTTCCGAGTGAATTTTATGTTTCAAATCTTAGATATTATTTGTACATATATTAATGAATATTGATAAAATAATTATATTAAATGTATATCAATTAATATTGGATATTAATAAATATTTATGGAGATTTCAATATAGAATATTAAAATTTTAGGATTAAACATTGTTGGATGAATTAAATGTGATTGTTGAAAAAAGGGGGTGGGGAAGTAGGGGGAAACTTGACTATATTATTTTTATAGATATATAGATATATATGCTTTACGAAAAATAACTAATTTACTCTAAACCAATTATCCATATAATATGAATTTTCAAAATCCTCTTAATAATAATAATTTTTTGTATTATGTTTAATATAATAAAACATAGTAAATAAGATTTATACTATTTAGTATATATTTATATACAATTAGAATGATATAATTATAAAATATAGTATTTTGTAACGATTAGCAACTATAAAATTGTATATTACTTTTAGTAAAGATATATTTGTATATTTCTTTAGGAGAATTGATATATTTTTGTAAAAACATGACCTATATATACATTAATTAATATATGTACAATTTTTTCCATATATTCATTAATGTATCTTTTAATAATATAACATTCATATATATACTGCGAATTCCATATAAATTTGAAATTTCAAATCCTTAAAAACTGAAAATTGTGGGAACTCTATATAAATTAGAAATTAAATATCTTTTAAAAATAAAAATTTGGGATTTCATATACACATTAATATATCTTTAATGTGGATAAATAAATATGATGTGCAATGTATATTTTGATTACATCATTTACCACACCAAAAAAATATAACCAAAATTGAGACTAAACCTACACAAAATTACCGACATTACAATATGATCACCACTGAAAATATCTATTCATGTCATAATAATCCTATGGTGTAAATCTCAAAATCTATAAATAAATAACAAATGCAATAATAAAATCTAAAATAAATACACAATAAAATAAAAATACACAATAATAAAATCTACAATAGATAAAATAATAAAATCCAAAATAAATAAAATAAAAATACAAATTTTCAAAATTTATCTTTCAAATCTTTTTAAAATTTTTACCAAAAAATCTTTTTAAAAGTGAATAAATCTCTAATGAATCAATAAATAAATACGAAAATCTAAAATTAGTAATTAAAAATGCAAAATAATATAAAATAAAAAATAAAAAATTTTGAATTTCAAATCTTTCAAATACATTTAAGAGTGAAGATTGTGAAATTCCATATAAATTGGAAATTCCATATATTTCAAAAATTAAAAATCTATAATGAATAAATAAATAAATAAATGCGAAAATCTAAAATTAATAAATAAAAAATGCAAAAATCTATAAAAATTAGAAATTTGAAATGGAGACACCACATTAAATTTAGGATGGGTTGTTCACTAATGCTTTAATATATATATATATAGATGAGTTGAGTAGTTATTTAGACGGACGAGGAAGCCTGTGACTCATGAGATCAGATAGGCATATGCATGTAGAGTGCCGCCGGGGGATACAAATTACTACCATTCAGATTCAGATTATACTATTATTAACGAATTCAGCCAAACCATATATATACATGATTCGATATACACATTCAACAAAGTTCACCAACAACAAAACCCGAAATCAATATTTTCTTGGGTATATATATACCAACCAAAAAAAAAAAAAAAAAAAAACTACATATACTAGCACTACAAGAAAAATCCCCTGCACCGACCGCAAATCCGGTCGCCGGACCCGAGATACGGGTCGTCTCGGAGGCCACCGACCGCATTGGCCGGTCGGTAAAAAGCTGGTAGGCGGCTGAGAAGCAACCAAATGTGGTCGGCGCACCGACCGCTGTACCGACACAACAAGAAAAAAGTTAAACAACGACCGTCATCGTAAATTCAACGACCGTTTTACCGACCGTCTGACGGTCGGTATATTTGGGGTCGGTACAGCCTAGTCCCAAAAGGTCCGGAAACCCCCCACCGACCGACTGGTGCGGTCGGTAATTCTCTTCTATGAAAAAAAATATTCTCGGGAGGGCTCGAACCGAGCACCTCAACAACACCCAACCACAACCCTAACCAGCTTGGCTAGCTCTCTAAATGATCAATCATTTAGCACCACGTGTCCTATATAGTATACATTCTCAAATATATTTGAAAGGTTTTGTTAAAGAGAGGACTCGAACCCGGATGTTCCTCAGGTTCCCCTCACGCGCGTACCATCTGTGCTACCTACATTTCATGTTATTCTATGAAATGCTTTATATATAACCTATTTAAATACATATATACATATATATATGCGTATTTAAAATATAAAATAAAACTAAACTTATATTAATTAAATAAAAACAATTAAATTAATTAAATAAAATATAAAATAAAATTAATTAAATAACAAACTAAAATAAATGAACTAAATAAAATAATAAGATCATTTCAAAACTAAGATAAATTTGAATTAAATTATAAAATAATAAATAATTAAAATATAAAATAATTATAAAATTAATTTGAATTAAATTATAAAATAAATAAATAATTAAAATATAAAATAATTTAATTATAAAATAATTTAATAATTATTTAATAACTAAAATATAAAATATTTATAAAATAAATTATAAAATAATTTAATAATTAAATTATAAAAAAATAAATAATTTAATAGGTCACCGACCACACATGCGGTCGGTGACGCGGTCGGCTGTGGTCGGTGCCGCGGTCGGGTGCACCGACCAAAAACAAAGCGGTCGGTGCCTTTGGTTGCCGCAAGCCCGGGGGACCCCCAACGGCTATTTCGCATCGACCGCACGGTGCGGTCGGTGGACCGGTCGGTAAATCCGACCCGTGTCCCGTCGGCCGGTGCATTCGGTCGGTGCAGACGAATTTTCTTGTAGTGTAGCTATATCTAGTAATAATATGTTTGTCTTATAAATTTGGATCATGCATGATTAAAAATACTAATTCAAATTTAGGTAGATATTCTTTTATTTAGAAAAGAATAGAAATATGTTTATATTTATATTTAAAATTCATATTATTAGAAATAGGGAATTTCACGGCAAGTAATCTCGGAAAACATTTCTCAAAATTAAACTTCAAACTAATTATCAATTGGGTTTTAGTGACCAAACGCAGATGGTCTGAACTGAGTGCTATGGGCTATGGCAGTGTAAGTAAAGATTTCTGAGTTCGAGCCTTTGTGTATGAATGGTAGAAACAATCCTTCAATGTCCATCAGATCCTCGGAGATTAGTTTTAGGTTTAATGTGGCCTCAGATACTCACCATACACCAAAAAATTGTGTTCTAGTGTTGTTTCCGCTGGTTTTCCCTTTTTTTTTTATACTTTCTTTTTTTTTAATTTTTTTTTTCTTGTATTGTTTAGGGTTAGGGGTGAGAATAGGCCAGACTATCCGATAAGGGCCTACGGCCTGGCCTTTTTACCAAATAGGTTAGGCTTGAGTACTTCTTAAGGCCTATTTAGCTATATAGGTATAGGCCAGGCCTTATAGAAAGCATATTTAAGCCTAGTAGGCCGGCCTGTTTACTTTTTAGGTGAATACCAGGGTATCCTCAGGCCACATTGGACCCAAGACTAATCCCTCGAGGATCGGGTGGGCATTTAAGGGTTGCTTCTCCCAAAGCAGAATTCTGCATACACAAAGGCTCGAACCCGAGACCTAGTTTACTTTTTATATATAATCTTTTATAATTTATTAATATTATTATTTATTATTTATTTAATATTTATATATTTTTTAAAAATAAAAATTAATAAGCTTAAATAGGCCACTTAAAGGCCTAAAGCCTGACCTATTTAATTAAAAATTCCAGGCTAAGGCCTATAAACAAAGCCTATAAAGGCTAATAGGCCAGGCCCAGGCCTTTCAAAACCATAGTAGGCCTAGGCTGTACAAGGCCAAGCTTGGCCTGGCCTGGCCTATTCCACCCCTATTTAGGGTCAAGATTATTCGTGTCAAGATTTTTAAGATTTTAATTTATTGTTAATTACAGCACATATTGCATTGCTTTATTACCAAAAAAGCCAGATAATTGCATGGAACACATGATCATATAAACATACTGTACAATATTAACAGGTGGTAGGAATTAAGGCATTCATCAAATTGCCTCCAGTAGTTTCCACAAACAGATACACATAAGGATCACGTGTACATGTTTTTTTATCCATTCGTCACATGGTCTCCATTATTAGTGAGAAATGTAAATAATAGTAATAAATAATACTCCAATAATAATAATAATAATAATAATAATAATAATAATAATAATAATAACAACAACAACAAGAAACATATATAGGGGGTGTTTGGGAGTCAGCAGATCCGCTAGCAGATAGCAGATTCGAAGAGAGAACTGTGAGAGGATATGCTCTTCCAATATGATATATGCTACCAAATATGCTTGCTCCCAAACATACTCATAATAGTAATAGCAATTAATATACAATGACACAAAGCATGCATGTGGCAAACAAACACAATCATACCATCGATATGGAAATATTACAGTCTACGACAAGATCGGAATACTAGTAAGTAATACTCTCTCCGTTCATCTTTAGTTGTATTTTAGTGTTCCAAAATAGTTGTCATTTTTCGATAGTTATATAGTTATAGGTAATTATGTTATATTTTTACTATATTACCCTTCACTTTACATAAATGTTATTTGTTGGACATTTATTAAGAATGAATTTAGTAGAAGAGTAAAAATATATATGTATGAGTTAATTAATATAACACCCCGTAAAATTTTGAATAAAATTTTAAGTTTAAATAGTGACATTCAAATTTTTCTAAACTCTCCTTAGAATTTCGTTGATGATCATTAAATAATTTAAAGAATGTAAAATAATATTTTCTCAATGCAACGACCATTTAATCTAAACTTAGTATGAATTAATTAGCCATTTCTAAACCTAAAACCCCAACTAACATTTTAGCACGAACTAAATCGTGTAATGGACTATCATCGAAATATTTTAGATCTTGGGTACATTAATTATAAGCTTTGGAATAAACATAATTGGACATGAGTTAAGTGGTACAATAAATTACATGGTTGAATTTTAAATTCATAGCTAATTATATTATGGAGTATTTAAATAATTAATTGGAACAAGTCCATTAGGACCATTAATTTATAAACATCAGATTTAATATTATTAGATATGGATTAAAATATAAAGTTAACCTCCACCCTTTAATTAAAAAAAAATATATAATATATTAACCCAATTAATTGATGAAGATTTATATTTTATCAACTTTATTATAGCAATTGTCCCGGATTGAAAGAATGGGAAGTCTATTATTACTTCCATTAAGTTAAAATTTTAAGTGTTACGAAATTATTAAATTCATAATTTAAATTAATTAGCTAATCATGTTCATGATTAGTGAAATTGAATAGGGCCACCATGTTATGTGATCCAATAAGCAAATTAAGAGAACAAAACACTACACTTTAAGAGGTGATTGTATGAACCAAGGGCAAAGGATTGACGATTGTAAATCAATTAATTGATTGATTGATGACAATATATAGATATTTGTAGTGTATTTTATTTGTCGGGAAGAATGCCTAGTTGCCGACAAAAGAAGTTGTCTATTGTCCTATTTAAAGCTCCTCCTAGTGCCCAACCCCCATTCAATTCTATTTTTATTTTTATTTTTATTTTTTGTTTCTAAAGCTACCACAAAGTAATATTAAAGAAAGAGGAAGCATTGGCACCAATTTGTGGAAAAGAAAAGAGGTCTGAGAGGGACTGCAGAATGCAATTGAAAGGAAACCAAATAGTATAGGGGCAACTTATTATAAATCAAGGACAAATAGGGAATGTCAATTGAAAAATGTTGAGAAGAATTGAATTGTGTTCGGTATGGGCAATTATGAATAGGGGCCACATAAAAAAAAATGATAAGAATAAGAATAATGATGAAGGAAGTCCTGTAGTGTGGGGAAATAAGTAATTAAATATAGGAATTGCCGAATTGGTGGGTATAGGTGGATCCCTTATATATTGGGACAACTCATTTTTAGACCAGAGAAGCGGTTACCTCTTCTCTATAAATAATGCCGATTAAACTCAATTTTTTTTTTATATAAAACTTTTGAGTATTGAATGAATTGAGAGGAAATAGCAAAATAACCTGGGAGTAGAATTTCAAATTATTAGGGTCGCGTGAGAAGAAAGTGAGGATTGAATGAATTGAGGGTAGATAAAGACCTGGGCAATTGAAAGCTATAAAAAAAAGATAGCAGCAGCATGTGAATAAATAAATATGGGAGAGTGATTGAAAGCAAACAAATAAATAAATAAATAAAAGAAAGAAGAAAAATTAGGGGGTCTACAAAAGCTCAAACTTGAAAGAGGGGAAAAATTTAATTTATTTGACTAATAAAAATTCTGAGTGTCGGCAGAAGAAACAAAACTATAAAGATGTGGTGGACAAAAAGAAGGGGAAAAGTCCGTATTCCCATGTGACATCCCATAATAATATATTGACATCTGTAGGCCAATAAGGGTACTCGGTTAACAAGGGGATGGCTGGATTCATATTTTCCCTATTTAAATATCTTCTTCATGGCCTCAAACTCTTCCAAAATAGATCTCATACATCAAACTTCCAATCCTCTAATCAAAGAAAGGTTTTATTGAGTGTTTGATGGTTTCTTAGAAGTCTTTAAGGATTTTCCTAAGCCAAGGACGAGCCCCTTACTTCCCAAACTGGTAAATCCGTAAGTAAACTTTGATATTAAGTTTTTATATAGTTCTTAATTCAAAAATATTGGACAAATCTGAAAAGTGTCCATGATTTGTCCAAAACAAGCTTATTCGGTGGAGTGATGATCTTGTAGCGGTTCTTACACCATGTTGAAGGCTCCAAATCTCGGATCTATCACCCCCAACATGTTAAGATGTAAGTTAATCTTCTCTATTTCAAGTTTTGGAGCTCCAAATCCAAGTTTTAAGTGTATAAAAATCGAGATCCATCATTCTTAACCACAACCGCAGATCTGTCAGATTTGAATCATTCATGCGCAATCTTTAAAATCTCTATTTTTGAATACTTTAAAGATTCGATCCCAAAATCTTTTCTTCATAAACTATATTTCCCACATCTTCAAGAGTATTTTGGTTAAATTTCATAAATTTTAGACAATGTTTGTCCCTCCAAATCAGATCTGGTGTTTAGTCTCAAATCAACGAACAATCTTTCAGTTTACTCTTCCGTAAAGATCCATTTTTTCAACCCTTTTGGTTCATTATCTTTCAAAGATTTCTTCATGAAACTTGTTCCATATTGAGTTGACTATGTCTCTGCCAAATTTTATAATTTTTAGAACTCGTATGACAAAGTTATCGGATCTGGTTTATCGAATGGTTGAAATCACTATTTGCTGAAATCTGTGTTAAGATAGGGTTTTCTAAAAATCCGCATTTTTGAAGGACTTAAGTATCTAAAAAATAAATGGTTTCTTCATAAAAAATATTTATCTATATGTGATCTACCTTCTGTAAAAATTTCAGAATTTTTAAATGATTTTTGATATTTTTAACACTCGTTGAAATGTAAGCCGCTGTTGTTGAAATTCTGACAGCAAGGTAGTTTTACAAAGATCACGACTTTTGACCTGTTTCCATACCTTATTTTGAAAAGTGCAAAACATGAAACTTATTCATCTATGTGTTGAGTATATACAGTTCAAATTTCAGAGCAAACGCCTTTCGTATGAATTTTTAAAGCTGTTTGGCGTAAATTGCGACATAAGAAATGGTGATGTTGCACCTATTATGAAATTGTTGGATTTTGAGATCCGTGAAATGATATTTTCAGATTTATGATAAGTTGATATGGGGGTTTGTAGTTGAAATGATATTTGGCATTGTTGAATGCCCTTGTATGAAATTACTCCCTTGAGATTGTCGAAAAATCTTTTAAAGAGAATATTATTTGGATAATTGTGAGTTAGGGAGGGAGATGGTGAAGTAGAGTTTCAATTGGAGGCTTCCTGTGGAATATAGTTAAACAAGAAAATTTATCTGCTCGTCGCCTGCATTGTGTTGTTAATCCCAAGCCTATGGTAACGGTAAGTAGATTTTTACTCTTTGGAGTAAGCCCAAATCATTTTAGCTTAAGCATAAATATTAAATACCGCTTTATTATATTTTAAATTTATGCTTATTGCTCCATACTGTTTTTGGAATATTGGTATGCTATTTTTACTGTGCCTAATAATTGTTTGCAACTATTCTCAAAATTCTACGAATTTTTGAGCGCGCATTGTTACGGGGGTGGGACTGTGTGTGGGTCGCTGCTGCCCAACTCCCGTGTTTGTTGTGCAATATTTGGCCACACGGGGGACCACTGGGATTATTCAGCCCGATGCCATTACCTTATCTCACAGTGGGTTTGAGGAAATATCTTACCTCCCCACACCCTTGAGTGTATGTGCGAATTGGGCCCTACGGCGGGGAACCTGCACATCACGGTGGCTGAGATCATTATTTTTCTCGGTAACGCATATTGTTATATTATCTGTTCCCGGGATATAGAATAATATTTCGTATATGTATAAATTATCCTCGTTTAAGCATGCCTTATTCCATAAATGTCATTTTTAATTATTTCTGCAACTCGACCTCCTCCGGGAGTAAGGGTTTACTTACTCAGCGATTGTTTTCGCTGACTCTACATTTTTCACAATTTCCTTTCAGGATATGAGATCTGCAAGGTTCGGTAGAGCATCTTTTACACGGGCACGGTTTGGGACATTATTATTATTTTAAAAATGTATATTTTAAAATCCCCAATGGGATAAATAATTATTACTTGGCATAGATTTTATTTTTAGCATGGAGAAATTATTTGTGTTTAATTCCCACTTGTGCAATTATTGTGACCTACCAGTCTAAACAACGCGCTTCATGTTTTTATCATATTATTTTTAAATGCGTGGTAATAATTTTTTTTAAATTAAAATTTTCATGGATTTATTCCATTATTACCGTTGCGCGCATTTGAGGAATATATTCCTCCGTGTTGGTTGTGTAAACCGCACAAATTTTGTTAAGCTTATTTTATACTTGTTACAGTATTATAAGCTTATGTGAACATTATATGTTAACTTGTCCGGAAAGTGGTTAGCATATATATTAAACTCCGATCTTATGTAAGTATGCCTGCTAGCTTTAGCGTATTTCGGACGGCCCGGAATACGTGGCGGTAACATCGGCCCATTTTTCCCGCATTTTGCTTCCGCTGTACCTTTAGGGAAAATGGGGGTGTTACAGATTGGTATCAGAGCGGTTTTGCTCTATGGAAATGTGCATTTAAATTATTAAAATTTTTGCACAAGAAAATAATTTTGGAAGCATTATTGCCATGCGAAGTAGTGCATTTAAATTTTTAAAAGTTTTGCACGAAAAATATTTGGAAGCGTTTTGTCCTAAGAAGTAGTGCATTTAAGTTATTGAAATTTTTGCACGAAAATATTTTTGAAAAATATGCCAAGTACTATTTTTAAAGTTTTATTTGGGGATGTGACACATACACATGCATATAGGCACGAGCAGAAATTTTCGTCTATTACGTGTTTATTTTTTTTAAAAGAATTTCCCAAAGTGTCGAACTTAGAACTAAAGAAATATGACCATTACAAGAAATCAACCTATCACTATTTATGACCTTTTATTCTTTCTATATGGTTGTATTTCATATTTATATCAATATCTCTCTAGTGGGGCTATCACAGTTCCAAAAATCTAGACCCAGAATATGAAATAATTAAACAGCTTAATAAATCTATTGTGCAAACATAACTATTCAGATCCTATTAGTTGCACTAGACCCACCACATTGCCATAAATTTACAAAAGAGGATAATTAAACTAAGTTAATAATTAAATTAAAAAAATATATATATAAAAAAATAAAATAATATAACAAGACAACTAGAACAACTTGGTACATAAAATAGGTAAACTAGTGAAGGGACATCAACATCAGTGAAGAAATTTCATTAACATTTGGACTATTGAAAATATTTTTCTTCCCAAATAGATTATATATGTATGTATATATATATATCAATACAGATATATATACAGGTTCAACACTAGTTAAAGGCAGACGTTCGAAAAAGTTTTCATGGGAAAAGAAATTCACTTACAATTTGTGAGTTAATAATTAGTGGAGCACCTCAGAAGAAAATATAGTAAGGTTGACACTTACTATTAATTTCTCAGGTTAAAGATTTAAATAAAGTATTTGCCCTAACCATCGCTTGGAAGGTAATAAGAAGAATGCAGGGACTCACCTTTCTTTTTAATATCCAGAGAATAATTTAATCTATTGGGTTTTCCTATATATTAAATGATATCTATAAATATCTTTCAAATATCCCATTTATATATATACACACACATATATATATATAAACACACAACTGGTGGGTAGTCAATTTAATTAATTGACCCTACCAATGTCCAATCTAATAAATCCACTTCCCTCACTTCGCCGGCATCTCCAATCCCTTTGATCAATTAGACTTCCAGCTACAAAAATAAATAAATTAATTAAAAAAATAATAATACTAAAATAAATAAATTAGACTTCTAGCTCACACTCCATTTTTATTTTGCTACCCATATCATTCTCGCGGGTCCATCTTCATAATTAATCTTGACATTTATGCACAATCTTCATGTTCCTACAATTTAACCTTTCTTGTGGATCCCACTTCATATATGCTTATTTCAATTTATTTTCCTCCAT
Source organism: Hygrophila difformis (assembly GCA_030278955.1). Taxonomy (NCBI): domain Eukaryota; kingdom Viridiplantae; phylum Streptophyta; class Magnoliopsida; order Lamiales; family Acanthaceae; genus Hygrophila; species Hygrophila difformis. Next base: position 18,913,178 of record JAOANR010000006.1, on the reverse strand, counting down.
CTCATGTATTATTTCACTCATTAGCCACTTCAATTTATTCCATCACAATTTCTTATAAACTAATGAATTTAATGGGTTTAAACTATCTATTAATTGATACCCTTAGCAAAATGTTCCAAAACTTCCAGACCTATACTCATTAGATAATCAAACATTTTTATCTTCTAGATGACACCCAATTTATAAGATATACCATTTGTTGTTTAATTTATAGGGACATGAGAAATTCCTAGGTAAGATGGAAACTTGGGAATAATTGAAAAATTCTCATGTGTAACTGACTAAAGAAAAGGTGCAACACTTTACAAGAAAATGGGATTTATTAAGGATCAAGAGAGAATCATTTACAATCATGGACGGACTAAAGTATGACGGTACCTGGCATGTAAAAAAATTATAATCTAAGAAGTTCAAGTGAATATCAAGGATAAACATCCGAGGCTAGTTGAAGAGAGTTATAACTGAAAGACAATGGTCGAAAGTTTTCTATAAAAATAAAAGCTTTGGAACGATACATCGAGTTATTAATTACTCCTAGTATTGTCGTGAGGCTTCGAGGACGAAGCCTTATTTTAAGGGGGATAGACTATAACACCCCGTAAAATTTTGAATAAAATTTTAAGTTTAAATAGTGACATTCAAATTTTTCTAAACTCTCCTTAGAATTTCGTTGATGATCATTAAATAATTTAAAGAATGTAAAATAATATTTTCTCAATGCAACGACCATTTAATCTAAACTTAGTATGAATTAATTAGCCATTTCTAAACCTAAAACCCCAACTAACATTTTAGCACGAATTAAATCGTGTAATGGACTATCATCGAAATATTTTAAATCTTGAGTACATTAATTATAAGCTTTGGAATAAACATAATTGGACATGAGTTAAGTGGTACAATAAATTACATGGTTGAATTTAAATTCATAGCCAATTATATTATGGAGTATTTAAATAATTAATTGGAACAAGTCCATTAGGACCATTAATTTATAAACATCAGATTTAATATTATTAGATATGGATTAAAATATAAAGTTAACCTCCACCCTTTAATTAAAAAAAATATATAATATATTAACTCAATTAATTGATGAAGATTTATATTTTATCAACTTTATTATAGCAATTGTCCCGGATTGAAAGAATGGGAAGTCTATTATTACTTCCATTAAGTTAAAATTTTAAGTGTTACGAAATTATTAAATTCATAATTTAAATTAATTAGCTAATCATGTTCATGATTAGTGAAATTGAATAGGGCCACCATGTTATGTGATCCAATAAGCAAATTAAGAGAACAAAACACTACACTTTAAGAGGTGATTGTATGAACCAAGGGCAAAGGATTGACGATTGTAAATCAATTAATTAATTGATTGATGACAATATATAGATATTTGTAGTGTATTTTATTTGTCGGTAAGAATGCCTAGTTGCCGACAAAAGAAGTTGTCTATTGTCCTATTTAAAGCTCCTCCTAGTGCCCAACCCCCATTCAATTCTATTTTTATTTTATTTTTTTGTTTCTAAAGCTACCACTAAGTAATATTAAAGAAAGAGGAAGCATTGGCACCAATTTGTGGAAAAGAAAAGAGGTCTGAGAGGGACTGCAGAATGCAATTGAAAGAAAACCAAATAGTATAGGGGCAACTTATTAAATCAAGAACAAATAGGGAATGTCAATTGAAAATGTTGAGAAGAATTGAATTGTGTTCGGTAGGGGCAATTATGAATAGGGGCCACATAAAAAAAATGATAAGAATAAGAATAATGATGAAGGAAGTCCTGTAGTGTGGGGAAATAAGTAATTAAATATAGGAATTGGTGGGTATAGGTGGATCCCTTATATATTGGGACAACTCATTTTTAGACCAGAGAAGCGGTTACCTCTTCTCTATAAATAATGCCGATTAAACTCAATTTTTTATATAAAACTTTTGAGTATTGAATGAATTGAGAGGAAATAGCAAAATAACCTGGGAGTAGAATTTCAAATTATTAGGGCCGCGTGAGAAGAAAGTGAGGATTGAATGAATTGAGGGTAGATAAAGACCTGGGCAATTGAAAGCTATAAAAAAAAAAAGATAGCAGCAGCATGTGAATAAATAAATATGGGAGAGTGATTGAAAGCAAACAAATAAATAAATAAATAAAAGAAAGAAGAAAAATTAGGGGGTCTACAAAAGCTCAAACTTGAAAGAGGGGAAAAATTTAATTTATTTGACTAATAAAAATTCTGAGTGTCGGCAGAAGAAACAAAACTATAAAGATGTGGTGGACAAAAAGAAGGGGAAAAGTCCGTATTCCCATGTGACATCCCATAATAATATATTGACATCTGTAGGCCAATAAGGGTACTCGGTTAACAAGGGGATGGCTGGATTCATATTTTCCCTATTTAAATATCTTCTTCATGGCCTCAAACTCTTCCAAAATAGATCTCATACATCAAACTTCCAATCCTCTAATCAAAGAAAGGTTTTATTGAGTGTTTGATGGTTTCTTAGAAGTCTTTAAGGATTTTCCTAAGCCAAGGACGAGCCCCTTACTTCCCAAACTGGTAAATCCGTAAGTAAACTTTGATATTAAGTTTTTATATAGTTCTTAATTCAAAAATATTGGACAAATCTGAAAAGTGTCCATGATTTGTCCAAAACAAGCTTATTCGGTGGAGTGATGATCTTGTAGCGGTTCTTACACCATGTTGAAGGCTCCAAATCTCGGATCTATCACCCCCAACATATTAAGATGTAAGTTAATCTTCTCTATTTCAAGTTTTGGAGCTCCAAATCCAAGTTTTAAGTGTATAAAAATCGAGATCCATCATTCTTAACCACAACCGCAGATCTGTCAGATTTGAATCATTCATGCGCAATCTTTAAAATCTCTATTTTTGAATACTTTAAAGATTCGATCCCAAAATCTTTTCTTCATAAACTATATTTCCCACATCTTCAAGAGTATTTTGGTTAAATTTCATCAATTTTAGACAATGTTTGTCCCTCCAAATCAGATCTGGTGTTTAGTCTCAAATCAACGAACAATCTTTCAGTTTACTCTTCCGTAAAGATCCATTTTTTCAACCCTTTTGGTTCATTATCTTTCAAAGATTTCTTCATGAAACTTGTTCCATATTGAGTTGACTATGTCTCTGCCAAATTTTATAATTTTTAGAACTCGTATGACAAAGTTATCGGATCTGGTTTATCGAATGGTTGAAATCACTATTTGCTGAAATCTGTGTTAAGATAGGGTTTTCTAAAAATCCGCATTTTTGAAGGACTTAAGTATCTAAAAAATAAATGGTTTCTTCATAAAAAATATTTATCTATATGTGATCTACCTTCTGTAAAAATTTCAGAATTTTTAAATGATTTTTGATATTTTTAACACTCGTTGAAATGTAAGCCGCTGTTGTTGAAATTCTGACAGCAAGGTAGTTTTACAAAGATCACGACTTTTGACCTGTTTCTATACCTTATTTTGAAAAGTGCAAAACATGAAACTTATTCATCTATGTGTTGAGTATATACAGTTCAAATTTCAGAGCAAACGCCTTTCGTATGAATTTTTAAAGCTGTTTGGCGTAAATTGCGACATAAGAAATGGTGATGTTGCACCTATTATGAAATTGTTGGATTTTGAGATCCGTGAAATGATATTTTCAGATTTATGATAAGTTGATATGGGGGTTTGTAGTTGAAATGATATTTGGCATTGTTGAATGCCCTTGTATGAAATTACTCCCTTGAGATTGTCGAAAAATCTTTTAAAGAGAATATTATTTGGATAATTGTGAGTTAGGGAGAGAGATGGTGAAGTAGAGTTTCAATTGGAGGCCTCCTGTGGAATATAGTTAAACAAGAAAATTTATTTGCTCGTCGCCTGCATTGTGTTGTTAATCCCAAGCCTATGGTAACGGTAAGTAGATTTTTACTCTTTGGAGTAAGCCCAAATCATTTTAGCTTAAGCATAAATATTAAATACCGCTTTATTATATTTTAAATTTATGCTTATTGCTCCATACTGTTTTTGGAATATTGGTATGCTATTTTTATTGTGCCTAATAATTGTTTGCAACTATTCTCAAAATTCTACGGATTTTTGAGCGCGCATTGTTACGGGGGTGGGACTGTGTGTGGGTCGCTGCTGCCCAACTCCCGCGTTTGTTGTGCAATATTTGGCCACACGGGGGACCACTGGGATTATTCAGCCCGATGCCATTACCTTATCTCACAGTGGGTTTGAGGAAATATCTTACCTCCCCACACCCTTGAGTGTATGTGCGAATTGGGCCCTACGGCGGGGAACCTGCACATCACGGTGGCTGAGATCATTATTTCTCGGTAACGCATATTGTTATATTATCTGTTCCCGGGATATAGAATAATATTTCGTATATGTATAAATTATCCTCGTTTAAGCATGCCTTATTCCATAAATGTCATTTTTAATTATTTCTGCAACTCGACCTCCTCCGGGAGTAAGGGTTTATTTACTCAGCGATTGTTTTCGCTGACTCTACATTTTTCACAATTTCCTTTCAGGATATGAGATCTGCAAGGTTCGGTAGAGCATCTTTTACACGGGCACGGTTTGGGATATTATTATTATTTTAAAAATGTATATTTTAAAATCCCCAATGGGATAAATAATTATTACTTGGCATAGATTTTATTTTTAGCATGGAGAAATTATTTGTGTTTAATTCCCACTTGTGCAATTATTATGACCTACCAGTCTAAACAACACGCTTCATGTTTTTATCATATTATTTTTAAATGCGTGGTAATAATTTTTTTAAATTAAAATTTTCATGGATTTATTCCATTATTACCGTTGCGCGCATTTGAGGAATATATTCCTCCGTGTTGGTTGTGTAAACCGCACAAATTTTATTAAGCTTATTTTATACTTGTTACAGTATTATAAGCTTATGTGAACATTATATGTTAACTTGTCCGGAAAGTGGTTAGCATATATATTAAACTCCGATCTTATGCAAGTATGCCTGCTAGCTTTAGCGTATTTCGGACGGCCCGGAATACGTGGCGGTAACATCGGCCCATTTTTCCCGCATTTTGCTTCCGCTGTACCTTTAGGGAAAATGGGGGTGTTACAATTAATGCAAACTTTAGTTATTGAAGTTGAGATGAAAGAGACTAGTATTTAGTAACGGATGGAATCGAATAATAATGAGGTATCAGAATAGTGATATTAAAGAGATTCATTCATTCAAGAATTAGAGTCCTCATAGAGTATAATGAAGTACCAACTCCACTGGATCGGAAGATAATATGTACTACTACTTTATATGACTATATATAGAAAAGAAAAAAAAAGTATGAATAATTAAAAAATCATGTGTTGTAAAGTTATTATGTGGAATTGGAATTCAAGATTGTATGGACATTTAGGATGGGGACTCACCAAGTGGTCAAGTTCCCGAGTCCCAACCTATAGGTTGAGGATTCGAATATCCATTTGGCCCCCTATCCCTCCCCCTTGTTCCCTTTGTAATTTGTGTAGGATGAGCTCTCACCACCATTTCCCAAGCCTTTAATGGCTCCTAAAAAAAAGATTGTATGGTACTTCCTCCGTTTTCCAAAATTTGCTTCATTGAGCAAATTGCTACTATTCACATAATGCATTTGATTTAAAATTTTATCATAGTTATACAAGTTAAAATATAGACAAGTAGGTTCGTCTCGTTTTATAGTTTTTAAATATCAAACTTTTATAATTTTTGCTTATACCAAATTTGAGTTATTGATGGTTTAAAACGTGCATTGGACTACGTGCTGTGTGGGTCCGGAGTATATAATAGTAATATGCATGTGTGGTAGTAATCTATAATATATTAAATCTCTTGATCTTATGAATAGTACCATAACATTCCTTTTATAATTGAATACTATTTGACCTTCAAAAGAACTCATGAAAAGAGCCTTCAAAAATATGCTGTTTTAATAAAATACTATATAAAAATACACATATTCATTGTTAAAAATAGAATAATATAAATTAATTATTTTTTATTAAAATTAATTAAGTATATATATATGAAAAATATTTTTAAATTATATTTTACTTATAAAATGTGAAAGTTGTTCAAGAAAAATATTTGCATTGTTTGATAAATTTTGATACTTTAACAATTAACTTTTATTTAGCAAAAAATTATCCATTATACTATGTAATATAATTAATTTGATTACTAAGGATATTATTAAGTTAATTATTTATTTGCATCATATCAATTGAATTAAATTATCTATATTGAATGTATGGATAATTATTTTTGTCAATATTAAAAAAGAATGATCTAAATCTAAAGAAAAAATTAATTATAATTTTATTTACTATTTTTTTTGGTTTGATTAGAATTTTTTTGCCTAAACACACTTTTTTTTGCTGAAAATTTGAATTAAATTGTAGACTACTACTGTATACATTAAAAATGTGTGCATAATATTATAGATATAAATAGTGTTTATATTTAATCCAATTATCTACCTCTAATAAAAGAATGTTATCCATAATACTGTGTATTAATTAATTTATGTATTGTAATTTTTGATAACCTAATACATTATTTGAGCGAAATATTAGATGAATATTATACATATAGTTTAATAATGCACTACTGTTTAAATTTTTGGGGTTAGAATATGGATTTGAGCAATTAATGTTTCATGTTTAATTGTTGGCGTGAATTAATTGTATACTACGTATATAATTGTTCGGCGAAATATATTGGCAAACTACAATTATTTCATATAAAATTAAAACACATTTGGGTGCGTGTTATTTCATATTCCCATTATTACATTTCACTATTTTATTATATTTTTTTATGCAAACTCTATGTATGGTTATCACATATCATCTCACCCATTCGGGTGGGGTAATACTAGTAATATTCAATGCCATAACGTTCTTTTTGGCGGATTTCTTTTTATAATTTGAAGGATTTATTGTTTACCTGCCAATTAAGCACGCCCTCTTCAATCACCACCTTTGGCATGTACATCATATATGTTGTTAAGCTACTGCTACTAGTACTACTAATTAAAAGCTTATATTCCCTGATTCAATTCGGTGCACCACCTTACTATTTACCATTTTAATAAACGCATTTATTATGCTTAAAAACATTTCATGAAAAAACAAATTAATTGACAATAAAATCAAACACAGTTGGCCGCCTGAGTGTTTGGAGGTCCTTGCAGTTTATATATGCAGAGGTTTTGAGTTTAAGTATTTGTATATGTAAAATTCTACTTTAGAAGATGCAATTTTTCAATATTTACCCGCGATCCTTGACAAATTAGTTTTGGATCCAAGGGGATACTCAGTATTCACCTAAAAATGGGTTTGGCCCCTTGGATCAGCCCATCTGGCCTCTAAAAAAGATGGATTGAGCTAATTAAATAGAGGTCCGTTTGGAAGGAGACCTAAATGTGTCAACCCGTCTAAACTCGCCTGCCACTTGTGTTAACTCGTGGTGGGGGCCTGCGGGCCAAGCTAATTATTTATTTATTTTTATTTTAGTTTCTTTTAAAATTTATTAAGAAAGCCTAAATAACATAATGTATTTGTAACAATGTTTATTAGTTAATATTAATTGAAATTATATCATGTTAATTTGATATTATATAATTAATAATTTTATACTTTTTGTAAAATATTATTAAAAAACTATAAAATTAATTTAATATTATTAAATTAAAATAATTTTAATACTTGAGCTAGTTAACATTACTTTTAAGAACTTAGACTAATTAGATAATATTATTTTTTTTAAAGAATACTTTACAAAATTAAACTAAGTCATTTTAGATTTAAAAGTATTTTAATTTTAAAATTAGATAATACATTTAATTTTGGATAAATAATAATATTAAATAATTTAAAAATTAAATTTATAGATTAATTAAAAACTCGCGGGTTTGCCCGCCTTGCCCACCAAGGGGTAGGGCAGGCTGAGGTAATTCCAACCCGCCCGCCGTGGGCCAATGCGTCTAAACACGTCAACTGGTGGGCTGAAGTGGATTTGACCCATATCACCCGCCAACCCGTCTTGCCACATCTACCCGTATCCACATGACTCATTCTGTGTTAGAACACATAATTGTGAATGTGGATACGGGTAATTAATCTATGCATCTATGTATCGAAAATACGAAATATATTGAACTTATTATGAAAATACTATAAACGAATTAGAATGGACGTGAATTTGAAATAGGGTAGAATTAAATAACAGGCTCGGGGGGGTTAACGATATTACTGTTGATGATGTTAATGGTTCCATTGAGATTTGTACTGTATAGTATTGGGACTTTATTTAATGAAAATCTGGTGTCTGCACATGATCAATTCTTGTCTGTGTCTTGTCAAACTTGTTTTTCTTTTTTCATTTTATCTTTTCGTATTATAACCTCTTTTGGCATTTGAGGTCGGACATGTCTTTTTATACATGGGGCTGCTGCATCGGGGTGGCAAAGCCTGCATTTGCTAGCTGTATCTCTCTGTCTCATTATATATATATATATATATATATATAAATGTGTATGTATTTGTGTGTCTTGGACTTTGGGACTGGAGTCAAAACTTTGACCGTAAACAATGTTCATTTTCATTTCTTCTATCAGGAGTGGTTTTTAATTGAATTGCTGCTATCAAATCAAAAAGGAAAACAAAATGGGCTGTCTCCACTATCCACTATAGATATACTACTATAGTGTATTAGTGTGTCGTCAAAATAAGATTTTCATGAAGTTGTGCAATGGCAGAGGCAGAGGCAGAGTGCAGAGACAGACCCCATCCCATGTGCTATGCGATTATAACTTGCAGTGTGATCGATTATTATTATTATTGCATTTCATTTTCATTATTGAATCCAAATAGTAGAGTTTGGTAGCATCAAATATTTGGTATGGATTTTAGAAGGGCAAAAAAAGGCAGTTATTAGTTGAGTTGGTGGAAAATGGAATTGGGTTTGGGAACTAGTACTGGGGAGGACTGCTGGATCATCATCAGTGGAGGAGTATCCGAGGCTCCCATTCACCCATTCTCCTCTCCTTCCCACTTTATTACACTTCTTTATAATAATAATACTAGTATTAATCTCTAATGTCTACCATAATCACTTGCCTCTATTTTATTCACTTTAATACTCATGCATGTCTTTGTATTTACAACTCCCTCCCTTCCTGTCAGTATATCATTTCTTTTTGGACGGAGGAATAGTAATTAAACAAGTATTTACAACTCTATATTCCACAATAATGAAATATGAAAACCCAAAAGAGAGAGAGAGAGAGAGAGAGAGAGAGAGAGAGAGAGGAATTAACCCTTAATAGTCAACACATGTAAGTTCTTGAGGTCAAGTCCTCGATTAAACACAGGGTTAGATTTACAAGCTTCTCAACTCTCATTATTAAAACATAGTAGAGTACTATTTTCACATTAGCGATATGATAGATTTCTCCGAATGTTTCCCCCTTATCAGCTGCTAAATGATCACAAACTGACGTTTGGTGGTAGCGTGTGTATATTATGATCAGTGGCGTTTGTCATGGAACAACGCGTGTCCAATTGTCGCACGTGGCAGTTTTCTTGAACCGCCATCTTTGCTGCATCATGAATTGATGATCACTATTGTAATTTCTTCCCTCATCAAAATGCGACATCATTTGTTCCCCCATAATAAATGTTTCATTACAAATTTAGAGATGTCGGGTCATCCAATGCGAACTCCCAAGTTGCAAACAATCTACTATAAGAAAACTCTGTATGAGGATGCAACAAAAAAGTACTATATAGACACCGCCCAATTCACATTACAATTGGGTCCCTTTTGCTCAATCTATATAGCCCACAATGTGTTGACTTTCTAATCCTCAATCATAACATAAACACCAACATATTCGTAATCATGTACAATTGCATCAATAATAATTCCCCCAACGACAACAGCAACCATAATAATCACAAGCCTAATAATTAAAAATAGCTAAGCCACTTTGTGGGCTATGGAATATCATGAAGACGACAGCTGTAAAATATCATTCAAAACCCTACTATCCCCAGCTTATCTATCTAATTCTCCCCACAGGCCACAGCAGCCCAAATTTATTTCATCACACGTATTTCACCAGAACCCATTAAACCGAGTACCACATCTCACATTAAATGAAACGAGCTGAGATGAAAAAAAGAAACAAAAAATATCAGTGTTAGCCATTACATTAATCCATTAGCAATTTAGTAGAAAAAGCTAATAATATCAGTCTCCTTCTCACTAACAACAATACATTACACATTTGGTTAGACATTATATATTTCTCAATTTTCTTGTGAGGTACAACCAGATCAGCAGGACGTACAAGTCTACTAAGCATAGACGGATCCACAAGAAAGAGCCATCAAAACCACCGCCGCCCGCTCTTCTTCCCGCAACTTGCTCATCAGTTTACCGGACAACACGAAATTGCTACCCAAAGCCATAAATCGCATTTTCAATATCTCCCTTAACTCGTTGCTCCGATTCACGCTTTTGCCGTTCTTCTTCTTCTTGTTCGCCGGCGTTCGCCCCGTCTCCAGTCCCAACAGCTGCCGCCGCTTCTTGTTGTACTTTATTCCGCAGGCATTGCACAATGACTGCAACAGAAGAGTATGTAATTAAGCAAAAACACAGAGTATTCGATCAACTATGTATGTATGAACGAAAACCGCGATTTCGATTTGGTCGGTACCTTCGGTCCAGAAGGACCCCCGCGCCAGAGAGGAGTTCTCGTGGTGTGACAATCACTGCAACTCTTCAACGAACTGTGATTCTTCGACTCCGAATCCGTTTTCTGGAAGAACAAACGATCAATTAAACCAATGCAAAACATAAAAATAAAAGAAGAGTAAGGAGAAGGGAAAATTTGATTAGAAGAAGAGAAATCAGACATTGGTTTCCTTGAGATCCATATATATCATGAAGCGGTAGGGAAAATGGAGAAAATGAGAAGCAACATCCACAGATCTGTGGAGGGGGAGCTGTGTTCAGGGGGAGGCAGACATGATCGGGAAACCCTAGAAATAGAAACAGAAGTGATGATGGAGAAATGAGAGGTGAAGGAAGAAGGGTTTTTGGAAGAGAGGAGAGAGGGGAAGCCGTTACTGCGTCTGCGAGTGTGTGTGTGTAGTGTATGTGTATGTGTATTTTTGATGGCGGATCTAACATTTTATATATAGATACAAAATACATACATACATACATACATACATACATGTACATATAATTAATAAATACACGCACTCCGTCTAGCCGTATAGTATAGGGGTACGTTGTTTCATTATTCAAATAATTTTGCCTTTTTATTAGGTTTATGGTTTTCCTCTTAAAAATTTACTACTATCTTTACTTAGGATTACATTATATAGATTTAATGTTTCGCATGTATATTGAAATTATTCTATAATTATATGCTTTGTCCGTTTTAATTTAATTGTTATAATTGAGAATGGGAGTTAGATCCAAGTGATCAGTATTCTGCCTTTCAATTATAGATCGATGGTCGATTCCCACCTGTCCCCTTATCCCTCTCCTTTATCTCCTTTATACTCCCTCCGTCCCACTCCAAGTGTCTTGTTACTGTTGGGTACGGGAATTAAGGTAGAGTTGGTTTGTGAGTATATGGTGGGGTCCACATAGTTGTTGGAGGGAAAAATTATTTCTATTTATAGAAAGAAGACATTTGTAATGGGACATCCAAAAATAGTAAGTAGGACATTTGGAATGGGACGGAGGGAGTAATTTGTATGACTTGGGCTTCCACAAACATTTGCCGACACATAGGTTTCAATGTTCTTTTTAAAAAAAATTGATAAACAGTGACACTCATGTGTCGGCAAAGGTGCGTGGGAGCCCAAACCACACAAATTACAAAGGGGAAGGTTAAAAAATAATAAAAAAAATTAATTGTTGTAATTCTTATTAGATAACTTTCATCATTTCTTTTAATATAATTATATTAAATAAATTATTTTATATTCATCTAATTACATATTTTAAAAATATTAAATCTTTTTAATATTTATATATAATATACAATATAAATTACTCCCTCCATTCCTTATTAATAGTCATTTTAGGAAGAAACACATTTACCAAGGATTAAAATCATTATTCTGTATTATTCCACATTTACCCCTATGTGTTTTCTTTCGGAATAAAAAATAAAATTGGAGTGGAGAGAGAATGCACAGTATTCTAGAATATCTTTTATGATAATGTAGGGGTAATATTGAAAAAGTATGAGATGAATATGTAAAGTGACAACTATTTTAGAACGTTTTTTATTGTTTCTAAAAAGACAACTAAAAAGAAACGGATGGAGTATTATTTATTAAATAGCTTAAATACAAAAATAATTCAACTATTAAAAAAGTGTTATACAATTATTGATGACAATTATTGATGAAATTTGGATGTATACCACTTTTTCAAAGAAATGCTCCATTAGTCATGATACCTATTCTAGTGAAGGCAATTAATTATGATGCCATTAGCCTTGTATTATGTCTATAAATATGGGTTCTTAAGTGAGAAATACACACCAATATTTGTTCAAAAAACTCTTATACTTGGGCATATATTTTCCTTGCTTTTGGTCTTAATTTCACTACAATAGTTGCACTATTGAATACACTAATACTATTTCTTTTCTTTCTTCCATTGTCTTTCATTCAAATATATCCATTACTAATATATCATCATTAGAATTCCATATTATCATATAGCTAATAGGCATATACTTGTAATAATTTCACAACACGTTATCAGCACGAGCTCTATTAGAGTTTGCCAATTCTACCAAGGTTTTTTTGGAGTTCTGTTGAAAATTTAATTCATACCGGGGTTCTGCCAAAATTTTTCAAATCCGGAAGAAAATCACTTGAGGTAATATATTACAACTATTTTCAATATCAATTATGACTAACTTTTCAAAACAGGAATCTATGCCGTTGGAAAGATCCGGGGATTAATTATTTATCTTGAAATATGGATATTAAGATTTATTTGGAAACAATGGGTCTAGAAAAGACCATTATAAAAGAAAATACGGCCACAGGCCTAGACCGCAGAGAAAGAAAAAAAAATACGGCCACAGGCCAAGTCCTAGAAAAACAAAACGGTCAAAAGATCATATTGGTCTATATATGGGAAATAAGCATTTTGCCAATTCTTATTTTTGATAAGAGATAGTGACAGTTCCCTTAATGTGGGGGCAAATGGCAGCTCTTTGATAAAATAAAGATTTTTGGCTGAAATCCCAAATGCGAGGCATCATAATGACTGCAAGACTATAAGTCTGTAAATGATATAAATCAGTCATGTTCAGAATAATGTCACGATTGAGATATGTGACAATATATTAATAAAAATGACATTAATACCAACAGAATCCATAAATCTTAGTTCGGTTATACCAACAGATTTCGTGGGTCTTTAGTTTGGTGTGCACTGACAGAGTCAGATTCTTAAATGGCAAAATAATTGCCAGAAATTGTGCCTCTAAAAGGCGAAGCAATTGAAGAAAATGCTATCAATATGGCAGGAGGACATAGTCCCACGACTAATGAATTGGTACTAGTTACCGAGAATTATTGATACAATAAAGCAAATAAAGGTTGAAATAAACCTTGCTAAAGTACGATAATATAAATATTACAAAGGCCATTATTGATATGCTAGATATATCAATGAAAGATATACAAATTTCTTCAATGATACAATATTATTTAAATACTGCATTACATTTTATTATATTGTTTTTATTACGCTTTGAATTTTTTTATTTTCTGCTATATTATTATGCATTGTGTTATTTCACTTATATTTAATCTTGTTTTAGTATTAATTATATCTTGTTTTAATTACAGCAAAATGGGGAATTATAAAAGTGATAATATATGTCTTATTGATAGTGCTTCAACGCACACAATACTAAAAGACATAAGGTATTTTTCCAATTTAAAAATGGGAGATACAAACATAAACACAATATGTGGTAGTGCAAATATTATAAAAGGAATTGGCACAGCCAACCTTATTTTCCCAGAGGGAACAAAATTAATTGTGAAAAATGCACTCCTATCTCCCAAGTCTCGAAGAAATTTATTGAGTTTTAAAGATATCCGAGAAAATGGGTATCATCTCGAGACATCGACTTCAGAGAATGTCGAATATTTATTAATTACAAATACCACTCATGGTAAGAAATATATATTGGAAAAATTACCAGCTCTGTCTTCTGGATTGTATTTTTCAAAGATAAATACAACTGAAAATTATCACTTAGACCACAGGTCTAATATTCCCCAAATAAACCAGAGGTTTATTGATGGCCAGAGGCCCACTAATATATATCATCCCAAAATAGACCAGATGTCTATTGGAAGCCATAGGCTTACTGATGAATATATGATATGGCATGATCGCCTAGGCCATCCCGGCTCTACAATGATGAGGCGAATTATTACGAATAGTCGTGGCCATTCATTAAAGGGACAAAAATTGCTGCAACATAATGATTATATATGTGTTGCTTGCTCCCAAGGAAAATTAATTTTCAAACATTCACCAACAAAAGTGGGAACTGAAAGCCCTAGTTTTCTTGAAAGAATTCAGGGTGATATATGTGGACCTATAGATCCACCATGTGGACCATTTAAATATTTTATGGTACTAATTGACGCATCAACACGATGGTCCAATGTATCATTATTATCATCTCGCAACCATGCGTTTGCAAAATTACTTGCTCAAATTATTAAATTACGAGCAGAGTTCCCTGATTATACAATAAAAAATATCCGATTGGATAATGCTGGTGAATATTCATCCCAGAGGTTTGATGAATACTGCATGTCAATTGGCATAACAGTTGAGCATCCTGTTGCTCATGTCCATACACAGAATGGACTTGCTGAATCACTTATAAAGCGTTTACAATTAATTGCCAGACCATTATTAATGCGATCTGGATTGCCATTGACAGCTTGGGGGCATGCAATATTACATGCAGCAAAATTGGTGCGGATAAGACCGACACATTATCATGAATACTCCCCTATACAATTAACATTTGGGCATGAACCCAATATATCCCATCTCAGAATATTTGGTTGCGCAGTATATGTTCCGATTGCACCACCTCAGCGCACAAAGATGGGTCCCCAACGTAGATTGGGAATATATGTCGGGTATGAATCACCATCGATTATTCGATATCTCGAACCATTAACTGGTGATTTATTTACTGCGAAATTCAAAGATTGTCATTTTGACGAATCTCATTTCCCGACATTAGGGGGAGACAGAAATCAACCAAAGAAAGAAAAAGAAATCAACTGGAAAACACCGTTAGATTTCTTCGATCCTCGTACAAATGATTGTGAACTAGAAGTACAAAGAATTGTACATTTGCAGAGTATTGCAAATCAATTTCCGGATGCATTATGCGACTCTAAAAGAGTAACAAAATCTCTTATATCGGCAGCAAATGTTCCAATCAAAATTAATGTCCCAGAGGGACCAATTACAAGTGCCAAAGATGAATCTACTGCACGCTTGAAGCGTGGTAGACCACCAGGTTCAAAAGATAAAAATCCTCGAAAGAAAAGAGGATCACAAATAATTGAAAGTGACAAAATTACAGAAAATATTCCAGAGGAAAAAGAAGCTCTTGAAGAGCAAGTAGCTCCAGAGGAGCAGGAACTTGCAGCTCCAGAGGAGAATGAACTTGAAAATAATGAAATATCAATCAATTTTGTCACAAGCAGAAATGTTTGGAATCGAGATGCAATTATCATAGATAATGTATTCTCGTACCACATAGTATGATGACGAGGATCATGAACCAAATTCGGTTGATGAATGTCGGAAAAGAAAAGATTGGCCAAAATGGAAAGATGCGATCCAATCTGAATTGGATTCCCTGGCTAGACGAAATGTGTTTGGACCGATTGTCAAAACACCAGAAAATATAAAGCCAGTCGGATACAGATGGGTTTTTGTAAGAAAAAGAAATGACAAAAATGAAATTGTCAGATACAAAGCGAGATTAGTCGCCCAAGGGTTTTCACAGAGACCCGGATTTGATTATGATGAAACATATTCCCCCGTAATGGATGGAATAACATTTAGATATCTTATCAGTTTAGCAGTCCATCAAAATCTTGAAATGAGATTGATGGATGTTATTACTGCGTATCTATATGGAAATTTAGATACAGATATCTATATGAAGATCCCAGATGGATTAAAGATGTCAGAGACATATGAATCAAATCCTAAACATATGTATTCCATCAAATTACAAAAATCCCTATATGGACTGAAACAGTCCGGGCGAATGTGGTATAACCGACTCAGTGAGTCTTTGTTACAAGAGGGTTATACAAATGACCCGATCTGTCCATGTATTTTCATTAAGAAAAATGGACAAGAGTTTGTAATCATTGCAGTTTATGTTGATGATCTCAACTTGATTAGAACTCCAGGGGAGCTCCAAAAGGCTGTTGAATACCTAAAAAATGAGTTTGAAATCAAAGATTTTGGTAAAACCAAATCATGCCTTGGTTTGCAAATTGAATATTTAAATAATGGAACATTTGTCCATCAAACAGCATATACTCAGAGAGTATTAAAGCGATTTTATATGGATAAAGCACATCCATTGAGTACTCCAATGGTCGTAAGGTCACTTGATATAAAAAAGGATCCGTTTAGACCACAAGAGGAAGGTGAACAAATTCTTGGACCAGAGGTCCCATATTTAAGTGCCATAGGTGCTTTAATGTATCTCGCAAATTGCACTAGACCAGATATATCATTTGCAGTAAATTTATTAGCGAGATTTAGTTCATCTCCTACTAGACGACATTGGAATGGAATTAAACACATATTTCGCTATCTCCAAGGAACTATTGATCTTGGGTTATTTTACCCAAATGATTCTCGACATGAAATAATAGGCTTTGCTGATGCCGGATATTTATCAGATCCACATAAAGCTAACTTTCAAACTGGCTATGTTTTTACATGTGGTGGTACTGCAATTTCATGGAGATCAATGAAGCAGACTTTGACAGCTACTTCGTCAAATCATGCTGAAATTTTAGCAATCCATGAAGCCAGTCGAGAATGTGTATGGTTGCGATCTTTGATGCACCATATATTGAAAAATTGTGGCATGGCTACTGAAGAAAAAATATCCTCAACAGTTTTATATGAAGATAATGCAGCTTGTATAGCACAATTGAAGGGAGGGTATATTAAAGGAGATAGAACGAAACACATTTCACCAAAATTTTTCTTCACTCATGATTTACAGAAAAATGGTAAAATAGATGTGCAGCAAATCCGTTCAGCTGATAATCTTGCAGATTTATTTACCAAGGCACTACCAACAGCAACATTCGAAAAGTTGGTGAAAAGCATTGGGATGCGCCAACTAAAGAATCTCAACTGATGCTTTGATCAGAGGGAGAAATTAATATATAAGAATTATGTACTCTTTTTCCTTCACTAGATTTTTCTCCCAGAGGGTTTTTATCTAGTAAGGTTTTAACGAGGCATATTCTTTTATATATATTACATCCAAGAGGGAGTGTTATACAATTATTGATGACAATTATTGATGAAATTTGGATGTATACCACTTTTTCAAAGAAATGCTCCATTAGTCATGATATCTATTCTAGTGAAGGCAATTAATTATGATGCCATTAGCCTTGTATTATGTCTATAAATATGGGTTCTTAAGTGAGAAATACACACCAATATTTGTTCAAAAAACTCTTATACTTGGGCATATATTTTCCTTGCTTTTGGTCTTAATTTCACTACAATAGTTGCACTATTGAATACACTAATACTATTTCTTTTCTTTCTTCCATTGTCTTTCATTCAAATATATCCATTACTAATATATCATCATTAGAATTCCATATTATCATATAGCTAATAGGCATATACTTGTAATAATTTCACAACAAAAAGGACATAGTTATTAATGTGGAATACTGGAATGTAGACAGGGGAGGGGATATGGCATTTAGCAAATTGGCAATTGGCAAATCCAGCGGCATTACACGAATGCCCTAGCTGACACTAGGATTATATGGAATGACGATTATGCCCCTCTGTTTGCTTTCAAAATTTGAATTGGTGGGTCTATTATGACTATGACTATGGTGATGTAGGTGATCTTGGCCGTTGATGGGTGTATCTCTGGGATTCTAAAATTTCTACTACCACACTTGGCTGCTCTTTTATGGCATTTTACATTTATTTATAGTAGGAGTAGTACAAATTTTCTTTTCTTTTGGGGCCATGTTTCTCGGTTTTGGGTTTTGGGGTTTTCAACTTTGGAATTGGATAATACTTCTATTATTATACGTTGTGTTTTAAGGTTAATTGCCTTCCTACTCATCAATATTTAGGGTTTTTGTTCTGCCCTTGATATACTAGCTACTTGCAACAAAAATGATGTGCAGCATTAAATTTTAATTCAACAATTATTGATGAATCTACTCCAGTATTTTACAGAATAAAAATTAACATGCCTAAAATAGCCTTTATTTAGCTTTTTGAAATATTAAATTAGAAATTAGTATGAATAAAATATTCTAAACTCTACTGCTAACTGTAAATGCTTCGTAACTCCAAGCTTGAATTATTTTTCAAACATAGTAATAACGTGATAATGCCTTCCAAAATTGTACAGTATCTCACTGGTGTCAAAATCTAATGAAACTTTATTCCGTGCTTTTGCATATATATGTCGAATGATTCAACATTTGAAGGATTTGATGAAGCGAATGAATATTATATTTATTAAAAAAAATTAAATTCTTTCTTAGCACACCATAGATATTCTTTCAAAACGCTTATACTAATTAACCTATGTTTGATAAGTAAATATTGGACAATTTATTCAAATTATATCTATGGTGTGCTAAGAAAGAATTTAAAAATTTATAATAATTTGTAATGTTGTGTTTGGTGATTTGTAATAACGAAGCGATTGTAATCAAGCTATTCTCTTTTTAACTTAAACTTGATTAGAAGGAGAGGATCGAAACAAGGCAGGCAATCTGTAATAATTCCTCCGTTCTTTTTACGTGTAACAATTTACTTTTTCGGGTATTCTATAATAAGTGTTATATAGAATGCTTTTAAATCTATAAAACTTCACTAAAGTACTTTTATTCTTTGTAGTAAATCCGTGTCATTTTCTTATGTTACATTTATTTTGAAATCGGATGTAGTATGATGCATGTGTACCAAAAGATTTTGAGTTGACTTTGTATATATGTGTATGGGTCAAAATTAAAAAGTTAGGGCCTGTCTGCAGATCGATACCACCTTTTTATTTATGATGATGTATTAATACAGGAGTACATATGTTGAGAGAGAGAGAGAGAGAGGCCCTGTGAACCTGTGGCACTGTGTTTGGTTTTGCATGTGTGGCGGACTCGTGAACCACCTGGTGATATCTCATCTCTCATCTCATCTCATCTCATAGGCAGACATATGTAGGGTACAACACAACACAAGTACAGTACAGGCAACAACAGGAGGCAAATTAAAGTGGTGTGCCCAAATAAAGCAATATGGGATAGGACTCATTCTTATTCCATAAAAGTAATATATATATAGATTCGATGACCGATATGTTGAAAACTAACCGAGTTTCTGACCAAACAATAATATGCTAAAACTCTGCTAATTATGTGGGGTGGCAACGAACTGGTAAAATAAATCATTGCAAAAAAATTTTTTTTTTTGGATTGATCTAATTCATCTGTTTGGAGTCTCGAAGTTCTCGATATATATGTTCATCATTGGGGAAAAAAAAAAACTCTCCAAGTAGGAACACTAATAAATCACTAATGTAAAGAATGGATGAAGCATGCATTGGAGAAGGCTCTGCTGGATTATTGGTTCTACTACTCTTTTTCTGCATTTCAAGTGCATTACTTTGGGATTTGTCGTATTGACACTCTTTTGATGTTCTTCTTTCATTACACACAAATACAATTTTGCACTACTTGTTACTATTACGCTGGCTAGAATTGTGTCTTTCATGTTAGTATACGCACAATTCTACACTACAAATCAGACACATGCAGCAAAACATAGTAATAAAATTCACTCTCAGATAAATTAAGAAATCGATGTGACCAAGACCGACTTGAGGAAAGCCCTGATTTTCTTATTTATCATTTGATGTTTTTATTGTGTGTGTTTTTTGTATGTTTTTTTCATGTGTGTTTAAAAATTTTCTCTTGTTTACTTTGACCAAAAAATGAAGTGAAAGTGTAAAACTGGAAAACTATGGAAGGGATTAATTGTAGATTAGTATTTGAAGTAATAATTGTCCACTATTTGCTCACCCAAAAAAAATAATTGTCCACTATTTTTTTTTTTTTTTTTCCCCATGTAGTATAGAATAGCCGATGTGCAGGAGTAGGACTGTAGGAGTGTAATACTGTATGAATCACGCTTGAAAGCAAGCAGTAGATTCAGAGAAAGGCAGCAAATCTGATGTATATTTAGCACCAGTGGCACAGATAGAGGTAGACCCCAGTTCTTTTTTTCTCTTGACTCCCAATTCTTTCAAAATAAAAAGAGAAATGCCAAAGGTCAACACTCAGCAACCGAGTTTGGTCTGTCCAATTATCCTATGACTTCCTGCATATGGTGAGTGGGTTCAATGAAAGCAGAAGGATAATGCATAGTAATTAGGACCTTGAGATTTATGACAATCCCCTCAATTTGCCTCCAATCATTTACTATTATTTGCAAGTAGATGATCGAGCTTGAGAAGCATTAAAGCATATCCAAAACACACCTACTTTACAAATTAAAAGGCTAGTTAAGTGAGCCAGATTGTTTCCTGCATTCCCTTTTGATCATTTCATCACTGAACGTTCAACTTAAGCTCTAACAATTCAGCTTGCCTCCCAACAGCACTTTTAAGATTATAATTTTGGAACAATTTACATAAACAAAAAGGGGATTTTAAAGATAGATAGGCTTTTCTCGTGGAGGAATAGAATTTTTCTTTATTAAAGTGCATGTAGAAAAAGATGAGAAAAGGGAAGAGGCGTAAAAGGGGTCAATGCTTTCTCCTTGGCAGACTTGGAATTCTCACTGGACAAAGGAATTCTTCCCCCTTTTGTCCCAAGGGTTTTTCATGTTGACAAATAACCACAGATCATGTCAATACATCCAAATGGGTACTATACGCCTCTAGGTCTACTCAACTCAACTACTCAGTAGCGTCCAAATGCGAGTGTTTAAATCAGCAGAAGAGAGTAATATTTGGGTGCATAGAAATTCCACTCCTTTCGAGCATAATCTCACCACAAATATAAATGTTTGATCCAATATATACAGGTGGTATTTGATTTCTAATGAGATTCCACTCCATTCGAGCATAATTTCACATTAATAAATCTTAGAAGATAGAACAAACGAGACACAGATTTTACAGCAAAAAGAAGAAAAGGAAGTAAAAGAACACATCTTGTTTTTGTATGTGCTCGACTTTTTTCTAGAGGCCCACTTT
This sequence comes from Hygrophila difformis, assembly GCA_030278955.1. Lineage (NCBI taxonomy): Eukaryota > Viridiplantae > Streptophyta > Magnoliopsida > Lamiales > Acanthaceae > Hygrophila > Hygrophila difformis. The sequence goes on along the minus strand of JAOANR010000006.1, from coordinate 18,891,532 downwards.
TTCAGCATCTAAGCTCCCTTTCATGATGCAGAGAGCCCTAATACGAATCCCAAAAGAAGATAGTAAATAATTTCATAAGAATTCCAGAGAAATGTACTCTCGTGCATTTACCAAAACTCCTCATGTATAAGCACCCTCCCAGAAAGAGAGGCGGCAATGTCACAAAATTACATATACGACTCGCTTGCACTTATTTACTTTGACAGGGATGGAAAATCATTTTCCATGTCGTATCTCATACATAATAAGATCATATAACTTATCCATGTCTTTCCAGTTGACATGGATTTTTTTTTTTGTTGTTTTTTTTTTCAAAAAAAGAAAACAATTTGGACCCAAAAAACCAAAAAAAAAAAAAAACAATAAAAAAAACAAAACAAACAAAAGTACTAGTATATAGTATAGGCACTTTGATTTTGCATAAAAAACTCGCAATAACCGGCTGATGATGGAGGACTACGTGTGCTCATTGTACATGATTGGAGCATTATATGGTCGACTTCTTATGGGTAGAGAACCTCCCACCTGACCCCGGAGTGTAATGACAATTCAGCCAGCCAAATTTGTACGACTTACATTTGCCCCGGATAATAATTCCTGTAAAGTTCATAGAAATTGCCATCAAAATTAGTATACATAATTCAAAGTGAACTTGATATAACATTTTTTACTAAAGGAGAAAGGCAGTGTGACATGGAAAGAAAAATATATCGGTTTACCTCTAACTGAATTTAAATCCTCCAGATGGCACAGAAGGGTCACCACTGCCAAAATTGAAGCCAGATTGTGCAGTGTCGCCAGAAACTAGTTGCTCATCATCTTCTTCCAACCAATATGTTTCAAGAATCTTGACTGCCTTCTCATATATTTCATTGTTGTCATGGCTTTGAAGATTTTCAATCTTTTCTAAGCCTTCAGCATCATCAATCATCTGGGCAAAGAGATTCACATCTCCAGTGTTGCCTTGAGTCTTCTCAGCTTCTCCAACCTTGAGAATGTTCTCGAGTCCTTCCAAGCAGACAGTTATTATTCTTGGATCGGGATACACTAAAAGATCACAGAGTGGTTTTATGCATCCCTCTTGTACCAAAAACCTGCCAAGTAAAAGAAGAATGCCCCAAACATGTGAATGGTGTGTGATGCGATGGCTACTATTTAGGAAATCGAACCACAATTTTGTACTTGATTTGGTCATGAGTTCCGCCAGATGTGGCATTGGAAATAGCCCACGCAGCCTCTTTCTTGATCTCAAACTCAGCACTTTGGAGCAGAGAAACCAGAGGAGCAATGATGCCAGCCTCAATAACAGCCTGCAGCAATAACATATGATTAGTAAGGGAACTTCCTCATTCAGATGCTATTCCCAGTGAACGGAGGAATTTGCAAAACAATGGGTGGCGATCCTTAAGCACTGAGGATGAAACACACTAGACCTAGACTCCTAATGAATTATTCAAACCTGAATTTGATCTCTGTTTCCTGCAGTGATGTTTGAGATAGTCCAACAAGCTTCCTTCTTGATGCTTTTCTTATAATTTTGTGTTAACAAGTTCAGCAGGAAGGTAAGAGCCCTGTTATCAATGATAACCTGAAATAGAGTTGATCATCCATTGAATATGATCAGAAATTAAGTAGTGTTATATATATAGTGATGATTGAAAATAGAATAGACAGATGATCTGATTACAATGTGCTCTGATCTTTCCCATGATCCTAAACAGAAACACATTCATGGACGGAAAAAGGCAATAATAGCTGAGACTCGAAGTACAGTATTCGACAAATACAGTGAATGAGTCCTAGAACGCTAGCATGAAGTGAAAGTTCTGAGTATACGATAATATAATTTTCCACCGGAAATGGCATTACACATCAAACAACTTGTGAATCCTTTTATACGGAAACCATATGCTATGCAAATGAAGTTTGCTGCATTGTAGGCTCAAAGTGCATAAACAGGCATTTAAATAACTAGTTGTTTTACATATAAAATAAAACAATGTATCACGAACATAATATCAAGGAAACAGTTTTTCACTAGTAATAGTTGAGATATAAGCCAGAGACCTGAGTCTGTATATCATCACCAGTCACAATATTTCCGACAGTGCGTAAGGCAGGAATTAACACAGACGGTGAGGAATGCCTGAAAAGTCCAAATAAATATGTCAAAATACAAATAAATAATTCTCAAAACCATGAGAAGATCAACCAACCGAAATCATTAAAGGATGTGAATCACATAGCTTATTAGTTATTACTTACATTAAAAGCTCAACAAGACGGGGGCATACACCAGCCTCAATTACGGCTTGAATTTTATCATTAATACCATCAGATAAATACGAGAGTGCCCAGCATGCATCTGTAAGGACTTCTTCATCATTTGTATGAATAAGATGAGCAAGAGCTGGGAGGGCTGGTTTGACCTATTTAATGGGTTACAAACATCAGGTTTCAGTTATATTCCGTAAAATAGAATCTGAAAAGCAACCCAAGGAAACCTGCTCAAACTGAGGTTGTGGTTTTCCCCGACAAAAGTTTGAAAGAGTCCATGTAGCATTTCGTAACATAGACAGCTTGGCTTGATCATTGAATTGTGCTAATAATGGCATCAAAGCTCCATAACCAAGTACAAGATCTCGACATTTTGGTGAGTCACCAGCAATGTTTCCTAATGCCCATACTGCCTAAAAACAAAATTTTAAAAATCTAAGTAACCAACATACGAGACATTTTTACCAATATTACATAAAAAGATTATGGGATTAAGCTGTATCATCAAATGGTGAAGCCACAAAGGCAATAAATACCTGCTCGCGAACATCATCACTCTGAGAACTAAGAAGTCTAACGAAAATTGGAACAGCCCCATTATCAATCACAACTTTAGTATTGTCCGATGTCCCAGAAGCAATGTTTGTCAGAGCCCAGGCTGCCTCAAACTAGAATAGGAAAGAACTCATTATATACAACTAAACAGAACACAAATATTAAACTACATGAAACAACAGCTAAACCCACTAGTAGTGATTAACACTAAATTCTAACCTGGAGCTGAGGATAATCATCTCTTGCAAGAAACTCAACAAATCTGGGAACAACTCCAGACTGAATCACTTCCTCAATGGGAGGATTTCGCTCTGTTTTGGAAATTGCAAATGAAGATAAAAAAATATATATATAATGAAAACCCTAACATATTCAAACCGAAAACTTTGCCATACAATCAACTATGTACCTATAGAAAGAAGTTTGCGGAATTGAGTTGTGGCCTCAAGTTGCAGTGCGGCATCATTCGACCAAACACCAGCAACCATAGCAGGAAGACTTTCCAACTGTGATAATATATATCAAATGCAACTCTCAATAGAAAATAAATCGCCATACATCAAGGGAAACTATATGACCTTTCGTTACTAGGCTAATCTTCATCGAGAGGATCTTCTACCGAACACACAAGTTCTAACTTACGCTACAAGATAAGCTAATTCATATAACTGAAGCCATTGTTCTCACTTCCACTACTGTACCAGAGTTCATCACCATTAAAAATTATGTCTACTAAAAATATCAAGAAAGTCGATTCCAAGTGAGAAAAAAAGGCAGCAAAAAATAACAGATTGCGGCAGATTCAGCAAAGGAAACAATAAACAGAACCACCCAATCCGATCAGATCCAAATCCTATAGTAGAATCAATTAAACTAGCTATGAAAAAACAAAAGCTGAAACCAATCCATATCAAATACCTTCTTATCAACCTGCGTAACGTTGACTGAAGGCTGAAACTGCTGCGCTTGAAGCCCCTCCCGACGCTTCTTCAGCAAGTTCTCCTCTCTTTTATTCTTCCGGATCTCCACCATATTATCCTCTCTCCGTCTCCTCCCTTCCTCCGCGTCCACCGCCACCTTGTACCGGCTCCGGCGCACTTCAGTCCTCGAATTCGGCCTCAACGACATCGTCGCGTCGATCCAAAACCAAAAATACAACCAAAATCCTTATCAAACCAAAAACAAATCAATATCCAGTCAATAATTGCCTGCCTGCCTCTCCTGTGTCAGATTAGAATGGGGACTAGAAGAATATTTTGGGATACGGACGAAACCTCGCAATACAGAGATTTTTCCTTCTCTTCTTTTATGTGCTCTGAATAGTGAACAAGAAATGAACCGAGCCGATAATAATTATGGCAGCGGTTCCAAGTTCCAACTACCGCACTCGTAGGAGAGTGGGCTTCAATTTCCTTGTATTTACGAAGTACCACTGCATTTGAATTTCGAATGAATATTTTATTGTCTTGAGGGAGCGGCAATCAGCTGTTTCGCAAGAAATGGGTTATGTTGACAAGTAGCCGTTGGAGTCCACTCGAGATTATTGACGGCTGATATTCGCTCTGGGCCTATTGGGCTATTGGGCCCCGGTCGGTGATAAGATTACGAGGTTTGTGGGTCGTAAAAGATCTGTCCTTGAAGATAAGGCCCCCACCATTATTTTTCAGCATTGTTTATTTCGGTGATCTTATAAATCTTAATATTTGAAATAATGCTACGCCAAAAAAATATCGGTAAATAAGAGCCCGCACCCCTTTTAAAACTTTTTCCAATCTTTTAGGTCCCATCCACCATTTTCTTATAGTTTGCACCCTATGGCAATGTTTGACTCCCTGAAAAGGACCACCACAAATTTCCTAATCCGATTAAGAATATAATCATTCTCACTTCAAAAACTAAACAATACAGAGAGGAGAGAGCTGAGAACAGGGTGACAAGAGAGAGCCGATGGTAGGGAGAGGAGAAAGAGAAGGCACCATGGTAGGGTATTCAAGCTCTCTTCCAGTGTAAATCAAGGTAATAGCTCTTCAATTTACTCATTCCACCTCTTCTTTTTTGGTTTCGGGATGTTCGGAGACAAACCAATCTCTTATTTCTTTGAAATCCGGCACCCGCCGGATGAAGGGATGGGGCACCGGAATCGAAAATATATCGTCGGAGGCGAGCTTGTTGCCGCCTTGAGCAGTTGTTGCGCTGCTGGCCGCCGCGGAGGAGCGGCTGTGGCGACAATGCCGCTGCCTGACAGTGCGCCATTGCGTGTCAAAGCGACGGCTGTTGCTCCTCTGGATTCGCCGGCGCCCTGTGCGCGGCGACAGCGATCTGGACGGCGATGGAGGTTTCCGGCAATGGGCTCCTTGTTTGTGGGTTTCTTTTATTTCGCATTTGTGTGTTTGTATGGCTTCTTGGTGTGTTAGTTTGAAGTGTTGAAATGATTTTTGTTGGGTGTCTTTGAATTTATTTGTTTCAATGAATTTTGTTGGCCGGGTGAATCTTGAATATTCGAGATGTATTGTTGAGTAAGTTGGGGTCTCAATTAATTGGGTAATTTCTTGAATAATTTGATTGAGATTATAATAGTTGGAGATTTGTGGAGGAATTTGAGGTATTGATTAATATTGATATACTATTGTTAATTAATTGGATGTTGGAGACGTTTTTATTGGATTGGGTATTGTTGAGTGAGGTTGGAAAATTCTTGAAGGTTGATATTTGTTGAATAAAATGGATTGATGTGAAATGTTGATAAATTTGGAGGATCCTTGAACATGGACTAAAGGTTGGGTAATGTTAGTTTGGCTATTTTGATTGTTGGGTTAATACTTGATTGAATTGAATAGTTGATTTGTTGATGTTGGGTACTAGTTGATTAATTATTGGGGGAGTTGTTGCGTGTTGGATTGTTGAATAAATTGAGGTGTGTGGGTGAAGAATGTAGTATTCTTGATTGTGTTGAAATTGAAATAGAGATAGTTTGAAGTAAATGGATGATTGATTATTTTGTAGGATGTTGAAGTGTGAGCACATCATATTTTTTACTTGAATTCTTGGTGATATACTTGGATATGTGTATAATGAACATGTAAAATGGTTGTGGAATTGATTTTGGGTGCCTGTATAGGCTCATAGTTTTTATCTGAGAATTTTAGAATGTTTTTAGTTTAATTATTTGAGTTATTGGACTTATTTGATTGTTTTGAATTGTTTTTAGTAAATAATTTTGAGTTCATATTAGTTAGGATAAGAAATTAATAATGGTTTTGGGAGGTTTGTATTTTGCGAGGCAATTTAGATATGGGTGGATTAGGGTAGGAATTTTTGGTAATCTTCTGATTGTATAAATTTATTATTGTTTTTGTTTTTCAGAATCGGAGGTTGAGAATTGAAAATGAGTGAAGAGAATGCAAGCACTCCCCCGCCCTCTTCGCAAAAGCTTCCTAATATCAAACAGTGAGTGAAATTTGAGTATGTGAAGCTTGGATCATTACCTGATAACCCATGGAATGTATATATTTTTATCTCCTCTGGTGGTGGTGGTAGCTGCTCAATTGTCTACATTTTCTTTCCAAGACCTGTATGGCAGAAGCAAGAAATGAAGCAGTTATGTTCGGGGCAATTGATGAGCTCCTTGTCATGACCTCTCTAAAGCCAAAAGACATTGGGATGATGAATGTTTGTTACATTTAATTTGAGATGATTAATAGTTGATTGTGTTTGTTTGATTGGTTTTATAGTTGTTGATTGGTGATAAAAAGGTTGATATAATATGTTGTTTAGATAATTAGATGTTGAGAGTGTATGTTGAATAACGGTTTTTCGTTGTTTATTAATAGGTTTATGTTAGAAATATTGGATTTTTTTATTGTATGTGATGTTAGATGTTGGTTTTATGATGTTGGATTTTAAAACAACAAAGTAAAAAAAAAATGTATTCAACAATATTTCATTGTGGCAATACCTTATTCTACTGAAACTTTAATAAGAGGACAGTGGAGGGGACGGTCATTTCGGACCGTCCCATACGTTCTGAAGGGACAGAATGTTGGGACGGTCCGTGGGACGGTCATGAGGACCGTCCCAATATATTTGTTTGTCCCCAACTTATTTACCACAAAATGCAGCAAGTGGTTACCAAGTCTTCACTTTGTTGATTATCATACTTATACTGATTTAGTTACCACAATTTTTGTATTCATTTCACATATATTCTCAATATATTTCCACCCAATTATTTGTTGTCAAACTACATGCTTGGTAAAAACTAACTTAAAACTTGGTAAAGAAAAACTTGAACTTGGTAAAATCACAAACTTATAAATTGGTAAAACACAAAATCTAAAACTTGGTAAAACCGTAATTTATAACTTGGTAAACCACAAACTTAAAATTGGTAACCCATAGTTAAAAGTTGGTAAAATACAAAAAAAATACTTGGTAATGAGAAACATAAAACTTAGTAAAATTTGGTAAATGTACTTATGGTATAAGAATTTGGTGCATTGTGCTAATTCTCCAGTCTTATTAAATACGAAGGACAGTCCTGTGAGACTTAAGGACGGTTTATGAATGGCTTCCCTAGCACCGTGCCGAACTACATACGTAATACTTGGTAAATGATAACTTAAAACTTGGTAAAGAAAAACTTGAACTTGGTAAAACCACATACTTATTACTTGGTAAAACACAAGCTTAAACTTGGTGAAACCACAAATCTAAAACTTGGTAAAACCGTGACTCAAAAAATTGGTAAACCATAACTAAAACGTTAGTAAAATAGAAACTAGATACTTGGTAATGACAACATAAAACTTAGTAAAATTTGGTAAATGTACTTATGGTATAACAATTTGGTGTATTGTGCTAATTCACCAGTTTTGATTAAATCTGTAAGACGGTCCTGGAGACTAAAGGACGGCCACGAGATAACGTCCTGACGCCGTTCCACATGTTTTGTTTGAAAGTAAGGGGTTAAATTACCACATTAGATGCGAACATATATGCCTCATTGGAGTATATACATACCATAGAATTCATGGTAATTACACTTACCGTCACAATCTTTATGGCTTAAGATAATAAGACAATTCTACATTCATTTAGACGTAATAATGACATCGATTTTGAACCCCAAAACGAATAAACTTACCACGTTCGCTTATGTGGTTTACTATATTTACTGTACATAGTATGCCATTGGTTTAGGATAAACTTACCAAAATTTTGATCCACTACTTACCACACATTTCTCTATAAAACCCTAAGACCATCTCCAACCGAAAATACTAAATTCAAATCAATAATGCAGTAAATGTCACATCAAACAGTATTTCATCTCCAACCGAAAACAATAAACTCAAACCCAAAAGAATATTCCACAAAATATTCTCTTTTTCTACTTCTTACACTTTTCATATATTACAATTACATTTATCAAATTGCAATTTCACCACACAAGGTAAGTAATCAAAACTACGAATTAAACATTATTATAAAAATTTTAATTGTGAAAAAATAAATAATTGTGTGGATAGCTGTGCTAAATTCAAAATAATGCTTACAAAACTGATAATCTATATGACTCAAATACTAACCTATATATAAAAAATGTTAATCTATGTTTCATAATGTTAACCTATATATAGAAAATGCTTACAAAAAATACTAACCTATATATCCAAAATGCTAGCCTATGTGTCCAAAATAGTAACCTATCTATTAAAAAATGCTAACTTATTTATGAAATTTTAACCCATACACACAAATGCTTACAAAAAAATGTTAACATAAACTCTAAAATGATAATCTATGTATTCAAAATGTTAATCTATGTAACCAAAATATTAATCCAACATACTTACCTGTATTATATTTATTATTATAATAATTGAGAAATAAAAAAATAAAAGATAACAAAAACATGGACCAAAAAGCAATATGCCTGGGATGAGGACCTAGCCCAAGCGGTTAAGTCCCTTTACTTCCAACGGAAGGTTGGAGGTTCGATTCCCACCGCCCCTATCACTCCCTTTAATTCCCCTTTGTAATTGTGTGGCATGGGCTCCCACCACCCATTTCCAGGCCTTCAATGGCTCGTCAAAAAAAAAAGCAATATGCCTAAAATTTGCAGTAATGAATTGTGAAACGCATTTATGCTTTTTCATATGCGTTTTCATGGCCAGAAACGCAAAATGCGAGGGGATTTTATTGTAAAATATAGGTTTTTGGTATCGGATGAAGATGCTCTAAACCCTACAATTTTAAAAACTTTCAAACTATACAGTTATAAAATTCCTAAACCCCTATAAAATAAATTTAATTATATAATAAGCATGCAATATGTATATACTGATACTATATAAATAAAAAGAAAAGAAAATTAGTATGTTCTTTACCAAGTTCATTTTTATGATGTTTACCAAGATTATAATATTTTTTACCAAGTTCATTTGTATGTGATTTATCATGTTCAATTTTATATGCTTTACCAAGTTCAATAGTATATGATTTACCAAGTTCATTGGTATGTACTTTACCAAATTCAAAGTATACTTTACGAAGTGCTTATTGTGTATTTTACCACGTTCTTTAGTATGTGCTTTTAAAAATTATTTACCAAATTCTTTATTATGAGGTTTACCAAGTTTATTAGAATGTGGTTTACCAAGTACATTAGTGTGTGTTTTACCAAGTTCATAAGTATGTGCATGTTAATTGGTATGTGCTTTACCATATTCATTGTTATGTGCTTTACCATGTTCATTATTATATGCGTTACCAAGTGATTATTGTGTATTTTACCATGTCGTCCTTATGTGGTTTACCACAAACATCACAGCACATCGGAGCCGTCCACCGAAGGTCTGTCCCACCACACTCAGTTTTTCACTAAAACAAGGGATGGTCAATGGGACGGTCCCTGATAACCGTCCATTGACCGTGTGTTGTTCATTGGAATTCTATTGTGTTTGCCACGGTCTTGAGACTGTACACCAGGACCGTACACGTGACCGTCCATGCTTCTGCATCATTTTTGTACCAAGTTCTCTACATATATCATTACCAAAGCATACATTTATTGTTACCGAGTTTCTTTCAATTTGTTTACCAAGTCCCTTAAAATTAATTAAATATAGTGTCTATTTTATTTATACCAAATACCAAGTTTTGGTATGAGGTTTACCAAATTCATGAGCATGGCTTTACCAAATTCATATGTATGAGTTTACCAAGTTCTGAAGTACGTGTTGTACCAATTTTATTGGAATCTGAACCATAAAATTCATTACCATGAGGTTTACCTAGTTCAAGAGAATGTACTTTACCAAGTTCAACATTATGTTCTTTACCAAGTTCATGGGTATGAGTTTACCAAGTTCTGTAATTGTAGGGAATTTAGGGCAATTGGGGGTATTTGGGTATTTTCTCAATGGGAGGGCAATTTGGTATTTTCTCACTTTTTATCTTAATTAAGTTTGTGTTTGGTTTTTGTTTAAGTTTTCTAATTATGCAGGGCCTAAACTCTAATGTCTGTAAATGTGGGGCTTTGACTCAAAAGAAGTTTGGGAATGGGGTACTGGGCTTGGGTTTTCCCAAAAAATATTTGAAATAATTGATGAGTATTTGTGTATATATATACTTACTCCATTTTTTTTAAGGTTACACTTCTTATTTGTATGTATGCTATTGCATATTTTCAACGATTAATCACTCAAATTCGGTAGAAGTAAAAATTCTAAAAATTTGATATTTAAAAACTACAAGATGAGATGAATCTAACAAGATATCGCTTGGCTATATTTTGACTTCTATAACTATAACAAAATAGAAGTCAAAGTGCTACAATAAACAGTAAAAAAAGTCAAAATGTAACACTTAAAAAAAACGGAGGGAGTATTATATATATACTATATGGATTTAGGTTTGAACTGTTTTATTTCCTTTTATTTTATAGTATAATCAAATAATCTCTTTAGGGTCTCTTCTGACGCAGCTTTTGGGAGCTTTTGGTAGCTTTAGCTTTTATTTCAAAACAAAAGCCTCGTTCTGCACACTAGCTTTTGGTAGCTTTTGAGAGCTTTTGGAAGCTTCTTTTTAGAAGCTACCTGTAGTAGCGTTAAAAAATAAGCTAAGAGCTTATTTTTGAGCAATCACAATTTTGTCCCGATAAACTCACTACCCAATAGTCTACATAAATATGTCCTTTTATGTCATTTCATACATTTTTCCACAGCTACAGCTAATTGTACAAAACACTTAAATAGAACTGACAGCTACAACTCCCACAGCTCTTTACAGCTCTAGCCCCGTACAGCTTCAGCTTGCAGCTATAGCTCACAGCTACAACTCTGTGTGCAGAACAGACCCTTAACCTTTGTAAGGGTCCAAAATTAATTTTAAGGTACCAGAGAGTTTGGACCAAACTCTCAAAATAATTTTCACTCTCAAAATAATTTTCTAAATCTTGGAATCTTTTATATATATATATATATATATATATATATCAATAATCTAATTTCACAATTAACTCGTTCATTAAACTGCTTACTTGATAATAAAAACGGGGCTTCCAAGTTGATCAATTAATATGCCCTCAAATAGTCATATTAGTTTTACACTTCTTAATTTTATACCCCTCTATCGTATTTATCTTGTCTTGTTTGACTTCTACCGCACAATCTAATATATTTTTTCAATTATTAATATTTTAAAATATGTACAATGAAAAATTATGTAAATATATACTCCGTGATTATACGATTCTAACAAGACCAAACTAGATTATTTTATTCGAATATATACTCACAATGAAACTGAATCAAAGCTTAATAATGGAGAGTATCAAAAAGTCAAATATGACACATTAACTGCGGCGAAAATAGTATTAAAAATAACCAAAAAGGGAATAAACGATGATACAAGATACCATCATGCTATTAAATGATCAACATCTTTCAATAAAAATGTCCAGTGGCGAAATCAGGAATTTCAATAAGGAGGGGCCGATTTCACTAAAAAAAAAATTACAAAAAAATAATAATAATCCAAAACCAATTGCTAACTATTTAAAAATATCGTTCAAATAATTTTATACAAAATAATAATGCAAACCTAACTTCGAATTGAGGAGAAGAACTTCTACAATTAACATGTGGTAATTGTATTCTTCAAGACATCATATTCTTGTTTTTCTTTGTTGCTATTGCATTGTTCAAACTTCAAACTCATAGTTTAAAAATTGTTCGACTTTGTAATTTAATTTGTAATGATGGTGAATTGGTGATGAACGGCAAAAAACCTAGTGGAAAAGAAGACGGCACGAACCTAATATAAAGCAAGCTAGCTTTATATTAATTCAATATAAGTGGGATAAAAACTATTGAATTATAAATAATTGAGTTTCTTAAATTTAAAAGAACAAATAAGAATTTTGCATATATAAATATAATATATACTAGTATACTTTGTGCCAAGATTTATGGGGGCAAAGCCATTCCTATTATGTGCTTGGTTTCGCCCCTCGTCCAGATAGTGTAAAATTATATCGATCTCGACTTTCACCACATAATTAATTTCCCTCGTAATATGGCATGATATGACAAGCGACTTTCCAAAAATATAACTGATAAAAAGATCAAACCAATTTACCTTCATCAAATCTCAGCAGCAACAAACATCACTGATCCCATGTGTTTGAATCCATTGTAGTCCTTTCTATAACCCCATGCAATTCCGCCTTCAGATTACCTGTAAATCGTATTGATCTCGAAAATGCCTTGAATCCAATTACACCATTCTCCACATACCACGACTCCGGACCAAACCCCCAAACGCACAACCCAAGTCCCAAATTACCCATGGAACTTAGTTAACCACGGGACTGGCTTGGGTGCTGAGGGTTGTATGTGCGAAAATGGTGTATCAGGGCTGAAAACGATGGATGTCCACCACCGAATGATGTCTACGATCTTATAAGTGATGTTTACAATCTTATAAGTGATGTGCCATAATATGTCATATCTCTACCACTGAGTATTGTCCACGACCTTACAAGTGATGTATATAACTTTTAAGTGATGCCTACCAAACGAGCGATGGATGCTGGTCAACATTATCATTTTCGACTACGCGAACATCATTCATCAGGTGCAGCTATGTTAGGTGTCATAGTAGGACAATAAAGTACAGTATAAACTAAAATTTTAAATTTTCCCTTAGTTATAAAAATAAATAATTTAAGATTCGTTTTGTGCTGGTATGTTGTTTCATTTGAATTTTTAATGTTCTATTTGGCTCAATTTTATACTAGTATATAATTAGCAAAAAATAGTCAGAGTTTTGTCATGCCAAATTCGTCTACTCATATAGTTTTAGAATATTACATAATTTTTATTTTTACATATTTTATGATACTAATGATTTAAAAACTGAATATAAAGGAAATGAGACTTGACCCCAGTGGTCATCTCCCATGTCTTGCAATCATAAGTTGGGGTTCGATTCCCACTCGACCACTATCCCTCCCATTTACCCCCTTTGTAATTTAAGTTCCGGGTCTTGTTCGTGTCGGGATGATCAGATTGTCTAATATTTTCGGGTTGACCTGATTTGGGAAAAACCTAAATCTAAAATTTTTCATTTCGCTCAGGTTCATTTTTTCGGGTCATGTCCAAAATTGACACCCCAATTAGAGGTGTCAATTTCAGATTTCGAACCGTGTTCGTGTCGGGTTGAGCAGTGACATAACATTTCAGGTCCACTTGATTTGGAAAAACCCAAAACTAAACCCGAATTCAAACTTTTCATGCCGGTCATCACATTCGTTTTTCGAGTCCAAAATTCACGTCCCTAATTAAAAGTCCAAAATGGGTTAGTAAAAAGGGAGTATAAGGGAGTATAGTTCTCAAATAAATGCACCCATTCTACATTTCATGCAGTCCAAGATATATTTTTAAATATTTATAACTCAAATTGTGTATAAGTAAAAATTATAAAAATTTGATATTATAAAACTATGTGATTAGACGAATCTAACAAGATCTCATATGACTATATTTTTTCTTATATAACTATGTCTAAAAAATTAGTTAAAATTACCCAACAAATAGTTATTAGTATGCAAATGGTTCATTTATACAAGAACGGACTATGCTTGCAGAGTACTTCATCCGTTTTTTAAAGATAGCTACAGACCACTCAGCATGCAGTCTAATGCACATTTTAAACCATTAATAATTCAAATTCGGTACATGTAAAAATTCTAAAAGTTCGATACTTAAAATCTACAAGACGAGACGAATCTAACCAGATCACACTTGGCTATATTTTAACTTGTATAACCATAGAAAAACTTTAAGTCAAAGTATATAAATGAACAATAGTAACTAAAAAAAACCGGAGGGAGTATAATAGTACGCCTCACGGTTAAAAATCATGTCGATAAGGCAAACAAACCGCATCAAGTGTTGCAGAACATGGAAGAGAAGCTATCATCTGTGGCCAAAGCGCTCGAGCCTTCACCCATCCAACAACTCTCTTTCCTTGCGCAAAGATGCAACGCAGTCAATCTCGCTGAAGGTTTTCCTGATTTTCCGGCGCCGCCTCATATAAAGACCGCCGCCGTTTCGGCCATCAATTCGGATTTTAATCAGTATAGGTCTGTTGATTGAAATGCGAAATATCATAACCCTAATTTTGGCATAAATGTTTTACTTCCAAGCATTGTTCTTTTCTTGTGAACTGTTCTTATTTGCTCATGTATAGGCACGTGCAAGGAATTTGTGACTTCGTGGCGTGTAGGATGGAGGAAATGCACGGAATGAAGATTGATCCAATTACTGATGTTGTCATTTGTTGTGGACAGTCCGAGGCGTTTGCTGCTACGATGTTTGCGAGTATGTAGTTACTACACCTGAACTTGTTTTGCTTTCTGATCAATTTCAACGTATTGAAAGAATCTGGTTCTGTTTTTTAGTAATTGATCAAGGCGACGAGGTTATACTTTTTGATCCATCGTACGAAACTTACGACACTTGCGTTCGGCTTGCGGGTGGAGTTCCTGTAAGCTGATTTAATTGCAGCAGTTCGCCGTTCACCCTGTCTTATTTGGCTTATAACCTTTCCAGTATCAGAAAATGTAGTTCTGAGTTCTCGTGTTTAATGGAAATTGTCAGGTTTATGTGAGCCTTGATCCTCCTTATTGGACTTTGAATTCGGATAAACTGGAGAAGTCATTTACAGACAAGACAAAAGCATTGGTTTTAAACAGGTATCATTAGATATTTAAATGAAATTTATGCAATGATTGTAGAGATTGGTTTTAAATATTTGGTGGGTAAAATCTGCTCTGTAATTGAGGATTAAGGAGTCCATGGCATGTAACGAAATAAGACTCAATTATTAGATTTTTGCCTCCCACGAAGACTTCAGATTTCAAACGATACTAATTCAGAGTCGCACAGTCCTCACAATCCAACTGGAAAGGTTTTCACCAAGGATGAACTTGAGATCATTGCTGGAGCTTGTCAGAAAAGGGATGTGCTTGCTGTAACTGATGAAGTATGGAAAAATAATTATGAATACTTGTTGCTTACAGGCTAATGCTGATCTTGTTAAAAATATAGCTGTATCTTCATCTTGATATTTGGTGATATCTTCACTTGGAAATTTGTAGTATTCATTAATTTATATATTTATTTGGTGATAACTTCACTTTCTTTTTATTTATTTACCAACTTGGTATACTTAGGTGATACATGGTTGAGACGATCCAAAATTGGTACGACAGGATGAACTTTTTCTCTTGTTGATGTATGAGGCAAATAAACTTTGGTGGGAGATTTTGGCTATTTTGAATGCCTATATATGTATATTAGTATATATTTTAATGTCTGATAGTAATTTTCCATCCAATAAGCTCTCTATTTGTCTAGTGAAAAGCTATTGAAATACTCATGCATATGCCTTGGTATATAGTTTATGATAGGTGAAAGCGATAATATGTACACAGTATGAATTGACTTGCTATTTACAAGTCTATATTCTCACATTTTGTGTTGCCTCAAGCATTTTTCTGTTCCTCTTTTATTTACTTAATTTGTAGGTATATGAGCACATAACTTTTGACAATGAAAGGCATATATCACTAGCCTCACTACCAGGAATGCAGAGGCAGACAGTCATCACATCTTCCTTGTCAAAAACATTTAGTGTAACTGGTACCACACTGTTCTTATTTGTTCAAGCAAAAAAAATCTGAATGATTTAAAACAAGGCAGTTCTAACTTGCTTGCAATTTTTGCAGGATGGCGAATTGGATGGGCAATTGCCCCTCCTTGCATTGCATCTGCAATCAGAAACATTCATATAAAAGTTACAGATTCTGCTCCAGCACCTTTTCAGGAAGCTGCATTGACTGCCTTGTGCAGTCCACCGTCATACTTCAAGTTATTGAGAAAAGTAAGTTCTCTCTAATAAGTATTTGCATAGATCTTGTAATTAACTATCATTCTTTCTTTTTTTTCTTTTTTAATTACAATCACATGAACACATCAGCCCGGTAATTTAATTGCTGGACTTAGAAGCTGTGCAAACATGAAAATTGTTATCAGATGTCAATCCTCAAATTAGATGTAGGTCACGGAATCTAATAACAGCATTGACATTTTCTTTGATGTGATGCGATGCGTACACATTGCACACCGGTTGTCCAGTATAATTAACATGTACTGTTGTCAGGACTATGAATCAAAAAGAGACCAGATATTCAACTTGCTGGTAAAGGTTGGGTTCAAAATGGAATTCAAACCCAAGGGTTCCTTTTTTGTTTTTGCCCGGCTCCCTGACAATTGCCTTCTTTCTGATGTGAGTTTTTGTCTATTGTTTAGTTCATTTTCCTCTGTCTTCCAATCATGCCGGGATTTTAAAATACTATCATAATTACATGTGACTACTGTAAGTCAATTGTCTAATAGGGGCAATGCAAGTTTAAATGCTTAAAAATTGCAGGTTGAATTCGTGGAGGAATTGATTAAACAAGCAGGGGTTGTGGCTGTGCCTGGACGCGGGTTTTTCCACTGCATCTCTTCTGCAGATTGTGCCTCGGAAAGGTATATAAGATTTGCATTCTGCAAAGGTGAGGATACACTAGCTTCTGCTGCAGGGAAGATAAGTGCCCTTGTGGATGATGCTACAGGGCATCTTCAGATATTTAACTTTTAACCTTATCCATGCAGAATTTATCATCCATGATTTTGTAATTTAGATTTCCTAGAGCGATTTACGTGATATAGAATATCTCAATTTGCATGTTTTATCAATACATCTCTAGAACACATGGTTTGGATACATAATGTTGTGTCTGATTATAGGGATCAATATATCTTGGTCTAGAAGTACTTTGATTTTTTACATGTTTTAATTTTGCAGCAAGTACTATATGAAGATTAAGGAAGTTTACAAAAGAGCCTTCTATTACCTTTTACTACTGGTAACCGTAGGTTGTAGTAAAGAAATAAAAAGCTGAGTGTGATAAACCCAACTCCATAGAGGAGTAAACTGAGAGCTGTAAAAAGGACAAAATGGATAACTAATTTGATTGTGCCTAGAATACTGGTAGGCATGTGGCCTACCTTGTATAATTAATTTTATTTTATTCGCTCAATTATTCAGAATTTATATTTAGATCTAATTAAATTTTTTAGTTAAGTTTATTTTATATCGTTTGCTGTGAGTTCTTTCCACCGTCTTCCAATTTTTTTCTTATTTTTATTTTTAATTTTATTTTATCTTCAATTTGTGAATAGAGCTCTTTATTAATTAATAAAGGCATATTTATATGAGGAGAAAAGGAAAAAAAAAAGGCCAAATACATCCGTTTTCTTTTCAAAAAAGCCATATTTATTGCCACGACAGCGTCCTAGGAATAATTAGTGATTTTTGGAGTAAAGTGGATATAATTAGCATAGGTGGCGGACTAAATCGGCAATAAAATTAAAAAATGATTGATTTGGCTTTTTTGCAAAGAAAACGGATGTATTTGGCCTTTTTTTCCAAGGAGAAAATATCAAAAGCAGTTAACTTGAGTAATATGGGGCTCTGGCAGTTTACGCAATCGGGCCTCTGTGTATGTATAATTCTGTTTTAGGAAATACAACATTTCTTTGGGGTCGCAAAAATAGCTATCATAATTATGCGGATGCTCAAGTGGTGGAATTTTTTTGGGTCCATTTCTTTATTTTTTAAATTAAATAAAAAATAAACAAATTACAAATATTTTAAATATATTATAAAGATTTTTCTCTAATATGTATTGACTGTTTTGCAATATATATATATATATCATATATATATAAATGACACTTTGGTATGAATAGTACTATTTGTTTTCCTTCAAATTACGCGCACTGCCATTCCAAGTTGTCATTCTAAAAACTCATTTGCCCGCTTTCAAGAGACGGACGAATCTGGATAATTTGCTCGACGCTTCGCCGCTGCGCTCACCCTCCTTCTTCGCCTCCACTCGCCGTCGCCATTGCCCGCTGCGCCCACCCTCCTTCCTCATTCCACGCGTTCGATTTTGGCTCGACTCGCCGTTCCGCAGCGCCCGTCAACGCGGCGCCACCCACGGCTGCCGCCCCTCTGCAGTCGTGCCCACCATCGCCGGCCGGAGTCGCGCCCGGACCTTTGCCGCCGTCCTCGCGTTTTCCCTGCTTCCGCGCCTTCAAGTTCGCCTCCAATCGACGCTGTGCGGCGCCCTTCTCCATCTGCCGCTCGCCTCCCTTCCGCGCGTCCGGGGCATCAGGTAACGCTGCTTCCTCTCGTTGTTGCTCATTCCGCGGTGCTTTAATTTTGCCTCAAATCGGCGGCTCCGCTTCGCCCGTCTCGCTTTCCCGCTCGCCCCCCTTCGTCTTGTCCGGAACACCAGGTAAGACCGCTTCCTTTCAATTGCAAAAACATAGATGGACATGAGTTTGCTTCGCACTCATTTTGGGGTCATGATTGACTGGGCAACATTTCTTCTGGTTCTGCAGGTTAAATGAGAATTCTAATGGGTACATATGCTCTTTCTGCTGGTTACTATGATGCACATTACAGGCGTGCCCAGCACAACAGGTGTGAGTATTGTTGCTCTAATTTGTAGCTTGTGTTATTAAGAAGTTAGATATCTCCGTTTGTGATATGCCATAGAGGTGGCGTTCTATAATAAATTAGGCTTGTATAAAGTTGTCTTATCTGGCCGTTGAAGGAATTTGGGGACTTTGTTTTCCAGATTTTATTGCGAAGCTTAAAATAACAAATTTATGTGGAATCACTTTTTGGATTAATCAAGAAAATTTTCAAAATCCATTGTTAGTATTTCTAACTTGTCTTATTTTCTTTTTCCTTTGGAGTTTCTAATACTTGAATTATTAATAGTTGCAGTACACCTTTTATTTCCATTTTAGCTTTCCTTCATCTTAACCAATTTTGAAGCACTTCACTATTTATGGTTAGGAGCTTCCTTTCTCCTCTTTCAGTAGGTCCTTACTTGAGGTCTAATTGTCTAACGTTGTTTAAGAATTTAAGGGCAGCATTTATTCGAGGTTCTATGGTCCAATCTGTTCATTAATTTGCTGGACGAATGCCAGCAACTGTGTATTTATGCATTCACGTGGTGCCAGATATCCACACAGATAAACGATATTTGGTTCTTACAAACGAACACTTTCTTTTTGTTGCACAGAGATGGATATACATTATTGATTAACACATGCAAGAGAAATGATCTTCTTCTGAAGCGATCGATATCCCATTATGCATCATGTCCTCGGCTTTCTTCTGTACAAGCCTGACACTCCTCCAGAATCTCTTCTCAGCTTTCTAAACCATGTTTTGATATTAATAAGGAAGACAGTTTGAACAACTGATTTAAAGAAATCGAGGATTTGAAGACTGATGTAGTCTTTTCTATAAATGATGACATTATATTTCCATGTGGCACAGTCGATTTTGCTTCCAGTGCCTGGCAGAGTGCACCAGATATAATGGTGGGGTATGTGCCTTGTGTCCACTGGGTTGATCCTTCGGCATGTGCCAGTGCCTGGCAGAGTGCATCAGATATAATGGTGGGGTATGTGCCTTGTAGCCTTTTTGAAGTAAAACCGATTAGGTACAAATATTTATGCATCTAGAAATTCAACCAATCTTGGTGGTCTACCAAATAGTGTCCAACAAGCTCCTGGAAGTGTATCTAATGGGTCCTATGCAATAAATAGTCTTCCTAATGCACTATCACAGGTTGTAGCTCTCTGACTGGATTTATTTTTCACTATTTAACCACTTTCATATACTTTCATAATGAGCATTCTCTTGCATGGTTTACAAATAATTATTAATATTCCCACTGTGTAATGCAGCTATCTCTTGGAAGTTCACATGCACATTCAGGTGGTGCAAATACTGGGGGATAGGATCTATGTGATTTATGAGGTAGTTTTCGTGTATGTGTTCATGTTCTTTTTCTTTGATTGCTTAATTTTCTATTGGTGGTCTTGTTGGAGGGATCACTAGTGCTAGAGGTGCAAGTTCTGGTGGGGTGGCGAACGTCCCTGGCCTAGCCTCTCGTCTGAATTTTAGTGGTAAATAATTCTATTACCATTTCTCTGTTCATTAAAATTTCTAGATGCAAACTAATCCCTTGTGCTCCCAGAACATTTTTTTTGTCAATTTTGGTCATAACTTTTACGCTGTTTTAATGATGCCTTGTATTTTCAGCTCCACAAGTGGTGTCCATGCTTCGAAGTACTTATTCTGGCGCTGGTGTACCACTTTCTCAGAACCAATTCCAAGCTGGGAATAATAATTTTAGTTATATGGAGTTGCTGAATGATGACAATGTCCATGATAATGCTAATTTTGATATAAATGACTTTCCTCAACTATCAGGACGTCCTCCTTCTCTGGAAGCTCTCATGGCCAAATAGGTAATGCACTTAGCTGGCAAATCATACAGTTTTGTGTCGAATCGATGATTTCGTCCATGCTTGCTTATATTTATGCTTTTTGTTCATTGTACTCACTTACCTGGTTTAATTGGAGTTGTATTAGTTGATTGAACTTTAATGTAGGGCTCTATTGAGTTTTTAAATGGAGAATTGAGATTCATCAATCGTTCAATTGGAGTTGTATTAATTGGTACTGTGTCAAATTTTTTTCATTGTTCCGGGTTTATCTCAAATGGTTTCAGTGTTCCAGGTTTATCTCAAATCGATGATTTCTTCCATGTTTGCTTATATTTATGTTTTTGTTGATTGTACTCAGTTACCTCGTTTAATTGGAGTTGTATTAGTTGATTGAACTTTAATGTAGGGCTCTATTGAGTTTTTAAATGGAGAATTGGGATTCATCAATCGTGCAATTGGAGTTGTATTAATTGGTGCTGTTTTAAATTTTTTCCCTTGCCTGTTCCAATTTCCTGTTTCAGCCCAGGTCTTCCACAAAAAAGAAAAGGTCCTGCGTTCAGGCCTATATCTTTTCCATCCGAATCTAATTAGTCAGCGTAGCTTGCTGGCTTTCTTTTCCTCATGTTATAATTTCAAAGTTCGAATGCTGAGAAATTTAGGGCATGAATTCGGGGTTATTTTATTTTATTTTGTTTGTTCATTCCATTGAAATAGTTTGAAATTTTAGAGTACATTTATTTACTACTGAACATTTGGCTGGGATTCCGTACATTAGTATTTTGCAATTTGGTGCTATGCAAGTATCCAACAAGTGCATATCAGGTGTTTGATAAAATGCTTGATTCGCTTGATTTTTGTCGCCATTTAAAAGATTATTGTGAAGGCTCTTTCGGTTGTTTCAGTGTTTAATGTATCATGCTTCCAAGCCCAGTTTTGTACACTATCTATATGGTTTGTTTTTTTTTTTGTTTGTGTGTAGTGCTAGAGTTGATAATCTCATCGATTGCTACGACACACCTATCCATGTTATATTTATCAAATAATGTCAGTATCTTTTAAAAAGATGATGCACTTAAAGTTACAATTTAAGTTCACAATCTTGATCAGGTGAATCACTTGATCTTGTTCTGCAATTCGGTGAAACCTGACCCCGTCTTGATTTTTTTGTTGAGCTGGTTGATTCCCTGTTTAGGAAATCCCATTTAGCATAGAACACCGGTTGGTAAGCTAGAAGGAGTTGAGAGATGGCTCTCTCCGTATTGAGCAGATTTCATCACTCCCAAGGATCAAAATTTTGGTTTGGAAGAAGGGCTCAAAAATAAGGTTACTATGTCCTTGTTATGACTGTAACCCAGGCTATGGTGTTCGTTCTTATGGTGTTAAATGCAATTTTTCTTCAAGACGTGGGAAAGAAAACGAGTTAAAAGTTTTCTATCTTTATTAAGCTGTTGCCTGTCTTACTATTGCGAATTCTTCTATTTAGATATTGGAGGAGTTGCAGGACAGCTCCTTGAACAAAATGCTCAGTCGTTGGATCAAATTTCTGCCAACTTTTCTGCCTGCAAGGTACTTTCACTTCAATACATTTACGTCTTTAGTTTCCAGGGATGATGTTAGAAGAACATTTTCATCTTTCACCGTGTTTTGATATAGTAAACTCTTTGCAGTGCTTTTCCACTTTCCTATGCTTGATAGTTTTGCCCACAAATATCAGAGGCTATGCTCGTTTACCCTCATTCACTTTTTTTTAATGATTGCTTATAAAAACACATGGGTTTCTCTTAAAAAACAATGAAGAAACATATAGTGTTGGATTTATCATTGCTAAAATTGTTGCATTTGAAGAAATTCATTATTGCAAAATGAGGACTCAACCCAGCGAAATTCATTCCCTTTGTTTGAAAGGGCTGGTGGCTTCTAACTAATAAAGTGGAGCTTACTGCAGTTATCATTGCAAATTGCTTCAACTTTCTGCTGCGCAGTTACTGGTTCTGGGGAAAGTTGCTTGCTTCCGGTTACTCGTAAGTTCATGTGCCATTAATATCATTTCATTTTCCCAATGTGCTGAAGTTATACACTCCCTCCCTAACAATGAACCCTAGGGCGTCAAACACCTATTAAGATTCCTCTTTGCTAACTTCCAGGAAGACTAATTCATTCTATCAATGTGAATTGAAGAGAATCGAAAGTGTGATAGATCGGTTGCTGTCAGTTGCAATTCATCGAACAATTGCCGTTCAGTTGAGCTGAGCTACTTGTCTCTGTTTTATTTGTACAATGTTTCTGATTATCGATTTGTTCGCAATGCTCTAAATTCTACACAATACTTTTGTTTGTTTGTACCCAGAAAAGGGGGATTTAAAGATACCCTTCCGGATGATTGGCTTGCTGCTATGCCGAAGGTGAGTTCTTTTTTTGCTTGTTAGTGGTTACAACCATAAGCCCGAAGTGTCGCACATTCAGGCTTTCTAAATATATTCATTGAAACATAGCCAACAGTACTTTAATTTGCAAACATTTGTCATTAGTACTTGTCTAACTTTTCCTGCATCTTCTCTCTGTTGCAGGCTGTGATTGAAAGAACGAAATTGAATTCAGCTGCGGTAGGCGAATAGTTCTTGGAACAATGTTGGCTCCTGGTTCACTGAGAGGGATTGGGTGCAGGCTGGCAGCTCTCTAACCCGGGTTTCCAGGTTTTATACTTTCTTCCCACAGCTTCCTATTTTTGTTAACTTACATAAATTTATTTGGTTGAGTTGATTGATTGTGTACTTTCATTGATTGTGTGTTGTATGACTTTCTTGGTGAGGCTGAAATTATCAAATACATTACCTGTTAGAACCTAGCTGAATTATTTTTGGCCTACTGATTCCCTAAAAACCTTTCACCACGTTCAAAGACAATATTTTGCTCTGTTGTTTTAAGCTTCCAAATGATTTTTTAGGATGCACTTTAGGTATTCTACGAAGTTCCTAATTGATTGAGGTGTTTTAAGTGTGCCATCATGCTGTACCAACATATTTGGTTCTTGCCGTTGTTCTTAATACCTGGAATGTTTACGTGTACACAGAAGAGCTGTCGCAAAGCAGATTTTCGCCAACAGGTTTTACTCTTCTTTTTACATGCGTGAAATTTTTATGTAGTTTTTGTTTTACTATTGTTTTAGGTTCTTTTTTGAATTTTATTGTAGGTTTTTTTTAGCAAAATTATTATGCGGTGGGCGGGTTTTCAACTTGATTTTACAATGCTCAATGCTTTACTTGCATCTGCTATTCACATATCAGATCTGGATAATGTACACTCTGCAAATTCCATGGAGTCAATAAATGAGTGTTCATATTTTAATTTCAGTCAAATGGAATATCATTCTACGTGATGCTTGTTGCCCTAAATCGCCATAGCCCTTGCCAATTGAACACCTACGTGAGTTGGTGTCAACTCCACCTTATTATTAGTTCATTAATGAAGCTAATAGTTTTAATATTTATTAGTTTTGTGGGGATTCTTTTTTTTCAATTTCCTCAATCATTTGTTAGCTCCTGCCCTATTTTCGAATTGTTTTTTGTTCAGCTTTTATTTTCATTTGTCTTGTTGTTTTTTCTCGTTTGGTATGATTTTATTCTTTCTTTAACCTTGATTGTTTTGAATTTTCAAGAGCGTTTAAGTTGCCTTAATACTTTCTCATCAATCTTTTCTTATTCCCATTTATTATTAGTAATATATTGTGATTTTGTGAGGCCTTATTATATTCTTTGTATTTTCAGTATTGAAGCTGCTTGTGCCGCACATCCTACGGCTGATGTATTCATTAACTTTGCATCTTTTAGAAGGTTAGTCTTGTCTGTTTTTTCAGTATCTCACTTGTAGATGCTTTGGTTCATGTTTAATAATTTACTATGATTTTGCAGTGCTGCCGCTTCATCTATGTCTGCTCTCAATCAACCAACTATCAAAGTTGTTGCCATTATTGCTGAAGGTATCCCTGAGTCAGATACGAAGCAGTTGATTGCTTCTGCAAGATCGAACAACAAGGTAACTAGTGTTAATGTGTAATTGAATTCATTTTTCTCGTGGTCACAATAAGAACGAATACTGGATGATGATGTGGAATGTGGTTCAGGTTGCATTGGTCCAGCTGTTGTTGGAGGCCTCCAAGCTGGAGCATTTAAGCTTGGTGATACGGCTAGAACTATTGACAACATAATTAAGAATAGTCCCAACAGCAATTCTGATCCTCTCCACAAAAATTGCAGTAAAATTCCAACTTTAAATACAAGAATAGTCCCAACATTCTCTTTCCCGCTTTCCATGCCTCTCTTCTCCTCCATCCTACACCTCGCCACATTACAAATCGTTCACAGTCCCGCGCGGCGTATGCGCGCGCCTTAAGAGTTCTAGTATATATATATATCCGACTCTACTCTAAAAAATTGGAGACATGTTATCTCCTGAAAAATTGATTCATTCAATTTCTTAGAGTTATTATATGTGCTTGATTAATTAGTTTTATTTACAGCTACAACTGTTAAGAATTGTTAGATGTGAATTTACTTTACCAAATGCTTAATGAGATTTCAAGTAAAAGTACTACTATAAATTACTCTATTTTAGTTGTATTTTTTAAAGGGGTTTTTATAGTTAAATCCCCCTCCATTTAACTTATTTTAGTTAAATCCCCACATACTTTTCTTCTTATGTATTAGTACCTAGTAGTAAAATACATTCCACTTTAATCCCAATTGCAATAAAGAAAAGGAATAAGAAAATGAGTAATGAAATTACCTTTGTGACCTTACCTTTTACTGCAAAAGAGGGTTGATTTGACAGGTACTCATTGCATTCTCCCTCCCCCTTCTTACGCAAAAATGGGGAAGAAACCCACCACAAACACAAATCACTACATTGGACTGCTGGCTTCTTTGGGAAGCTCCTGTTCGCGCCATTATTCCTTGGGAAGCACCTGTTCGCGCGGAATTCGTGTGTGGGAAGGCGAGCTGCGATCTTGGTATTGGAGATGGAAAACGTCAGGGTTTCTTACCACATTTTCAACCGATCATTAGGGGAATAGGGGGTGGGTTTCTTTGTGGGTTGAGAGGGAAGAGACGAGGGTAAGGGCAGGGTTTAGGAGGAGATTCTGGATATGTTCTTCAGTCCGAGTGGAGAGGTTCAATATTGGGCGCTGTGGGCAAAGACGCAAACGGTGGGTTCATAACAATTGCATATGCAGGTACCCACCGACATGCTGTTTGTAGTTTATTGTATTACTAACGTGGTTTAGTGTTTTAAACGCGTACCTTGGTGTTTAAAAGATGCAGTGTTGTATTTGTTATACCCTGATTTAGTTGTTTTATATGCCAACCGTGTTGATTTTTCTGGATCATTTTGTTGGTTTATAGTTGGGGGGGGGGGGGGGGGACTGATGAAAATTGGGACTGGTTCTGTCGAAAACTGAGGAGCGCAATTGAGGCGGCAATGAACGTGATCAATGGGGAGAGTTCACATTTTTTTAGTGATCGTCCCTCCGGACTGATTAAAGCGATTCCAAGCGTGTTTAACGGGTGTCATCACTCTATATGCATACGACATCTTGAGGACAACTTCAAAACAGATGTGATAGTTGTTTCATAGAGTTGTATGTATGTTGTTCGGTATGAGAACGAGTGCTGCTATTAAGTTTCACGCTTATTCTGAGTCGTGTTTTTATGCTTAATTGCCGTGTTTAAAGGCTTTCATTTTATATGATTGCAGGTGTTGAAAATGTACCCTTATAAGGATAAAACGAAATGGACAGGGGTATTGAAGGCTGCGGCTTACGCTGCTACCTACGAAGAGATGTGTGAACACTTGAATTCTATCCTCCAAGCAATGCCTCTATCTTCAACTTTCATTGCAAACTCGGAACCGCGATGTTGGGCAAATGCTGTGTTGCCGGACAATAGATGGGGAGTGATTACAACAAAACTTGTTGAGAGCTGGAACTCCGGGGTGGTGAAACCGAGGAACCTGCCTCCGTTTTCAATGCTCGATACAATTCGGAAGCAAGTAATGAAGATGATGAATGAAAAGAGAGAGGAAGGTGCTATGCCGACGATGTGGGCATAACCGCGCCACGTGCAAAGAGGCATACAAGTTCATTGCCTGAATGATAGTTGCACAGCACAATTTTTGCACACACGCTGCACTTTTGCACCTTTTTGAGCTAGTGTGGTGTTTTATTTTGATTGGAGTGGTATTATTTTTGGCTGATTTCATTATTTGAAACGGTCCTTGTTTTGGATTGTTTGAAGATGTGATACCAATTTGATATAACAGTGGAATGATGTACTGTTAAGTGAACAGCTGTGTGTGAGTGTAATATTCTGTATGAAATGTTTTTTATATGGAATGTGGTTATTTTGTTGTATGCAAAGATGATATTTATATGGTATGTGGTTTTGAGCAATTGTGTGTGAAACTAGTGTGCAAACATACTCAGTGGCACAATGATGTTGGTGGTTTTAACAGTGGTGTTTAAGCTACAGGTATGTAGTGTTAATATAACTGAAATGTGTTGTTCGTGTGTTTTCAGAAGTCGTGTATGATTAGCACCTTTTTGGATGTAACAAATATAACACATTTATTTCTAAAGAATCGGGTTCACATTGAACTACAACTAATAGGGTTTTGGAAATGGGAAGGTTCATCCATAGGATGAAACCGATGAAACCAACACATTTAAGCTATTACTTTGGAGGAAGATCAATGCTTAAATGTTATGAATATGGCTCACATTGAACTACAACTAATAGGGTTTTGGAAATGGGAAGGTTCATCCAGTGGAAATGGATTGTTCATCTTGTAGCTGGAATCGATGAAACATACAATCCTAAGCTATTTCCAACTTTGGAGGAAGATCAATGCTTAAACACGATGAATCGGGTTCACCTTCAACTACAACTCGTGGTACGTGGTTTTAGAAATGGGAAGGTTCATCTAGTGGATCACATCGATGAAACATACAATGTGAAGCCATACAAATTGTAGTACCGGAAGATCAATGCTTAAATGTTATGAATCGGGTTCACATTGAATGACAAGGAAAAGGGTTTTCGAAATGGGATTGTTCATCTAGTAGCTGGAATCGATGAAATATACAATCCTAAGCTATTTCCAACTTTGGAGGAAGATCAATGCTTAAACACGATGAATCGGGTTCACCTCGAACTACAACGTGTTTGGTTCATGGGATGAAATACCACAGTTGGAATCAACATCAACATACAAGCACTGTTGTTGACACCACCATATCGTCGAAGAACAACACACCTTTATACTAAAACACAACAGTTGTAAACAATAAAAATGTTGGGGTTCCCCAGAAATGATGAGCACCACAGTTGTAAACATGGGTCTCTACATGCAAACAACTACAATCATCACCCTTTTAGGTTACTAAGGTTATCCACAATGCGTTTTTGGGATTTCACTAAGCTACCCTTTTGTTTCTACAGAAACTCATTGCTTCATTGGACACGATTAAAAACCAAATCTATAATTATATCCAGAGACACTTCACTTGCAAAACAAAATGATGCAATCATTCACATAACAAAAGATGTTGTGAAACCACAGGTGTTCTAGTGTTGAGTGTAACACCACATCTGAATGTGTTGTCTTTGGGAAGCTTCTCTTTGATGGGAAGGTATGTCTAGTGGGAAGGTATGTCTAGTGGATGATATCGATGAAACATACAAACTTATGTTATTTTCAACTTTGGAGGAAGATCAATGGTTAGATGTTATGAATCGGGTTCACTTGAACTACAACTAGTAGGGTTTTGGAGATGAGAAGGTATGTGTAGTGGGTTAAGTGGATGACAAAATATACAAACTTATGTTATTTTCAACTTCGGATGAAGATGAATTGTTAAATGTTATAAATAATGTTTACCTTGAACTACAACGAATAGGGTTCACCTTGAACTACCACACGTGGAATCAACAGCAACATACAGACATTGAAGGTAACAACATTGTACTGTCATAAAACACTACACCTTTGTTCTAAAACACCAAAGTTATGAACAATCAAAATGTTGGGTATAGAATAAATTTTGAAAAATACAACTATAAGGAAGATCAGAAATAATAGATTTGCAAAACTAAACACTACAATCATAGGTTCATCTTAAGATAAAACAAATAGGGTTTTGGAAATGGGAACTCTTGTGTATTGGATAAGTGGCTGATGAAACGTACAAACTTATGGTATTTCCATCTTTGGAGGAAGATCAATGGTTAAATATTATGAATCGGGTTCACCTTGACGTACAACGAATAGGGTTTTGGAAATGGGAAGGTATGTCTATTAGATAAGTGGCTGATGAAAGATACAAACTTATGGTATTTCCAACTTTGGAGGAAGATCAATCGTTTTATGTCGTTATGAACCGGGTTCCCCCTGAACTACCACACTTGGAATCAACAGCAACATACAAACATTGAAGTTAACAACATCATACTGTCGCAAAACACCACACATTCATTCTAAAACACCTTATTTATAAACTATGAAACTAATGGACATTTACTAAAATGATGTGCAGCCAACACCACAAGTTTATGGTGAAACACCATATTTCACATAACACACCGGATTAATGGGAGACGAAAACATTACCCTTTCATGACTTCATACGATAAATTTTGAAAAATACACCTATAAGGAAGATCAGAAAAAATATACTTGCAAAACTAAACACTACAATTATGGGTTCACCTTGAGATAAAACGAATAGGATTTTGGAGATGGGAAAGTTTGTGTATTGGATAAGTGGCTGATGAAACATACAAACTTATGGTATTTCCAACTTCGGAAGAAGATCAATCGTTTAATGTCGTTATGAACCGGGTTCCCCTTGAACTACCACACTTGGAATCAACAGCAACATACAAACATTAAAGTTAACATCATACTGTTGCAAAACACCACACATTCGTTCTAAAACACCTTATTTATAAACTATTAAACTGAACACTACAAACATTCACGGAGCGGACATCATGTAACCAGGCCAACAGTCTCCTTGAAGTACAGAAATCGAACATCGTGTAACCAAGCCAGCAGTCTCCTTTTCCCCCTCTATTTTCTTCCTCTCTTTTGTTACATTTTCTTTCGCTTCATTCTTCACGGAGCGGTCAGTTCCTCCGTCTCCAGTCCCCACACTCTCATTTTGTGTCTCACTACTTTTCTTCTTCGACGTCATTCTTTTTGCCTGTAAACAACAATCATTCATACCATTATACACAAAACAACAATAGTAAAAGAATAAATAACAACTTTTTCCTTTCCAAAAAAACACCACAACACAATTATTTACCCAAAATATCTATTAATCACAACATAAAACAACACATGCATTCTTCAACACATATATGTTTGAAAAATGAGACTTTCATATAAAAAAAACACAACAACACAGTTATCAAGTCCAAAAACAGCACTCATCACAACAAACACAACACATACATAGAAGAATTTGAACATTTTCATATGACACAACACACACATACAAGAATCATCAACATTTTCATACGATATGAACAAAAAATGAGACTTTCATACAAAAAAACCACAACACGGCACAATTATCAACTCCAAAAACACCACTAATCGCTACAAACACAACACATACAAAGAGGAACACAGGACTGTACAAAATCAACATTTTCATGTAACTTTTAAGAACAAAAAACAACACTTTATACATCTGTGAAATCAAAACTCTTGCCTCAACAATCATGCCAGTTTCGCAACACTCAAGGAAGAACCGCCACCATTTTTTGCCCAAAAAACAACATACAGCAACATCTAAACCGAAACCCTTTTCAATTTCTATTGATATTCATAAACCCTAGTCCCCAAATTCGCAACAACAAAAACACTTCCAACACCGAAAATCCCAGCCAAAACAATATAATCGAGGTCCTAAGTACAACCCTTTTTCAATTTTTATTGGTATTTCATAAACTCTAATTCCCAAATTCGCAACAACAAAAATACTTCCAAACAGCTACAATCCCAGCAAAAACAATATAATCCAGGCCCTAAGCATATGAATCGCACCCTAAACCAAAACCCATTTCATTTTCGAGTTATGGGTGGAATACCTTTCTTCTTTAACCTTGTAAAAACGTAAGCTTGTGCCCCTGTAATTGCCGCCCTCGCCGCCGAACTCACAGCATTGGAACTCAAACTCAGCCTTCGAACTCAAACTCACTTCCCTGTCTCTTTCTGTTACCACAATATTGAGCCTGAATTTCTTTTGAACTACTCCGGTGTTGGGGGGAGGTAATGGCTGCATGGTGGGGGTGGGGGGTTATTGGAGGGAGGGAGTTGCAGAGTAGGTTTCAGAAATCATGTCAGATGTGACAGCCCCTCCATGTATATTGACTTTTTAACCCCTTGCTCCATGCCTTACAAATTTTTTTCCCCAAGGGTATATCGGTCTTTTTCCCTTTTTAATTTTGAAAGAAATGGTTTATTCTGCATTGGGGACTTAAAATGAAGTATAAAGGTATATGGGGATTATACATTCAGTATTTTGTTTGGGGGGGATTTTTTTCACATTTGCCGTTTTTTTATGATTTATTAATAAAAACTAAATATATTATTACTACATAAAGGTTAAAATTTAATTTTTATATAGGGTTCCACATTTTTTTTAATGCTCAACGTCCCCCCCCCCCCCCCCCAAAAAAAAAAAAAAAAATTGAGCTGGCCCTGTCTCCGTGACTACATGTAAACTTAGGGCAAGTTTGAAACACTGTATTGTATTAAGATGTATTGTATTATTTAATGCAGGTATATTGTATTATGTGTATTGTATTAAATTAATATTATATACCGTGTTTGGTGTTGGTGTTGTATTATGAGGATATCTGGGAGTCAGCGGATCCACTAGCAGATAGCAGATTCGGAGAGAGAATTGTGAGATGATATGCTGATTGAATCCGCTATATGCTCCTAAATATGCCGGCTTCCAAACATCCCCTATATCATGATGTATTACTACCTCCGTCTCAATGTTTTTATTACGGCCCACCTGAGCACGTATACCAATACACATTTTTAACCGTTAATAACTCAAATTGTGTACAATAAAATTATAAAAGTTTAATTGTCTAAAATACAAGATTAGACGAATCTAACAAGATCTCAATTGACTATGTTTTTTCTTACATAACTATAATAAAAATTTGAATCAAACTTAAACAGTGAATAGTATCAAAAAGTCAAACGTAACAATTATACCGAGACGTACGAAATATATTTTAAATAATTAAATAAAAAACTAGTTTTCTAATTTATTAATAAATATTAAATAATATATTAAAAAATAATACACTATTAACCCACCCAACAAGTATTAATTAATACATCAAATTACTGATTCCAATAAGGGGAAATTATTTATTGGTACAATTTTGAAGGTTATAATTTGTTAAGTAGTGTCAAGTTAAAAAAATTTAGTATCTAGTACCATTAGGTTAAAAAAATTCTATTTTCAGTAAATTTATATGAATTTTACCATTTTTTTTACCACTGGATCAATTATACTTATATCTTATTCACGGAAAAAATTTATATTTATATCTTGAACTTTTTAAAATTTTTAAGTTTTTCGTAACATTTTAATTTTTCCTTTAATCTTTTTTTTTTCTTTTGAACCTCTTGTATCAATTATATTTTTCATCATCGGGTTTGAGTCTTTGTGTATGCAGAATTCTGCTTTGGGAGAGGTAACCCTTCAATGCCCGCCAGATCCTCAAATGATTAATTTTGGGTCTAATATGGCCTGGGGATACCCGGTACACGCCAAAAAAATAATATTTTTCGTCATCGGATTCGAATATTTGTATATGTAGAATTATGCTTTGGAAGAGGTAACCATTCAATGCCTACCAGATATTTGAGGGATTAATCTTAACCCAAAATTTATTCGTTAAATAACACATTATCAATTCTTTTATTTATCTTTTTTAGGATGGAAAAAAAAATCTATTTTATTTACTCTTTTATTTATCTTACTTAAAAAATCTTTTGGGATAAAAACAAAAAATATAGTTTTTAATTGATACAAAATAAAATCTAGTTTAAATAAAAAAAATATTTATCTTATTTAATAAAATATGTTAGGATGAAAAATATAATTATTTTTCGATGACAAAAAATATAATTTTTTTGGCATCACCAGCCAAAAACTAGTTTTTAATTTATTCGCGGGTATTCTCAAGCCATATTCGGCTAAGATTAATCCTTTGAGTATTTGTTGGGCATTGAAGGATTGTGTCTTCCAAAGCATAATTCTACATACACAATAACTCAAACCCGATGATGAAAATATAATTGATACAAGAATTTCAAAAGAAAAAAATTTTAAAAAAAATATTAAAGGAAAAAAATTTAAAATATTACAAAAAACTTAAAAGTTAAAAATTTAAGATATAAAAAAATTGGTGAACAAAATGTAAGTATAATTGATAATGGTAAAAAATGGTAAAATTCATATAAATATACTAAAAATAGAATTTTTTACCAAATGGTACTAAATAATAAATTTTTTTAACTTGGTACTACTTAACAAATTGAAACCTCCAAAATGGTACCAATAAATAATTTCCCCTTAAAATAATATATATACATATCTTTGAAAACTACCAAATATAGGAGAGTACTAGTATTATTTTAGGGAATAGACTCGTGCACTATGAAATTCGTGTGAAAATGATGGAATCATTTCGTTATGAGAAGAACCAACTATGGATACATTCTACTCCACATTCTATGCATTTAGCCATCGGGCCAGTATAGGCCCAACCTATTGGACTCATTGGTCCCAGTTTTAAACCACCTAACAGATCTTGGGACGGGGAACGAACTGCTAGAGTGCTAGTTTACCAACCGAATGCTGAATGGGGTCAATTACGGTGGTGACAGACACCGACGGCGTGGACACTCCGCTACTTCGCGTCTCTCCCGCCGGATGCACTGAAAATTCTTCACCATCGTCGGCGGAGGAGCTGCAACCTCAGAAATCAAATGATCCTAAACAAAGGCTTGTGTCGCTTGATGTCTTCCGAGGCCTCACCGTCGCCGTACGCATCCTATACTAGCTTTGTTGTTTTCTGGAGTTTGCAGCTATTGATTCAATGATTTTATGGATTTTTGTTTTTCCGTGATGGAAATTATGGTTATGCGCAAGTATCTACAGGTTTGGTTCGTGTTTGGTATCTTCTGATTTTAGCTGTGTGTTTTTATAGCTGATGATCTTAGTTGACGATGCTGGAAAAGCATTTCCGTCGATCAACCATGCGCCGTGGTTTGGGGTTACGCTTGCGGATTTCGTTATGCCGTTTTTCCTTTTCGGAGTAGGAGTTTCCGTCAGTCTCGTTTTCAAGGTATTGATCAATTATCTCATTTGCTTACATGATTGTTCGTTCATTTGTTCTGACTTCCGAGGTCAACGAATAGTTTTAAGGCAGAACACTGTTATTGAACCGATCTATATTGTTCTGAGTTATATATTGGCTGGTCCAGAGTTAATTGATCGCCCACACTGTGACAGATATATTGGAATTGGAGCTTCAGTGCTTCTGATAGAATATATTTCCTCACCAGTTTACTGTTGGTCGAAACTTGTTCAAATTAAAGTGGATTTTTCATTATCATGGCTCAAAAATTGTTTGAGCTGCAATTCTTGTAGGAGAATTTGGAAAAATACAGGCCTACAGTTTGAAGATCAAAAGAAAATGATTGGAGTCACTGTCAAAAACATTGTCCTATTTGCTAGGATTAAACCCACTTTTCTCTACAAAAGAGGCAAAAGGGAACAAATATAAGAAAAAGACTAAACTTATAAATATAGCTATAACATTGAACCTTTAAATATTATGCAAACATAAAGTCCTTGCATTGATCTAGCCATTTTATCTACAACAAACTATATATGTCAATGCGACGATAAAAATTAAATATATAACAATCTTCTTTAAATATCTAAAATATTCCAACAATTATTTATACAGTTACTTTGATTATTCTGATGCAGAAAGCAACAAATAGATCAGCAGCCACCAAGAAAGTGATATTAAGATTCCTCAAGCTATTTCTGTTGGGAGTGATTCTTCAAGGTAGATTAATATTATACTATAAGGTTTCTCGTTAAGATTTGGAATTCCTGATTACATGGGCGATTCATATATTTGTAGATTAGGGGATCAAAGTGGGGACTAAATTTCCTAAGCATTTGTTTATTCACAGTTCACTCATTATTATGTTTTACATGTGCTAAGGTGGATATTTCCATGGTCGCAATGATCTAACGTATGGGGTGGATGTGGAGAAAATACGAGTAATGGGGGTGCTACAGGTATTATGAATGGGCTCTGGCTATCGATTTTGGCTTAATATTGCTCTCTGTGAAATAAGTCAAACAATACAATCATAAATACAAAATCAAATGAACACATATTTTTCGTGGTTCTATCTATTATAAATTTTCATCAATATTACTTTCATGGACCTGCAACTTTTGTTTAATTTTGCCAAGTCTTGTGGAAGTAAGTTATTCTTACCAGACTCTACATGGCAAGAACAGGGCAACTATTACATGTGTATATTGTGCCCCTCTATGCTATTTCTTCTTATTATCATCTCATCATAACTTTCTATGGTTGCAGAGGATTGCAATTGGATATATGCTTGCTGCAGTTTTGGAGATCTGGCTTGTTAAAAATACTCTTGTTAATTCAGCTGTAACATTTATGAAGAAATACTCTTTACAAATGTCAGTATAAACTCTCTATTTCCAGGCTTTTGTCATTCTAGAGAGTGCGTTCGAATGACGAGTCTATATAATATAATATAATATAATATATTATATTATAATAATATACTCCCTCCGTCCCACTCCAAGTGTCTGGTTACTGTTGGGCACGGGAATTAAGGTAGGGTTGGTTTGTGAGTATATGGTGGGGTCCATATAGTTGTTGGAGGGGAAAATTATTTCTATTTATAGAAAGAAGACATTTGTAATGGGACATCCAAAAATAGTAAGTAGGACATTTGGAATGGGACGGAGGGAGTAATATAATATATATATATATATATCTGTTAGATCATTCGTGTTATTGAATCTCAACTTTGATAATCAATTGACATATGTATGCATTATGATGTTGAAATGTAGTGACTGGAATATATATACTGAAGCGCCCTATTTATAGAGGGTTTACTACGGGTAAAATTAGAATGGACATCAAATGTTGAATATAATTCCTTTAACACTATCAAAACTCTAATTCACCAGATATTAAATTCGTTACCTTAAGTAACAATAATCATAATCATATCAGGATTAATCTGTAACTGGTTTTACTCTCTAACAACAACAATCACCAAAAAAGTTGCCTTTCATTCAGAGTACTATATGAAGAATACACACACACACACACACACACACACACACACATTCCTGTTACTTTTGAAATTTATATTATCATGTTTTTTTTTGTCATCTCCAATCTTGCGTATGCAGTGTTGCTGGAGTTCTGCTAGGTTTATTATACATGGTTTTGCTGTATGTCTTATATGTTCCAAACTGGGCCTTTGAAGTGTCGAGTCCCAGCACCAGCTCATTTACAGTACTCAGAGATATCACACAAAGTGTGAGTCGAACTGATGAACTCTTAGTCATTTTTTAATACATGATCAAACATTTAAATAATATGATCTAATTTATCTGGATAACTAGTACTCTAACGTGGTCTACTACTCTATGTTGACTCAAATACCAGAGCACATTGCTTTGGAACAACCTTTACTTGTTTCACACTTTCACACAGAATGGCATCCATGGCATCAAAAATCTAATTTCAGGTTGTTTGTTCCATCATTTATGGTCAGATGCTTTGGAATAAATATTCCCCTGATTATTGCATTGCAGCTTTATTTAACATTCAGTTCTGATTCATGCAAAAAGTTATATCGAGAAGATTGCCTTGAATTTTGAATGTTACCAAACTCCAAGTGAGTTATCAGACAAAGATTCAGATTCTTTTTGCTCCTTGCATTATAGCTTTTATACAACAGTCTTGTTTGTTGCACTGTACATGTGGCCATTAAAATTCTGGTTAACCATTTGTTACTTTAATGTGTTTTTTGCATTCTTTTTATTGGTAATTTGTTTCAGTTGATTCTGGGCCTGCTGCGCATTATTCATTTATGGAATTAATAATATATGCTTCCTCCGTTTCTTTTTAAGTGTAACACTTTCCTTTTTTGGGTGTTTAATAATAAATGTTACATTACCATATATAGAATGCTTTTATAGGTATAAAACTTTCACCAAAGCACTTTTGTTCCTTGCATTAAATCCCGTGCCATTTCTCTATGTTACACTTATTTTGAAATGGAGAGAGTATATATATATACATCTACCTTTGTACATCTTGAAAGGGTCAGTGGCTTAAGCTGATATCATCTCCTCAAATATTCCACTAGAGGGGACAGGAATTTTTATTTTCCTTTAGGATTTGAATGTGGATTTATTGAATCAAAACGGAGGAACGACAAGTCACCTAGGTTCAGGTTTAATTAATGATATATTGCAAAATCCCCCTCTCATTTCATCTTGCCCGCCATTCTATTGTAGCATCAGCAACATTCTTGCTCAAGTGAGTGTCGTATTCATTTGTAGTTCATCCCTTTCATCATTTCTAGGTTCAATGTGGCCTGAGTGGAAGTCTCCAACCCCCTTGCAATGCAGTTGGCTTTATTGATCGAGTTATTCTTGGGGAAAAACATCTGTATCAGCGTCCTGTGTATAGAAGAACAAAGGTTTCTACTTCTCATTCATTTAATGGCATCTTTGTTTCCTACATGATTCACTTTAATTTGATTTTACACTTCTACCATTCATATGTTTACATATGCTCATATGCATTATATGCATCACAGGAGTGTAGTGTTAATTCTCCAGATTATGGTTCTCTGCCACCAGATGCACCTGCATGGTGTCTGGCTCCATTTGATCCAGAGGGGATTTTAAGGTTAGTCATAATTCTTTCTATTTTTGTTCATTTATTTTGTCCTTTAAGCCAAATTTATTGTCTGTCTTGAAAGGTGAATCTGATTACTGGTGATGGTACTGGAATTAAAATCAGGCACCCTTTGGACGTAAGCTTCCTTTGGGCAAAAAATTTCTTTTTTTTCTTTTTGTTTTTTAATCAAGTGCTAATTAGCATTTAAAAATTACTCCCTCCGTCCCATTATTTATGTCTCACTTTCCTTTTTGGTCCGTCCCAATACCTTTGTCACAGTTCCATTTTTGGAAATAATTAAACTAATAATACTACCACATACTCCATCACATCACATTAATAAATAAATAATTTAAAATTTCAAACTCATTACCGCCAATAAATTCAACTCACAACTATCACATCACATCAATAAATTAATCAATTAAAATTTCAAACTTATTACTATCACATCACATAAATCTCTAATTTAAGTACTAATCTACCCCTACTTTAAAATTAAACAAACACCACATAAAATACCGTGCCCAAAAGTTTTGGGACGTAAATAACGGGACGGAGGGAGTATAAAATGAAGGGTTGGAAACTGTTGTGGGTGTTTGGATAAGCGATATATATCAGATTATTTGATTATTGCTATTTTAAAACACAAATAATCAGTTTTGTTGCACCATTTTTGAACAGTTAAACAGATTAATTGTGTTTTGAAAACTGATTATTGCGTTACTAGTCCATTAAATTTCAAGGTTATGATTGTTGGCAGCCTTTTTGCTTCATTCGGATTCTTATGTGTTTTATTTGTTACGGATGAATTTATAGCTCTTTTATGGCTACCATTGCATGCTTTGTGGGGTTACATTATGGGCATATTCTTGTCCACTGTAAGGTAATTTACATTTTTTTGTTGATTGCGAACAACGTTTATGTCTTGCATTTTGTCACTGGTCACTTCATACGTTTAGATTCCTTTCTGCAGGGTCAGACACAACGGCTATCATACTGGTTCCTATCATCCCTTCCTCTTTTACTCTTGGGTTTCTTTTTAAACATTCTAGGTAATTTCTGCCCATCAAAATTTATTCACTTTTTAAGTCTAGTAATAAGGTTTGCCACTCACAACCTTGTCCGTTATTCTTGATCATATAGGTATTATTCCATATTCTAAACCCCTCTACACTTTGAGTTACATGTTCATCACAGCAGGGGCATCTGGTGTCCTCTTGACCGCAATATATTTCATTGTGAGTTTGTTTCATAAGTGAACAAAGTAATACAATATCGGTGCCTATGTTTGGATTCAATTTTGGAAATTTTTTGTTTACTTTTTTAAGCTTTCGACATATTTCTACACACAATTTTTTCAACTCCTACATAAATAATATTAAAATGAAGAATAATATTAATTCAATCGTTACTCTTATTTAAATTTAAATATTTGTAGTACTTTTTATGCACTCACATGACACACCACCCTATCTCTTACATCTTGTTATACCTACACACAATTAATTTTCCATCATTATAAAATATGACATGCCTAGAAAATATTCAAACATCAAATTGAATAGTTCCTTTTATTATTATTTCTTCTACGTACACTATCTCTTCAAAAAGCCCAACCATAATCATTCTAAAGTGGGTGTTTGGATAAACAATATGAAATAAATTATCTGATTATTGTATTTTCAAAACTCAAATAATTATATTTTTCAACACTCAAATAATCAGGTTTGCAGCAATCATTTTTGAGCGGTTAAATTAATTATGTACGTTTTGGAAAGCAATAATCAGATAATTCATTTTCTTGCAGCTTACGTACCCATTATTTCCTGTTACGTGGGACTTACTTTATGTTATGATTTAGGTAGACGTTAAAGGCATCAAGAAGCCAACTCTAATTTTCCAATGGATGGGAATGAATGCATTAATTGTCTACGCTCTTGCTGCTTGCGACATATTTGCAGCCGCCCTTCAAGGTTTTTACTGGCGCTCTCCGGAGAACAACCTGGTAATTTATAGTGAAATTTTAATCACTTTGCGATACATCAGTAAATCCAAAGCATTGTTTGTTATCTGGTTTTAACGTTATTTTGAGATTATTTTTTTTTGTATGGTGATGGTACTGTAGGTAGAATTGTTGGAAAGGGGGTTGCAAACAGTGGTGCAGTCACAAAGGTGGGGTACACTGGTGTTTGTTCTGTTGGAAATATTATACTGGGGTGCTGTATCTGGTTTCCTCCACATGAAAGGGATTTATATAAAATTCTGAGGTACGTTTTCTTGGAAATGTTGGTGGAGACATGTGATGGTATAAAGACAATTTCAATAGGTAACATAATGAATGGGTCGCGGAGTTCCCACTTCCCAGGTGGCCAGGTATCAGTCACTCTCTATGGCCAGTGCTTTGTAATTTACATTAATAGTATAATATAATGTGGATTATATACTCTTGGCAGATTTTACACTTTAGCTTGTATTTCTGTTTTACTAATTCCTGATGTGTTTCTAAACAATAGTGTTGGATTCGACATCATAAATGTAATGAATGCATTAACTTGGGAACGTGACTTGGGAATATATTGTCCAGTCGGAACCTCAAGAATTCCAAACCACAAAACATGATAACAGGGACAGGAACGGGCGTGGGACTTGCGTGAGTTATGTGTCTTTATCACTTGACAGTGATGGATTGCAAGGAGGTATCACATTCACATGGACCCCAGGGGAGTTGGGGCAGTGTAATAAGGAGGACATAAGGTTATAGCCAAGGTACAGTGACAGTGTTGACATTTTATTTGTACTCGGTATATTTTGATTTATCATTTCATTTGCTCCTTGTCTTCAACAACATTTTGTATTTTTTAAAATCCATGCTATCATAATGTTATCAAGTATAGAAATTTGTTCTCTCTCAAACAAGATTTTTTGCGTCTGTCTTTGTCATCAACTCTATGCTTAAATGTGTGCTCTACATCTTTATTCTTTTTGTGAAATCTCTGCATTTCATTTCATCACTCAGGAGTAGCGAGAAGCTTTTAAATCGAATGATGATGCAGGATTCATCACTCTGATCGTAGAAACTTTTGCTACATATAGTTTTTAAAGTCCCAAATTAGGAACTCATGAAAAATGAAACTAAAATAAAATAAGCCAGAGGGTAGCACTTTCCATGTCGATTCTCACCCGTAACAGTGCAATACAGATGTTTGATGTGTGTCAACTTCTAACGCAGATGAAAGCTTTGTGAAGTAACTTTCTACAAGAATGCTTGTT
The DNA here is from genome assembly GCA_030278955.1 of Hygrophila difformis. NCBI lineage: Eukaryota > Viridiplantae > Streptophyta > Magnoliopsida > Lamiales > Acanthaceae > Hygrophila > Hygrophila difformis. The sequence continues at coordinate 18,850,410 of JAOANR010000006.1, read as the reverse complement.
TGTTTGGTAATCGCCATTGGTACATCTTTGTGGGGTTAGTTTTCCAATGGAAACATTCACGGAGATAATTTGAGAATACGTAATGCTAATTGAAGAATAATTCTGATTTAGTTTGTTGTTATTGTTGTCAAATTCAGTTGTTGCTTCTAATTGTAACCATGCACCATATTCCTCCAATTTATATTTCCCTCTAATAGATAAATATTGCTTTATTGGACGATAAAATATGATCTAATATAAACATTAATTTTTTTTGAATTAATCTATATAAATATACTAAATATGACATTACAAAACACACATGCTTTACAAGTGTGCCTTATCAATATAGTACTAGTATTTTTTACTAGTATTTAATTCCAACCTTATTTATGTAAATGTAATATTTTTTTATTTTTATTAAAAAGGAGTGCAAACGTCAAACAGGGCGTGTATTTCTCCTAAAAAATGGGGCGTGTATTTTGGATGTAATAATACAATCCGGTTACGGTGCAACCTCTTGAGTGGTATGCATATGCATACATCACATATGATATTTCTCCCATCACATACAACATCTCTCACATCACATATTCATCCATCACATAAGAAATTTCTCCCATCACACATCCACAAAAAATTCTTCCATCACATTAAACATCTCTCCCATCACATAAAACATATCTCCCATCACATACATAAATTCTGCATGTGCATATGTATGCACCAAAACCGGGTTACGGTGCAACCTCTTGAGTGGTATGCATATGCATACATCACATATGATATTTCTCCCATCACATACAACATCTCTCACATCACATATTCATCCATCACATAAGAAATTTCTCCCATCACACATCCACAAAAAATTCTTCCATCACATTAAACATCTCTCCCATCACATAAAACATATCTCCCATCACATACATAAATTCTGCATGTGCATATGTATGCACCAAAACCGCACCCGTAATAATATGCTATTTATACTTTGCCTTGCTACTAATTTTTGGCTTGTTAGGACAATTAAGATAAGGTACGGACCATCACATTGTCTATATATTGATAGATATATGTTTTGTGATGGATAGTACTGGATATTTACAAAGTTCACAACTACTGCATATTTGTATCATACATGCATCACATAAAACATGTATGTCATCATCAAACGATATGCATGCATCACATAACACATAACACCATGCAGGCATAACATGGATGTGTCAATTATTAAATGGACTCATGTTTTGAAACAATCACAATATTGATAGTAGGCATGGCACGATACTACATGCCTACTTGCAGGCTGAAGTGGGACTTGTGTCTGTTTCTAAGGCAAATCACTAGTGAGTTTGGAGGGTAATTAATCAATTAGCTTTTGCGTGGCTTCTTGAACTAACAACCACTTTCTTATTTTCAGATCATTTTATTGATCATTTTAGTTTGTACCCAATTTTGGGAATACCAACAATGAAGCCTAGCTGCCTACCGTCGTGAGGTGCATTCCCTTCACGGCTTCACCCTTGTTTTTATGGGTGCTATGAGAAACACTTTTTGCATTGACATATTCAGCTTGGTTTTCTCTTATGATTTTTGAATAAGCTGCTGAATTGTCACATGTGTTTTACCTTTTAAAATCAAGTTTTTTTACAAATACTACTAAAGAAGTGGTTACATTGCTGAGGCTATAATAAAAATTACTAATACTGAATATCCATTCGAAAATGTTCAACACATTTTCGTTTATTTTAACAAGGCAGAGCTTGAATTCAACGATTTTATAACATATTCAGTACATTTTTCTTTGACATATACACATCTCATTTCACATTTAATAACTAAATCAAATGTTTTAATTCAGATTAAACAACCGTAAAACATTGTCCATCCCTTTCCAAAATTAATTGATGATTTAATATAGAGTATATATATAAGTTCTCTAGTATATAAAAAAGAGGAAATTGAAATTAAAATATGGCAGAAATCTAAATAAAATGGAATTGAATAATACTTCTAATTTCTTTTCTGACAATTTTCCCATATCACTAATTTCCTTTATTACTTTATTAATTACTCCTCACTTTCTTCACTCACAAATTACAAATACTCCTATCCAATAAATAAGTTCACCATAAATAAATAAATTACTCTCCGTCTCCGGTCAGCATTTTCTTCTCCCTCCCACACTCCCTCAAACTTCGCAGCAATTCTCAACACTATGGAAGACGGCGGCGGCCGCCCTAGCTTTCAGTACGGCGGCGTCGGGGAAAGGAGGCTGGACATCGTTGTTAGCGGTAGAGGCAATCCATATAGTAGCAATGGCGGCGATGAGATGCAATCCGCCAGTTCTCCGCGGAGGATTGATTCACCGGCGGTTAATCGGACGAATGAGATGGTGCCTCGGTCGGCGTCGATGCTGCGGTCGAAGCCGTGGGGATTCCGGGACCCGGAGGTGAAGAGACGGAATCGGATTTCCAAGTATAAGGTGTATACGACCGAAGGAAGGATGAAGGCATCGATCAGGAAAGGTTTCCGTTGGATTAAAAAGAAGTGCTCCAAAATCATCCGTGGATATTGATTCGTAATATCGGCTGTGTTGTCCTGGTAACTGCTCCTCGTATTTTGATTGAAAATTGAAATTATTGCGGAAGAAATTTTTTTTTTTTTTTTTGGATGATTCTGGGAGGATATTTGGTATATTTGCAAATTGCAATGAATGAATCATCTGATTTCCCCAAAACCAAAATCTGATTATTAATAGTGGTGCAATAATTCTGTTTTTAATCCTCAGAATTTCTTTGATCCTCATCTCTTAAAAGTATCATTCATTCATTCATTCACTTTGATTTTTGTTGTGATATTTCATATTGAGAATCTGAGATTATGGGTGAGTGTGTTGCATTACAAATTACAACTCCACAAATGAATTACTCCCTCTCCCATTGCATTGTGTCGTTAATGTTGGGTTCGGGAATTAATGTAAAGTTGATTTGCCGGTATATAAAATAGGGAAGGTGTTAGTGTGCAGTTGCAGCCACCATGTGTGTGATGTGTGAGTTGTGCTGTGTGATGTATGAAATGGTGTATTTTGTGTGTTGAGAAATATGTGTTATCTGATGCAAAAAATGTGATGCTCAGAGAAGTGTTATGTGATGCGAGATCATTTTTTGTGATGTCTGCACCTAAAAGCTCTTGAAAGGGTTGTACCGTAACCGGATTGATAAAATAGGATCCACATTATTGTCCGTTCTATTACAATTTTCTTGTTATTGTTAATGGGGTCCACATAGTTGTTGGAGTAATAAATTATTTCTATTTATAAAAATAAGCGTTTATGATGTGATATCAAAAAATAGTAAGTAGGACATTTCAATCGATACGGATGGAGTAATTTTTTTCATTCTGAAATGACCAATTTTCATATACTCCTTCCGTCCCTTTTTAGTTGTCTTTTTAGAGAGAAAAGTGTTCCAAAATAGTTGTCATTTTTAGGTAGTTATGCTATGTTTTTACTATATTGTCATTCACTTTACATAAATGCTATTTGTTGACATTTATTAATAATGAGTTTAGTTGAAGGGTAAAAATGTAAAAGTATGAATTAATTAATGTGAATCTTAATTATTGAAATTGAGCTGAAAGAGACAACTAAAAAGGAACGGAGTGAGTACTGTATTATTTGGGTTGCAAGTTGATTGCATTACACAGTGAACACACATATGGAAACCAAATTAAATTCCCGACGGAATCAAATCAAATTTAGGAAAAACGAATTGACATGAGATGTATTTGAATTTTGAAGTTGTTAATTATTTATTTATTTCCAAAGTATTTTTTTAACCTTAAATGATGTGTTTGAGACAGATTAAATAAATAATTATCAAGTCCTTAATACTCATTCGATCCCAAAATAAGAGTTCTATTCAACAGTTTAAAATGTACTATATGCTTACCAAAAAAAACAGTTTAAAATGTATATAATTAAATTTATATAAAATATTTATTTTAAAACAGATTTAGTTTGGGATCCGAATTAGCTCATGCTGAAATGCTAAATGAGTATTTTATACTATGTATTGAATGGGTGTTATTATATACACAATACACAACTCATCAGCACTCATTCCTCATCGGATCAGTAGGCTATCCAATCCCGTGTGAGGATGAAAATTTTAAAAGATGGCAAATTTAATAAATAGACGTCCTATTAAAGTTATTTTGTGTGGACAGTGACAAGTGCAAGACAACAGATGCGGAGTATTTTGGATTTTTTGTTAATTACTCATTCAGTCCATTATTTCTATTTCAAAACTTTTGAACACACTATCTAATAAATTTATTTAACAGTTAATATCTTAAAATGTGCATATAAAAATTATGTAAAATATAATATTTTAAAACTACATGATTAGACGAATCTAACAAGACCGATCTTGGCTATATTTTTTTTCCTTATATAATTGCGATAAGATTATGTCAAAGTTGATTATTGAACAGTGTCAAAAGTCAAAATGTGATACTTTGAGTGGGACGGAGGGAGTATCTCGTTTCTCGTATTGTGAACATGTACTTTGGATAAACAGTAAAAAAAATCCATCCATATAATCTATAAAAACAATATCAACTCTCTCACAAAAATCCCCTTATGAATAGTAACATACCACAATGAACAATAACATATTAATTCTCTCTCATAAAAATCCCCTATGAACGGTAACCTACCTATATCCTCAATATTCACTTTCTGCACGCAATCCAATATATATCTTCAACCTTAATAACTCAAAATGTTATAAGTAAAAATTCTGAAAGTTTGATATTTTAAAACTACAAGATGAGAGGAATCCAACGAGATCCTACTTGACTATGTTTTTTCTTCTATTGATGTTGTATAGATATCAGTAAAAGTTGGATAATAAACAGTAACAAAAGTCAATCATTTTTCATTATAAAAAAATAGAGAAAGTATATAAAAACATAATGCACTTTCAAAATATATGAGAACCAAATTTGAGTGAAAATTCACATTATATAATTTAATTTCATTAATTATTATGAAAAAAATACTACCAAATATATGGCAAAAATTTTATCGGTTGATATTATATTTATTATTTAAACACTTCCTCCGTTTAGAAAAGATAGGTACGTTTGTAAAATGACACTATTCACACAACACTTTGACTAGAAGTTTTATCTAGTGATACAAGTTAAAATATAGTCAAGTGAGATCTTGTTAGATTCGTCTCGTTTTGTAGTTTTTACATATCAAACTTTCAGAATTTTTATTTGTACTGAATTTGAATTATTAATGGTTTAAAATGTGCATTGGACTGCGTACTGTATGGGTCCGTAGCAAACAAAAAAAAACAGAGGAAGTATAACTTTAATATTTCTTATTATTCTTAACAAATACTTTATGAATTGAAATTATATTTAATACAGTAACCAATTTTAATAAATATTTTATAGATTGATATTATGTTCATCAATGTATGACAATATTTGTATTGGATAGATTAATTAAATTATATAAATTACATAAGTTGATCAAACTATGTTTATACATCCCACAAAATGTACCATTATGAAATTCGTCATGATGACACATTCACTGATATTTTGTTGCATAATCAATTCTAAATTTTAATTCACATGAATATTTTCTTATATTTTTCTAATTTAATTTGGAAATATCAACATCTTTGTGAAATTTCTAATTTCTCAAGGCCTTATGGTGAATCAATATTAATAATCAACTACAGTGTGCAATTGTGATTTCATACACTTCATTTGCCTATGTATTGCATTAGAGCCGTGAGTAGAAAGTCTTGCACAATTTTATTTGTTAAATTCGATTTTTCTATTCACATTTTTTATATTCTTATCCATTGGACGGGGTAACACTAGTATAGTATAATAAGACTATTTTTTATTTTTTAATTAGATTTAAATGTTCCATGTCAAGAATTATGTACTATTAGGAATGGGACTTGACCCCAGTAGTCATACCCCTGCCTTCCAACTATAGGTTGGGGGTTCGATTCCCGGCCCCCTCCCCTTTATCCACTATCCACCTTTGTAATTTGTGTGGCTTGGGCTCCCACACACATTTGTCGACACATAGGTAACGGTGAGATATGGGACCACCTTGTTTGGATATATGTAAAGCATAGTTGTTAAGATTCCGATCCTGATCTTAGAATCTTACGATTTTATGATCGTACCTCTCTAAAACGATCTTGATCCTTGTATGATCTTAAAATTAGTAAGATCTGTATAAGATCCCGATCCTGATAGAAAATATTAGTACGATGTTATGGTCATACTCCCTTAAACGCTTCTACGATCTTACAATCATACCCTCTTAAACGCATAATTTTTTTGTAGGATTTTATGATTTGTGATCAAAATAACTTCTTTTCTTTAATTTTAAACTTAAGAACTTGTACTCCTTATGTTTGATGTGTAAAAAAACATAATATGCATGTATGTGAAAATATTTTATGTTTAATTGTGATATTTTTTTTTTATTGTTTTGTATTAATTAACTTGCAAGACTCATAAACACACAAATTAATGCTTTTACTTATTATTATGCATAATTGAATTTATCCGTTATTGCAATTTCATAGGATCTTAGGATCCTGATTCGATTCAATGATTTCGATTTTGCAAAGAGAAAAACGATCTCCTATAGGATCCCGATCTTAACGACCTTAATGTAAATTGTTATAACCATTCAGGTTGGTTGAGGTTGATAACAGATTAATGCAGAGGGGCAGGATATGTATAGGCGGTTCAATTTCTTGTGTTGTCAATGGCGATCATTCCATCATCCATTGGTGGGTTGCGTCATCCAACAGCCCAGGGGCGGATCTATATAGGATTTAGGGGTGGCACGGGACACACTTAAATTTATGAAACTGTTATTTTAGGATATAATGTCGTTTATATTTAATTAAATTAGGTTTGGTGATACCACTTAATTGTCATGGTGACACCACAATCACTCATTTCAACCAAATTTTCCTCTATATTTTTGTGTTGTAAATAGTATTCCTAAGTTAAATATAGCTTCCATTATTTTTTGAGATACCACTTAAAATTTTTTCTAGATCCGCCACTGCAACAGCCCCAACACATACGTACAATAATGCTCATATATCCTGCCAATTTTGATAATACAATAATGTTGAATCATGAATGTAAATATCCTTACATTGTTACAACACTACGTCGACACGTATGTAATTTGTAATCACTACGTCGACATTATGTGTCGAATGTATGGCCGCTTTAATGGCCTATAAATATGTGTATGAATTGTTAATGAAGTGGTGTGAGATCAGTTTACAATTTTCCTTTCATTGCTCAATGCATTACGTTTCTATCCATAATTTCTACCGCATCTTTGTCCACTTCCCAGTTTCCTTTATTTACTTACTACAGATACAAACATATTAATATATATAAAATTATAACACGTTATCAGCACGAGGGATCTCTACCGGAGTTCTATCGGAGTTCTGTTTTAGGTATAATTTTATATCGTTACTTTTCAATATAATTATGGCTAATCTCTCAAAGCAGGAATTTCTCCCGTTATGGGTTTCTGGAGATAATTACATGTCCTGGGCACGGGACGTAAAGATGCACCTGGCATCTATGGGGTTGGAAGATACTATCGCCCCAGACAAAAAACCATCCAGCCAGGATAAGGCAAAAGCCATGATCTTTCTGTGCCTGATGAATCTCTGAAACTTCAATATGTGACGCTGGAATCACCACTTGAACTGTGGCTGAAATTGAAAGAGAGATATGATCATCTCAAAATGACGGTGCTGTCAAAAGCTCGAAGCGAATGGCATAATTTGAGGCTCCAGGACTTCAAATCAGTCCGTGAATATAATTCAGCGATGTTTCGTATTACATCGCAACTGACACTTTGTGGAGAAAAAATAACTGAATCTGATATGCTGGAAAAAACATTCTCCACATTCCATGCCACAAATCTGGTTTTACAGCAGCAGTACCGTGAGCGGGGTTTTCAAAAATACTCTGAGCTTATCACCTGTCTACTTCTGGCCGAGCAGAATAAAGAATTATTGCTGAAAAATCATGAATCCAGGCCAACAGGTGCTGCCCAATTTCCTGAATCAAATGCCACAGAAGCAGAAAACCAAGTGCGGGATCGTGGGAATCAAAGAAATCAAAATTTTAATCGTGACAGAAATCGGGATCGTGGTCGTGGTAGGCCTGAATCATCTGCGAGAAACAAATATCGAAATAAACCTCGATATGAATTCAACCGTAGAAGTGACAACATGAGGCCCTATAAATCGCAGCCAAAGCCTAAAAGAGATAGAAATAATGATCAACCATGTGATCGCTGCGGAATCAAGGGTCACTGGGCCCGAGTTTGTCGAACAGCTAGTCATTTAGCTGAGCTGTACCAGGCCTCGAAAAGGCAAGAAAGATCTGATCCCGAGACACATCATTCCACCCACGATGATACCTTTGATGATGTTCTGAATGATGACATTACCCACTTGGACACTTATGATTTTATTGGTGGCACAAACTGAAAAAAGAAAAGTGAAAAGATCGGCTTTACATTTTGTATTTTGCGTATGATATATTTTGCCTTATGATATTTTGTATTTTAGTGTTTTACTCCCTATTTTGTATCCCCCAAGTTATAATGTATTTTGCAGTGATTATATTATATTACTGATGTTGTTTTTATTACCTTCTGAAAAGAAATGGATGGCCAAGTTGAAAATGAAATCTGCCTCATTGATAGTGCTACAACGTACAGTATCTTAAAAAGCAAAAGCTTTTTCTCCCAATTAAAATTGGGAAAGACCGCAGTGAAAACTATAAGCGGTAATGAAAATTGTATTGAAGGATCTGGAAGAGCAGTTATATTTCTCCCTAAAGGGACAAAATTGGCATTTGAAAATGCCCTGTTTTCAAGCAAGGCTCGAAGGAACTTGCTAAGTTTTGGTGATATTCGAAAAAATGGCTATCACATTGAAACTTTAAATGAGGCAGGAAATGAGTATGTTTTAATTACTCAAACCATCAATGGTGAAAAGTTTGTTCATGAAAAGCTGCCATGTTTGACATCCGGATTATATTATACAAAAATTTATGCCGGAGAAGTACATAACCTAGTAGGCCTAAAGGCTACTAGTGAATTTATAACCTGGCATGAAAGGCTTGGACATCGGGCAGCGTGATGTTGAGGCGAATAATTGAAAATTCCAGTGGCCATAAATTAAACCATAAAATGGTTTTGAATCCAAATGAGTTTACATGTGCTGCTTGCTATCAAGGAAAATTAATTACCAGGCCATCTCCAGCAAAAGTGGGAATTGAATCCCCTGCATTTTTGGAAAGAATTCAAGGTGATATATGTGGACCAATTGATCCACCTTGTGGACCATTCAAGTACTTTATGGTACTAATTGATGCATTAACAAGATGGTCCCATGTCTGTTTATTGTCAACTCGCAACCTAGCCTTTGCTAGACTACTTGCACAAATTACTAAATTGCGAGCACAATTTCCTGATTATCCAATAAAGAAAATTCGCCTTGATAATGCTGGTGAATACACATCAAACGCTTTTGATGATTTTTGCACATCTATTGGTATCACTGTAGAACATCCAGTTCCGTATGTGCATACCCAAAATGGTCTGGCTGAATCATTAATCAAAAGACTGCAATTAATTGCAGGACCTTTATTAATGAAATCAAAACTCTCAGTTTCTGCTTGGGGACATGCTATATTGCATGCAGCAGCATTAGTGAAAATCAGGCCGACAAGCTATCATAGCTACTCCCCTACTCAAATTATAACGGGAAAAGAACCCGATATTTCCCATTTAAGAATTTTTGGGTGTGCGGTATATGTACCAATAGCACCACCTCAAAGGACAAAAATGGGACCTCAAAGAAGGATGGGCATCTATGTCGGGTATGAATCCCCTTCGATTATTAAATATTTTGAACCAACAACGGGTGATTTATTTACTGCAAGATTTGCAGATTGTCATTTTGACGAATCACATTTCCCGACATTAGGGGGAGGAAGTAATCAACTGAAAAAGGAAATTTCGTGGAAAATCCCACTTGATATATGTGATCCCCGTACAAAACAATGTGAATTAGAAGTCCAAAGAATTTTGCATTTGCAAAGGATTGCAAATCAATTGCCTGATGCTTTCAATGATGCTGCAAGAGTAACAAAATCTTACATTGAAGCAGCAAATGCACCGGCCAAAATAAATATACCTGAAGGGCAAATTCCAAGTGCTAATGAATCTAATCCACGGCAAAAGCGTGGTAGACCAATGGGTTCCAAAGCTAAAAATCCACGAAAGAAAAGAATTATACACGTGGATGACGAAAAACCCGAAGAGGTAATAAATTCAACTTTTGAAGAAGTTGATGCTGAAAATGCTAATCCAGAAAAAAGTAAAACTATTGAAACTGCTTTCAATTATATCACTTCTGGAAAGTATTGGAACCGAAAAGAAATCAAAGTTGATCAAGCATTTGCATATAATGTAGCACTTGAGATGATGAAAGATGACGAGGATCCTGAACCAAAATCAGTTGATGAATGTCGGCAAAGGGATGATTGGCCAAAATGGAAAGATGCAATTAAATCAGAATTGGATTCACTTAATAAAAGAAAAGTATTCGGCCCTATAGTCCAAACACCTGAAAATGTAAAACCAGTTGGTTACAGGTGGGTGTTTGTGAGAAAAAGAAATGAAAATAATGAAATTGCGAGATACAAAGCAAGGCTTGTAGCCCAAGGATTTTCCCAAAGACCGGGAATTGATTTTGAGGAAACATATTCCCCGGTTATGGATGGAATAACTTTCAGGTATCTCATGAGCCTGGCAGTACGAGAAAAACTCGAAATGAGGCTGATGGATGTTGTTACTGCTTATTTATATGGCTCATTGGAGAATGATATTTATATGAAAATACCTGAAGGATTTAAATTGCCTGAATCTTATAACTCAAAGCCCAGAGAAGTTTATTCCATCAAATTACAAAAATCACTTTATGAGCTTAAGCAATCGGGCCGAATGTGGTACAATCGCCTCAGCGAAAGTTTAATTAATGAAGGTTATATAAATGATCCAATATGCCCATGTGTTTTTATAAAGAAAAATGGGTCAGAATTTGTAATCGTTGCAGTCTATGTTGACGATTTAAATTTAATTGGAACTCCTGAAGAGCTAGAAAAGGCTGTTGAATATCTTAAAAAAGAGTTTGAAATAAAGGATTTTGGAAAAACAAAATTCTGCCTTGGCTTGCAAATTGAGCATGTGGATAAGGGTATTTTTGTTCATCAATCAGCTTATACCCAAAAGGTATTGAAGCAATTTCGAATGGATTATGCTCATCCGTTAAGTAGTCCAATGGTCGTTCGGACACTTGATCCTGCAAAGGATCCATTTAGGCCAAAGGGAGATGATGAAGAACAACTTGGCCCAGAAGTGCCATATTTAAGCGCAATTGGCGCGTTAATGTATCTGGCAAATAGCACGCGACCTGATATCGCGTTTGCTGTTAATTTACTCGCAAGATTTAGTTCTTTGCCCTACTCAACGACATTGGAAAGGCATAAAGCACATCTTTCGCTATCTCCAGGGAACAGTTGACCTTGGGTTATTTTACCCAAAGGATTCTCGACATGAGTTGATCGGATATGCCGATGCAGGGTATTTATCAGATCCATACAAAGCCAAATCTCAGACAGACTATATTTTTATGTGTGGTGGAACTGCTATCTCATGGAGATCCATGAAACAAACATTAACGGCAACTTCCTCAAATCATGCTGAAATATTAGCAATCCATGAGACTAGTCGAGAATGTGTTTGGTTGAGGTCAATGACTAATCATATATTGAAAATTTGTGGTTTGGTCACTGAACCAAAAATGCCCCCAACAATTTTATTTGAAGATAATTCGGCTTGTATAGCCCAATTGAAAGGGGGTTATATAAAAGGAGATAGAACTAAACATATTTCACCAAAATTTTTCTATACACATGATCTTCAAAAGAATGGTGAAATTGATGTGCAACAAGTTCGATCAGATGAAAACTTAGCAGATCTGTTGACCAAGGCATTGCCGACTGCAACGTTCGAAAAACTCGTGAAGAAAATTGGAATGCGGCGGCTTCGAGATATAAAGTGATGTCCAAATCAGGGGGAGAAATAAATACAAGAATATTGTACTCTTTTTCCTTCACTAGGATTTTTTCCCACAGGGTTTTTTCCTAGTAAGGTTTTAACGAGGCATATTCTTTGTATTAAAGCAGCCAAGGGGGAGTGTTACAACACTACGTCGACACGTATGTAATTTGTAATCACTACGTCGACATTATGTGTCGAATGTATGGCGCTTTAATGGCCTATAAATATGTGTATGAATTGTTAATGAAGTGGTGTGAGATCAGTTTACAATTTTCCTTTCATTGCTCAATGCATTACGTTTCTATCCATAATTTCTACCGCATCTTTGTCCACTTCCCAGTTTCCTTTATTTACTTACTACAGATACAAACATATCTATATATATATAAAAACAATATAGTCAAGTTTCCCCCCACTTCCCCACCCCAGTTTTTCAACAATCACGTTTAATTCATCCAACAATGTTTAATCCTAAAATTTTAATATTCTATATTGAAATCTCCATAAATATTTATTAATATCCAATATTAATTGATATACATTTAATATAATTATTTTATCAATATTCATTAATATATGTACAAGTAATATATAAGATTTGAAACATAAAATTCACTCGGAAAAGGACCACATATATAATATTATATTATATATTCATATCTATAAATATATTTTTAGAAGATCACGTCAAATTTGATTCCATCCCTCCAACATTTGTATATATATCTACACCAAACCTCCTCATATTTCTCTATAAATATTCCATTCATTTATCTAATATCATGGTTGTCTTGAAATTTTCATCAACTCACATTTTATTTCTTCATTCTTTGTTTATATCTTCTCAATATTGATTTTATATTAAACAATGTCTTTTGTTTCTTCTTCTCATGTATTACAATATTTTCCACGCCAACGTTTTCCTAATATTTCTTTTGTTGCAGGTTAATTTTTCTTAGATTGCAATATATTTTTCGTCTTGCTATTCATGTAAGATTTTTTTTTACTCGAACATGAATATTAGTGGGTTTTTTTTTTGTTTTTTCTTACATACTGTTAAATATATGTTTCTAATGGTTTTCCAATGACTTTTACAGGATTACATATTGTAATTCAAGACTGCAATGAAGTCATACTCTACAAATTATTTTTATGATTCTCCTTTGTATACTACTCAAAATTTTTGTATATCATAAATCTATTTGATTTTGCTATTGTTTGTTATTTTGTCTTTATTCGAAATTTGAAAAAAAAAAAAAAACTGAAGAGAATAAATTTGGAGATGTTTCCACTTTATTTTTTATTTATGTATTTTTTCCCTTTTGTTAATAGATTTTTCCCATTTTGACATCTTTCCTTTTGGATACATTTTTTTATTTTTTACATATTTATTTATTTATGTAAGTTCACTATAAAGTAGAAAATAATTATTATTTAATTGTATTCGGAAAAATAGGGAATAATCTAATAAATTGGATAGGGAATTATTTAAATTAGATGTTTATTTTTTCCCAACTTTTTATTTAGCATAGTGATTTGTTATTATTTTAGAAGATCTCAATCTAATTTTGAATAGTTGATATATATATATATAAGGTAGATATCGATCCTATATTTTTAAAGAAATTATTAATTAATATAAAAGGTATAATAACACTACATAAATTAAAAAGATTTACTATGATATATAACATCTTTTAACTTCGTCTAATTGAATAAATATAGTACTATATACTTGTATAATATATATACTTATAATTAGGGGTGAAAGGGGTACGGTAAATATTAGACCGATCCGATGCCGTATCCGATTATATTTGAATGCGAATCTGTATCCGACTATCCAGCCAGATATTTCAATATTCACATCCGAATTTGAATATGTAATTTAATATATGATTCGTATTCGTATACGAAAATATCTGACCGTATCGATATTATCCAGATTTTAGATCTGGATATCCGAATATTTTAACATATTATTATTTACTAATTAAAAATTGTTGATAATTATAATAAAATATAAAATTATTCGATAATTTTTTATATCAAATTTTAAAAAAAGATTAAAAATTATCCGATAATCTGTATCCAATTGAATCTGTATCCGACATATATTTGTATCCGGCATATCTATATTCGATCCGAATCCGATAAAAAAATGTTGGACAATATATATTCGTATCCAATACTATCCGATCATATCCGTACTGTTTTCATCCCTACATATAATATAATACTCCCTTCATTTCAAAATAAGTGTAAGATAAGAAAATGACACGAGATTCAATGCAAGGAACAAAAGTGCTTTAGTTGAAGTGTTATACCTTTAAAAGCATTCTATATATGGTAATATAACATTTATTATGCCGCACCCAAAAAAAAGTGTAATACTTAAAAAGAAACGGAGAAAGTATAATATAATATGATAATTATATATTCATGATTAGATTTGCATTAGTCACTCCATATTTATGTGAACAATGTTCTAAGATTATTAACATTATTTTTTGGAAAGCTGACGCCAAATAACAAGTTGAAAAGAAAATAAAGGGAAAAAAACAGCAACAAAAAGAGGTGTCCAAAAAAGCAGAAAGGAAAAAATGAGCTAACACTTAGGCTTTTGGGAACCATACGCCGGAAGAATCCGCCGCTAACACCCTGTGCGTGAAGTATGGGGGAATGTCTAAGTAGTGTAGAATTTTTCTAAAGTTGCACCATATTTTGCTAGACAATCCGCGACCATTTTACCCTCGCAAAGTACATGATGAACTGAACATCGTCAAAGACGTCTCGCCAAGTGCGGGAGGCATGCCATTGGTCAAGTAGTCCAGTAGCATTATTAGTGTAATATATAATAATAAATTAACATATAAAATATAAATGGAGTTAAAATTATATCTAGGAAATTAAAAATTTAAAAATGTAAAATCAAATTGATTATGGGCTAAATCAATAAAACAATAATATTAGGAAAATAACTTAATTGACAAAGTTGCTAAACTACTTTGTCACATTTTTTCTCAATAATGTGGTCAGAAAATTAGCATGAACTAAATTTTTTTGAAGATGTCATTGAAGGTCTGGAAAGGGTAGTGGGAGCTCATGCCATACAATTATAAAGGGAACAAACGGAAGGGATAAGGGGCCGGATGGGGATTCGAACCCCCAACCTATAGATTGAGAGTTGGGGAGCTACCACTTGATTAAGTCTCCAACCCCGCATGAACCAAATTTTATGTAATACGTACAATATTTGAATTTTTAAAATATTATGTTATTTTAAAAAATATATATAAATTTTACTTACCGCGCATTGCGCGGGCGGGTATGCTAGTTAATATATATAAAATTATAACATACATTACATTATAGAAGTACTTCGTAATAATAAGTACTCCTCCAATTCGGCGGCGATTCAACTACTGGGCCCATTAAATTGAGGGGTCCGTAAAAATATCCTAATGGGCCCAAGTTAATTATAGGAAATTCCTTTACTACTACTTCTGCCTGGGTGGCAAATCGCATAAAGCCCAAGACTGTCTAGTGCCAGTTGACCTGAGTCAATGACTTAATGTAAAGGTATTCATTCATATTTTACTTATATACTTCATTTCATAATAATAAAAGTGTAGTAGTAGTACACCTTCTCCTAAATTATTACTACTAGTATTTTTCATTTTTCACCGCGTTTCTTCTTACTTTATTCAATCTACTTATTGAATACTCTGAAAATACTAGTATTATAATTAGGCCACACTTGACAACCCTATTTCCCTACAACAGAGAGAGCACTATAATTTCCCTGCAATTACTCTGAAATTTCCACTCTATTGACTTGTTGTATACGGCTATACTACATACTGGATGTATAATTTGTCATGGTTGTGACGTATATACGTTCATAAAAAACGGGTAAACTGGTGATGTAAAAAAGGAATCAACCATGATGACACAAACCAACCATGTTGAAATAACGATGCTTTTTCCTCCCCATTTAACCATTCCACTCATCTCTTTTTCATTACCCCACACAGATCTACATATTAAAAGTTTTACGATGCTATATCATCTATATATATATATATATATATATGATCTGCAAATCCATCTCCCAAATCCATCAGAAAACTTGTTTGTTCCAAAAAGCCAACGAAGATGATGTCCAAAATGGGTTCATGCTTTGCAGGGAACATCCGCCTGTCTATGCAACTGTGGTTGCGGGCGAAAGGGAGCAGCTTCAGGAACACACTAATCAATACAGCAAAGCTGCTGCTGCTCGAGGCGCTTAGAAAGTTCGAACACCTGAAAATAGGACAAGGAACGCTAAACGTTATAATGGACAAGCTGGCTCGTGCGGTAAGAAAGCTTCTGCAACGGAAAAAGGGGATGAAACAGCAGCTGACAAATGGATATAAAAGTCACCGTGAGTTCTCAATCGATGAGTCACCATCTGTCGATGTAAAGAAATATGCATCCACATTGTTTCTCAAGACATGCTTCAAGCCACGAGTGTACGATGATGATTATGATGACGGTTATGAAGGTATGTGCTCGGGTCATGGTGGAACGCAGGACACGATTCTTTATGCGCTCGATTATGTTGATGAAGGAGAAAATGATGAGGAGGTATGTATCGCAGAAGAAGAAAACGAAGGGGAAATAAAAGAAGTTTGTGATGATGAGGAGGGGATCGATGAGAAGGCGGAGCAATTTATAAATAAGTTTTATAAGGAAATGAAGCGGCAGCAACTAGAGATATGGAATCAACCCCCACAATCTAATTAATGCCACTTCCTGATGAGAGTATTCTGAGCGTCACTAACATTGTGTTGTAGTGTTATTACATAGCACATTCTGCTGTATATATGTATATCACATATATAGTTTTTGTGCACAATGTGTCTGATGCATTCCCTTTGAGCGCCATATTGTATATAGTGTGTCAAAGGCATATGATATGAAGCTACTGGAACTGAAAGGGATATCCTTCCTTACTGGATCATCAAGATTGAAAAAGGCAAGGCAGAATGCAGCCAATGACAAAGTCGTGTTTATTTTATGAAAGTAGTGTGTTTTTCTAGTTAGTTTGGTAAGAGAGTCAGTCAGCCTGCGAATTCTTAGTTGGTAGTAGTAGTAGTAGTAGTACTAGTTTTCATTTTTTGTATTCAGTTTGTTTCTAAGTTGTTGTTGATAGGGAACATATTATAAGTACTAGTAGTATGTTTTTGTATGTTATGATTCTCTGGATGGATGGATATCAGTAGTCTTGTACTCGTCTCTGTATTGTGATTCTTCTTCCAACATATACCGCAGACAGACTATTTATTAGTAATAATGAATAAATAAAGAAGTGGCAACCAGAAGTAATTCAACCCCTGAATTTGATCCATGCAGAAGAAACACATCAAATCTCAAGACATTAATAAGAGCAGCAGTAGCAATGAACCACCCACCAGGTTTTCTCCTATACTATATATACTACTACAACTGCCCAACCATCATTATTCATTAGTTTGAGAGAGACAGAGAGGTGGTGCTCCCATTTCTGATTTCTTTTCCGGAATTCATTTTGGTCAAGTCTGAATTTTGAATTGGAAGCTTCTGCAGGTCATAAAAAGGGGCAAAAGTCCAGCCAACTCGGATTGGAATTTCAAAACCACCTTGTGAGAAATTGCATCAGCATACAAAACAAACCCCTACTTATCTTCTTCCATCTTTAAATAAACAAGACATGTCATTAATCAGGCGTACATTGCATCTTAGTAGTATCACTTAACAAGTCTTTTAACAAGAACTGTTTACTCACCTCTTATATAAACCACTTCTTATTGAATATAAGTATTAAGAGATTTTGGGTGTTAATTCTTTCAAATGGGGGCTTAGGTCTTGTTTGATTGATCTTATCAAATTCAAAGCCCCCTCCTTATTAGCAATACTTAAAAATGATAATAGGGTTTATAAGACCCTGATAAAATGTACTAACAAACAAGACCTAATAGGTAAAGCATTCCAAAAGGGAAGAAAAATTACTAAAAGTAAGCCGTTCATAGTAAAGCAAAAGCCAATGGAAGACGCATCAAGATTCCAAAATTTCTACCATTAGACATGAATATGGCAAGCTTCAACAGTTCTTTGTTTATATAGAAGCACGCATGATCTGGCAAACACTTTTCTCCATGGGCTACCTCTTAGGGATATCGATCTATCCGTCATTCATACTTACAATTCCCTTGATTATAACATACCTTTCTTGGAACTCTAGTCAACAGAAGATGTTGGAATTTTCTCCACGCATAAACTCTATGATAAGGAAAGACTTCGCCTACCCAAATCAATTTTGCACACACCACTTGTATATGTACCTTTCTGAATATCTCTACCACAATCTAGCTAGCTTCTCTCAAGAAACCTGTTAACCTACTACACCCAAGCTCTCTTTTTTACCACTATCCGGTTTCGAGATATCTAATTACTAGTACAAATCATACCTCTTCTTCTGAAGCGACTGCAGCACATCAACTCTAATAATCCTACAAACTTCCATTTTGAGGATTGCGGAGATATTGTTCCAACTGTCCAGTTGTAGCCAAAATGAAACCTGCACAGTTTCCCGAGCATCTAAGCTTTCTAGATGATGACCAAAAAAAAAAAAAAATGAACTGCTAAAAGCAAACATGCCAGCACTTTCCGGACTAAGAAAGGAAGAGCAATGATGAGAGCATCACTGTAATAGCTCAATATTGGTGAATCGTGAGTACCACACGAATGATATTACCTAAAAATGGAGGGGACGGTTTTCCTGGGCGTGACTTGAATTCAGGATGAAACTGAACCCCCAAATAAAAAGGATGGTCTGTGAGCTCTGCAATCTACAGTGATAAGAGAAAAAGGAAGCAAAAAAGGGAAGAAAGAAAGTCAAAATTGGGAGTAAAGTTCATGTAAAGTCACCATGGTATGCGAACATATCAAGTACAGAAAATTCAGGCATCCATAATGCAAGAGAGAAATCAAAAGAGAGGCAAATCACAGGTAGCTGACCTCCATTCGCTTCCCACTTTCATCTCTTCCCACAAACTTGAACCCAGATTTTTCCAAAATAGCAATCATGTCGGGGTTCACCTGTTGCAATTGACATGGTATAATCTTATGCTGCATTTGCAAATTAATAAATATGTGTGCACGTACATCCAAAGATCTATTCACCTCATATCTGTGCCTATGCCGTTCATCAATGTACTCAATGTTATGGTACCTAGTTCACGATATAAACCATTAGCGCATTTCGTATGTAATAAACTATCCTGGGGCCAAAAATGGATGACTAGCTTCATCAAAAGAGGCCATAGATTGAGAAGCATATCAATCATGAAAATAGGGTTAAATTAATATAATAGGGATAGGGTAGAGATCAAGTTAGTTTTAGGTTTTGGAGGATGAAAAAAACACTAGGCTCTTACAACTTTGCTGTTAAGCAATCTGGAGTTTGGAGAAATGTTCTTCGACTTCCAAGTCTCATTGTGCTTCCCATATGAGTCCTTGAACCCTGAAGAGAAAGCACAGAAAAATGGCATCCATCAAATTAGGGACAAATACAGAAGATCACGGGTAGCTTTTCTTTTACCCCACTATATGCCCAACTTACAACTTGTTCGAATAACTTCCCACACACGCATACAGATATTCAACCTTCAATAACTATATAAACTTCACCCCATCATTATAATATATTCACATTTTATTTCGTTCTTTGTTTTTCTTTTTTTTTTTTTTTTTGGGTAGGGGGGACAAAATTAAGCATACACACTAACCATAACTTTTTGAAGTCTATTATAAAAGGCGAAGCATTTCTATAAAAAAAAAATGCAACAAAAGAAAATGATGACCATAATTTTTACAAGCGAAAGATAACTACCTCAGGCATGAAAATCACAACAGGGTTGGGGGTCTCTTCATCAAACTCAGTGCTGTTTGCCTTTTCCAACCCCAAAACCTGCACAGCATATCAAAAACCATATAGCTCAGGGTATGGTCATGATGATCTGGAAGGCAATGATTCGAGGAATCTTACGTTTCTAGCTATCTCAATCACTGATATCTGCATGCCCAAACAGATACCCAGATAAGGAACCTTGTTCTCTCTGGCGTATTTTGCAGCCAAGACCATCCCTTTCACACCTCGATCGCCAAATCCACCAGGGACCAAGACACAATCAGCATCCTAAGATATAGAAATTTTTGGTATCAGAACTTCTGGCATATTTTACTGAAGATCACTATGGAAGACAAACTTCATACTGAGTACAACTTGATCTACCATGTGAAACAAGATAGGAATGTTTAGTTACACCAAAAGAAGTCCAATGTGTTCAGGTAAAAAAAAAATATCTATCTAAGAAACTTCAGTTTAATTTTGAATCAGAAGTTCAGAAATCAGAACCGAGGCATCAATTTTATGTGACCAATGACATATCCATAATCAGACACATAATGAGCAGCCTTAGTCTCAACTCTTAACCACTGCCTGGAAGAGAACATGCAAAAAACTTCATACCTTAACAATTAATATTCACAGAGAAATACCAAAGTCAGAAATTTTTTAGGGCCTACTAAGAAGTGTAATAAGTTATATCAATGAAGATAATTTTCTATTAGAGACGGATAAACACAGGAGAAATATTAGAGCAAATAAATTGAAGAAAAGGATTGCTGTAATGACCCTAAGAGTTCTCCAGGCTGCTGCATGAACTTCGGGTGCCTGAAAAAAAATAGAAGAGCTCAACAAAGGCATTAGAATCGTAACTTAAATCTGACAAAAATCAAATCTAGTGCCATACCAATTGTTCACTCTCATCTTCAAGATCAGAGGCAGCAATCCAATCAATTGCTGGCTTCAATGAACAAGCAATGCATGCATGCAAAAGGGCCTGCTGACAAAACAAAACATAAGGAACTAAACTAAGAAATTGTAGTAGTACTTTTGCTTCATTATATTAATATAGTTTTCGTGATGCTATTGTAAAACTGAGCAGATATTATAAGCAAAGCTACTATAACCTATCGCTGGTGTGTTACAGAATCAAGCTTGCAAATTTTGTGTGCAAACAACAAGTGATTCTTTTAGCAACCCCAAATAACCAAATAGAGAACAACACAATAATCATTTCACCTTCACAACTGATAAATAGGAATCTGTCAACCCAACATACTTCCCCACCATTGCGACTCTAACCTGCAAAAGCAGTCAAAAAATTATACTTCTAAGTGTAGACGGAAATGTGTAATAAGTATACAATAAGGTTTTCCACTAACAGAGTTGGTGAGGTTGTTAAATGTCTCAGCTCTGTCGTTCCATTCTTGCAGATTAGGAGGTTTTGCAACACTGAAATAGAATAAATACGCATCATGTAATTATGAGAACGGCGCATTGCATCTTTGATCTTACGCAAGTTTGTTTACCCAGTTAACTATACTTGTAATATTAGGTATCATGCACAAATTAAAATTTAGATATAATTTGAGATTCTCATTATAAAGTTAATCTTGTGCCTTAAAATAGTTTGAAATAGAAATAACTAGTTTTAACTCACCTCAATAACTCTAGTTGCCTTAAAATCGCATCATGTGCATTTTGTTTCTAGATAAAAGATCAACAAAATTGTCAAAAAAACACACAATAACTGTTATACAGTATAGATACAGAAGCATATAAAAGGATAAAATGACCCACCCGAAGCAAAAGAGGAATGTGCCAGATGTTTGGAACATCGTGAATATTCAGAATATTTCCAACCTAGGCATTGAACATTAATTAAAATATAGAAAACCCTTATTGAAAAACCAAGAGGTATTAAAAAGAACTTACAGGAACATGGCAAAACTGTGACAATTTCTGCCTTGTATTTTCCAACATTGGCTGCACCAAAATGAAATATTTTCCCTTCTTAAAAACATGGCTCATGCTCAAATATTTCACTATAAGACATGGCCATCCAGTACCACAAATATATATATATACATATAATATGTGTGTATATAATATACGTATATATATACTACTATATTTCATGATCAATCAAATTAGGATATAAAAGTAACACATATAACAAATTACTATTCACTTTAACTTTGTCCTCAATTCCCTACAGATTTTCGTGAAAGGTATTGCATGTGCAAAAAATACCTGTGCAGAACGGCAAGCCAAAAAGTGGGGAGTCAAGCCTAATGCTCTAAGTTCCCGCACACTATGCTGGGTGGGCTTAGTTTTCTGCAAAACATGATGGACAGGAGAACAATTTCACTAGCATAGAACTTACCAAAATTAAAGCTTCCACAATTTTGAACGCAAAGTAAAAAAAAATATTACCTGTTCACCAACAACACCAAGAACAGGGATAAGACTCACATGAATCAGACAGAAATTGTTTTGCCCTGTATGAAATGGGACGGAATGATCAAATGATGATATGAGAAAACATCTCAAATGCCTCAGTTGACAGTTGATAGAAATATATTAAACCATTACTGATGAGTATCCACAAATAATTACGACATCCATCATATATGCCTACAAAAGCTATGTGTTAGGTGCATTTATTAAACAAGATAGTGCCCAATTTTAAGATACGTAGAGAATCTGTTAGAAGTGAAGAGCTAACACATTATTATGTATCAATATACACAATTTGACCTCAAATCAACAAAATGATGGACTCATAGTCAAAAGCCACAATCTAGAAGATGTCACAAAAATAAGAATAGTGCTGCAACCTTACCAACTGAGAAAGATAGCTGACGCAAAGCTTCAATAAATGGCATTGATTCAATATCACCTGGAGAAGAAGCACTTGATAAAATTACGGGAAATACGAAATTTAAATCCTAAAGTCTACATCGAAACTTCAACATGACGGCACATACAGGATCTTACCTACAGTCCCACCCAATTCAATAACACAAATATCTGCAGGACCTTTTTTCCCGTCAACAGGAATAAGAGATACAGATTCAATCCAACTTCTAATAGCATCAGTGATATGAGGGACCACCTACATTCAACGGGATTTCAATCCATTACAATAATAATGTACCAAACAATTCCTCCTACCCATGTTAAATGTGTAAACTTAGTGTAACAACCAACCTGAACAGTCTTCCCAAGATAATCACCTCTCCTTTCCCTATCAAGAACAGACTAACAAAGAAACCACAAAAAGGCTGTTAGAGAACAGGAGCGGGAATTTTATTCTGGAATTCATTTTCGTTCATAACAAAGGCTTAGAAAACAAGTGTAGTTTTACACCTTCACCAAAATCACGGTGTCAAAAGTACCTGATATATCTTTCCTGTTGTAATGTTGTTATCTCTAGTTAGTCTCAAATCCAGAAATCGCTCATAGTTACCTAAGTCCAAATCTACCTGTCAGAAGTCACAAAGAAATGTTAGATAATTGCTTTGCAACTCAACTTTAAGAAGAAACAATATGATGATTGTATACTTGACGTCTTGACCAAAAATTATGTTAGATTACTTCCACAATCTAAATCCAGATCATATTCTCTTCATTCACATCACTTGATGTTCACACAATTTCATATTGAGAGATAATGAAAATCTTAAAGAGAACTAACAAGAAAAAGCGCGAAAAATAATATTAAAAAATGAGAACAATTTGGGTTAACATCCTTTGTTCCAACAAAAACATGTATTAATGCTAAGCAATGGAATGAGAAAGAAGAGATCACCTCTCCACCATCATCAAGAACAAAGACTTCTCCATGCTCAAAGGGAGACATTGTCCCAGCATCCGTATTTAAATAGGGATCTGTAATGGAAGACCACAGGTAACACCAAAAATAAGAATGCTGTCAAATTTATCCTAAACAGAGAACTATTCAACAAAGCCGTAACTGAAAAAGATCAATTTAATAAAAACATACATATGTGGCATAATACATGGCCACAACTCCAGCACACAAAATAACACGTGTTGAACCGAGGAAACATAACGAATATAAAAAGAGATTTTGATAAAGAATAACAATTCAACTAAAACCAAAAAATAGCATATCATATCCAATCTAACAACATTATTAGCTAGAAATTTTTAGCCCAAAAAAATCATTGGGGTAAAATAAGAAACACTCCAAGAGGCAAACGTTACACAAAGAAATTAATAGCTTTACACTTTCATCACCTTCAAATTAGGAAAAAGCTAAGAATCAGAACTTTTTTTTTTTTGAGAGGACATTCCAAAATCCCAGATGATGTACAATCTAATGCTCGGACTTACTTGAAATTAATAAGATCAATAAAAGAACTAATTATCATGCAGGTTTGAGCTCTGCAGCCTTTGTGCAGACTGAGAGGAATGTCCAAAGGCTTACTTAAGTGGGACACTTTACGAAAATACGCATAATTGATAACCCGTTTCTAAATAACAATGTCCATTGAGCAGTTCCTTGGCTTGTGGAAGCAAACACATGGAAACACTGCAGGAACAAAAACAATCGCCTGGAATCAGCTGGGTCTACGCCTTTAGAAGTGTGTTACATTATATGCATAAAAAATCAATGTAATAGGTGTGCATAAATTAGATGTGATTAATGGCCATTGAATGTCAAATAGTGTCTCAGTTTTCCGACCAAGCCTATTATAAGACTGGAGGATTCACAAGAAGATTATGCCCAAGTGACAGTTATGAAACAAGTAGAGCTTTCCCTTCCTCGGGCCCCACCACCAGTGTACATGTTTATTTGGTTATAAAATAAGCTCCTTTTCACACGCTTTAGAATTTCGATAGAAGATGATTTCACAAACTTTCAGCAGTGATGATAAGCGAGGAACCCAGTCCCCCGGTCTGCCACCGAAAGGAAACCCAATGGCTAAAAGTTACAACCTTTCCCTTCCTTTTCTAACTACAGTTTCACAAACTCTTTGAAATAATAAAACTGAAGAGCAGGCACTAAAAAGACGAGCACAAAACTTATAAGCCAAATGCATGCCTCGTTCAAACACAATTATACAAACACTCAAGCAGTATCACAATAAACTCCCATGTTTCTTTCCTACTCCACATAAACCCTTGGAACAGAAAAATTGAAGCCAGCCAGAACAAATAAACAGAAAAATCAAAAGCAACACGCAACAACGACAAACAAACAAACAAACACACAGACAAACAAACAAACCATAAATTCATACAAGGATGATGTATAAATTACAGTAGCTCACCAATTTTAATGGAGGTGACACGAAGGCCACAGGCCTTGAGAACAACGCCGATACTGCTGGCGGTTACGCCCTTGCCGAGACCACTCACGACGCCACCCGTTACCAAAACGTATTTCATCCTTTCACACAAAACGCCAATGTAATTCCGACAATGCTCTTCTTAATCCTCCTTACAAACTAACAAGTAACAATAGTCCCGATTTTTCCCCAAATGCCTGTGTTATTCCCCGAGGAAATATTCTTGACTCGAAAAACGTTATGTCAAAGTGCACTTGTCCCTTTTCCAACGGCCCTCACTTTTCCACCCCCATTTTAAGGTTGGTTCTTGGAATCCATAGGTATATATATAGACACACCTAAAGCCCTAAACAACACCTGAACGGCCGAACCCCTTACAACTTTATTGACCAAAAAAATTGCCTTTTTTGGACTGCAAAGGGCCATATTCTAAATGGGCTTGCAAAGGAAAATTCAGACACCCCATTTGCATTGCACATTCGTGTGTTTGTTGCAACAGGAAGTGAATCAAAGATACGATGCACCGATAGAGAGATGAATGATAGATTTGGTGGCAATATTATTCCAAAGTGGGCATAATTCTGCAGTGCCATAATTATTATGCAATATACTGGGCATAGCAAAGAATAACTTTAATTGTTTTTGTTCGATTTGGCATTAAAAAAAAAAAAATGTTCCTTGAAACGAACACCGTTCAATGTATTGTGTCATCCTTTCATTATGTAATCCTTAGATGCTTGACTCTGAAGATTGGACCACGTGGTCGGGTTTTTCATTTAAAATTTTGCCTAAACAGATAATGCTGCATTCATTGTTGATTAAGACACCTTTTGAAAAAAGATTGGTGACATTAGCATTTGGTAGGAGTTTAGGATCATGTCCTGCTCTGCATACACCTTCATACAGCAATTTTGAAACGGCGGAAAAGTCCGATTGGTGATGCTTTGCAGGGACAGGCCACCAATTAAACAACCGCCTGATGCATGTATCTTAAAAAATTATGAAAAAATTATGCATGGAATAAAGGTAGAATTGATTTGTGAGTATGCGAGGTGGTCCACATAAGTGTTAGAAGAAAAAATTATTTTTATTTAAGAAGACATTTGTAATGAAACATTCAAAAATAATACATAGGACATTTTAATTGGGACATGGAGTAATAAAATTCCTAATTTATTTTATCAAATGTGATTAAATTCGGCCTAAATATTTATTTTGGTATAATATTTTGACCACCACAAAATATCACAATATTGGACTTTTCACCCTTCCATGATTGTGATGTGAATAGGGTAAGTATATCACTATGCAGAACGATAAGCTCCATTTGATGTGTGCAATAGTCAAATACTCCCTCCGTTTTACTTGACACGTCTCACTTCTACACAATTCAATATATATTTTAAATAATTAATAATTTAAATTAAGTAAAAATTTTAAAAGTTCAATATAAACAAAACGATATGAATATAACGAGATCTTCCTTGACTATATTTTAAATGATATAATATGAAATTAAAAAAAGTTAAAATAATACAATGAATAATAGCATAACTTTGACCGTATCACACTACAAGAAAAAAAGCGAATACCGATCGAAAATGCGGTCGGGAACTCCCGGACACGATCGTCTTGACCGTCACCGACCGGCTTCCCGACCGCATTTGCCGGTCGGTGATGTCTTGGTCCAAATTTTTAAGCCGACCAAGTCAAGCGTGGTCGGCGATTTTCCCGACCCACTACCGACCGGAAAATGGTCGGCATCTTTACCGACCAACATTTTCCGACCAAAATGTTGGTCGAGAAACCCACCCCCATGGATTGCGGGACCTCGAGATTCCCGACCGAGTTTTAGTCGGTAAGTCGGTCGGCAATCTCGCCGACCGACATCCGACCGCATATGCGGTCGGTAAATACTCACTCTGCACCAGCATAATGGCTGGTGCCACAGACCATACCTGCTGCCAAAACCAAAACCAATAATAGCCACAACATCCAATCTTCACATCAATACCAAACATCCAATCTTCACATATTGTATATTTCAAACATAGTTCATTCAAATTCATTTGTTGAAATCTTCACACAACAAGAAA
Organism: Hygrophila difformis; assembly: GCA_030278955.1. Classification (NCBI taxonomy): domain Eukaryota; kingdom Viridiplantae; phylum Streptophyta; class Magnoliopsida; order Lamiales; family Acanthaceae; genus Hygrophila; species Hygrophila difformis. The sequence goes on along the minus strand of JAOANR010000006.1, from coordinate 18,822,846 downwards.
CATTCGATAAAGTAATAACTACTATAATTCTAGTCCAACATGTCACAAGATAATGGAAACAAGCAAGTCCACGTCTCACAAAGACCATAACTAAAACAACAACAGTCAATGAAGTCAATGAACACCGAGGTCACCTCCTCCTGAGCAGCCTCCAAGATCATTATCCCCGTCCCCGCGGGGTGGGGATCGAGGGCCCCGACGTCCCAACAATCTCTCAATCTGCTCTGCCATGGTCATCTGTGACTGGGAGAGACGCTCGATGGTCGCCGTGTATGCATCAAACTGGGCCTGTGTCACAAACTGAGAAGTAGGCAGTGGAGGGGTGGAATCCACAACATCCCCAGGCCTGATCGACCTGGCTACGGAGCCTATGCCATATATTGCCTTGCGCCTGTCCGGGCCACCGGCTACATCTAGGATCCAAGCTACTACCAATCTCGGGATCCTGGCTTAAGGTCTCAACAACGGCATTAAACTCGGCATGTTTTATAAGTTTTAAAAAAAAGGGGTCAAACAACTTAGCATTGAAGTAAACAACAAATTGAACATATGTTTTTAGATTCTGTACCTGAAGGTTCTGTGACTTGTCGTGTACCCAATTGTCCTTTTGATGTTTTCTTGTATGTGTGTGCTCATGAAGCTCATGCAAGTGGACATGTCCTTCCTTCTCAGCCGACTATATATATTTAACAAAATGGTAGTGATCCCAATGTGTGTCATTAAATACCATATAATTTTGAAAGTATAATTAGTGATAAAAAAAAAAACAACACACACAGGAGTAATAATTGAAAGTATAAAATTACTAATTTTCAATTATTTTTTCATTCCTAATACGATGTTTAATAATTAGTGCCTCCGTCCAAGCAAATATCTCTGGTTTATTTTGTCACATTATTTATTATTTAATTTTTTAGTAAATATTGACATGTATCAGCAAAGGTGTGTGTGAGCTTAAGTCACACAAATTATAATGGGGGATGAAGGGAAGTGATAGGGGGCCGAATGGAAATCGAACTCCCAACGATAAGGCTGGGAGTCAGGAACATAACCACTATGTTAAGCCATCATTTATGTTCATTATTTAACTTTAATTCCATTTTATTGCAGGTATATTTTTAAAAACAACAAAATAATTGAGTTGTGTCGTGTTAAATTCATCTAATTATATAGTTTTAGAATATATATTTTACATTACTTTTAGGTGTGTATATTTTGAAATTTAACTATTAAAAAGTATTGAATTATGTGCAGAAATAAAACAAGATAAGTTTGTTGGTACGAAAAGGAGTACTTCAATGGATTTTTGTGGATCATAACTAAATAATACTATAATTAAAAAAACATAAAAAAAAATGCTCTATTATTAATATTAGGATAAGCATAACATCGATCGAACGAAAGAATTTATATTGAAATAAGATAACCCACATGCATTTTGAAAACTTTTGTTTCTTTTAAAACGTTATCCGATAGTACCCATGCACAAATATACTATACTACATTAAAAATAAAATCAAATGGGTCTCGAACTTTTGGAGACCGAAGACTTTTCAAAGCAAATTCGGAATTTGAATATTTGATCAAGACACCAAACTATTCACTATGAGATCAAACAGGCACATCATTTTTCGCATTAAAAAATATGCGGAAAAAAAAAAAAACTCATAAATATTTTAAAACTAAAATCGAGGCATCTGATCATTGGGTTTGACAAGAAACAAAAACATTAGTCGGCCGTTACATCGACATCGACAACATGCCTTAGGCTACATTTATCCATGACTTTCCAGTCACAGACCAGACCTACACATTATTTTTTTAAATACGAAAAATTGAAAAATGGAAAGTGGTCTCATCAACATGGTTGACCATCAACCCTTATGAGACCTTTGGTCTCTTATTCATTGGCCAATGGGATGGGAACATTTGTCTCAATCCCATTGGTCAACTAAAATTTTAAATAATAAAATTAAAAATCATTATATTTTTATATTTTAAAATATGAATAAATAAAAAATATATCAAATTTTATAATTTTTCATTCTCTATAAATAGAGACCACTCTTGATATATTTTTGTTAAATATTTTGATATATTTAACCTATTTTAAAATTTATAGAAAATAAAAATATATTAAAATTTTAGATTTTTTATTTTTTATAAGTAAGATAAAATATTTATTTTTTTGATACATTAATTTTTTTTAATATTGCAACATAGTTTAAAATTGTACAAATTAAAATAATTATATATAATATTGTGGTTTGATGGTTGGGTGGTTATTGATAAAGTATGTAAAATTGGGATGGTTGGGTTGAGTAAATAATGATGAGTTGGATGAGAGATAAATTAATTAAATAATGAAATTGTTGGATGGTTGGGTGATCATGGATAAAGATAGCCTTAGAGTTAGGGTGGAGATTGGCTAGGCCGGGCTAGGTTTAGGCTTGTACGGCCTATGCCTATTTCGATTTTATACAGCCCGAGCATGGCCTATTACCTGCGATAGGCCTATTTATAAGCCTGAGTCTGGCCTATTTAAATAAATAGACTAGGTTTTAAGCCTATTAGCCTATTTAAAAATTAAGTTTAAATTATTTTAAATATATCCGGATATAATTATAAGGTTATAAGACATGAATTTATGCACTTAGCAATCAATACTTTATCCACCGGGGAAAAATCTTTATATATTTTAAAAACTACGTAAGATCAGATTAATAATTATTTTACATAAAATAATAATAATAATAATAATAATAATAATAATAATAATAATATCACATACTTTTTCTGTTTTCATTAATCTGCAACATTTACTCTGTACAATAAACATAAATATACTAATAATAATTATAAGTAGGCCGGCCTGGTAGGCTTAATAGGTTTTTTATAAAGCCTTGGCTTAAGACTATTTAGCTAAAAAGATTTTCAAAATGGCCCGAGCCTAGCCTATTTACAAAAAAAAAAAAACCTGGTCTCGCCTAGGCTAGACCATAGACCCCTGTCGGGTAACGTGGCCTATACCCACCCCTACTTATAGCCAACCCTCAGGATTTTCACATGGGCCTCATTGTTTTATCCTCTTTTTCTTTTGGGTTGTATGCAATGGGGAAACTAGGGCTCGGTATCTATGGAAAAAATATTATGAGAGTCAAAGTCCCTCCATTTTAAACATTGTGTTTTAGGTCTTATGTAATAACTTGGTAAATCACATACCAAAAACTTGTTAAACCACATGCCAATAACTTGGTAAACACATAAGGTAATCGTGGTAAAGCACATACTAAAAACTTGGTAAAGCACATATGGTATATGTGGAATAACTTGGTAAACATCATAAAATATTTATGGTAAAGCGCATACCAATAACCTGGTAAACACCATAGATATTTTAGGTAAAGCACATACCAAGACTTGGTAAATACCATATTGTATATGTGGAATAAATTGGTAAACATCATAACCCTTAACACCACAAATTCCAAAACATTTCAATCTTAACAGCTAAATTATTCCCTCAATTGTCTTTTCTTTTTTTGTTTTAGGTTAACTATATATTCGACGAATACTTAAAATAATAAATAAAACAATCAAGGGACTTACATTCTCAATAAATGCATGTTTAGTGGGTTTGTAGTATGTTTTATGCCTTAGAGCTTCAAATAGTGTTCTTAGGTTTTAGATAATTTAAGGGTTTGTTAGAAATAGGTTTTAATGCTTCGTTTTGTGAGCATCCCAACAACACCTGGGCATTGTTCAAAAAAAATGGGAGCTACTGTTTAAATGAAAGGAAGCGACTATTTATAGATGAGAGGGAAAAACCCTAGGCCTATTACGACGTCACTGAATCTACGACGCCATTCACAAAGGATCATAATTGGACAATCTTGGGAGACCCAAGAAGGCAGCATTCTATTGAGACCCTCGAATGTTGAAAGGCTGTCCACCCAACGTTTTCGTTCAGCATTTTCATCATCCCTTCACAGGGTATGTAGGCAACTTGGAAATCATTTTTTCTAAGTTCAGTCATAAACAAAAAAAATTAATCAAGTGATTGGATTAATTATGTTGGTTCATTACTTGATGGGAAAAATGTAGTTGGGTTAAGTTAATCCATTACACCAAAAAAAAAAATTAAGTAAATGGGTTGATTAAATTTGATCCATTACTTGCAAGCAAAAAAATAGGTTGATTAAATTAATTCATTACTTGATAAAATAAATTTGAGCATATGAGTTAAATTCCACACATTGCTGGGTAAATAATAAATTTTTGAAGAGGTAGGGGTCATTGGGCCCCTATATATGATTAATGGGCCATTGGGCCCAAAAGTTCGATTTTTCAATATTATTAAACAAGTCCGAGGCACTTGTTGGAATAAACCAACTCGAACGCCAAGTCCAAACCCTCACTACACAAAACTTAATACTAAAGGAATACATCGATGCCCACGGGCAAGACTTAAACACTATCTTTGACGAGCTATTGCCGCCGAGTTCGGAGGAGGAAGATCCGCACCGCCATTCCCAATCCCCCATTTCCCGGCCATCAAACGCCTATCTTCTACTTTCTTCTACTAATCCAAGAATACTACTCCTATTTCTTTCGCCCACGCGCCACCGCCTTCTTCCTTTTTTTGTGATAATACCAACGAAAATGAAGTCCCCTTTTTTTTCAATTCTTAACTCGTAAGTTTTAATTAACACTACAAGAAAAAGTGGGAATACCGACCGTCAAATGCGGTCGGCAACACCGTTGGACGGGTCGTCTCCGGAGTTGCCGACCGGCTTACCGACCGAAAATGACGGTCGGTATATTCCTGGTATGCATCCGTGGGGCGACCAAAAGCTGAGGGGTCGGTGAGTTTGGCGACCGTTTTGCCGACCGACATGCGGTCGGCAATATTCATCGACCGACTTCCCGACCAACCTTTGGTTGGTAATTCGGCCTGCAGGACCTTCTGGTCCCTCTCTTTAGCGACCGATTACCGACCGCATATGCGGTCGGTAATCCTGAAACAGCAGCCTGTTTTGGCTGGTTTTTTTCATGCCACCCTGCATATCAAAGCAAACAACAACCAACAATCTCAACAAGCCAGAATTCTTAATCTAAATTCATGCCAAACTTCCAAACAACAATAAAGGTTCGAAAAGACGACAAGTACATATGATTGCTAGTCAACGATCACTATAATACGTTACTTCAAGTCCGATGCCAACAAGTTCAATTAAACAAGGTCCACAAACATAAGTACAAAATGATCAAAGCACGACAAGTATCCAAAGTTAACAAGCTAAGTAAAATGACATAATCAACGACAAGTCAATGAACAGCAGAACCACCACCTCCCAATCCATCATCCCCGCGGTCGGGAGACCGAGGACCCCGAACTCCCAGCCATCTCTCCATCTGCTCCGCCATGGTCATCTGTGACTGTGCGAGCCGATCTAGAGTCGCCCTATACTCCTCAAACTGCGCATCCAACTGTGCCTGCGTGACATACTGAGAAGTAGGCGGTGGAGGGGTGGAATGAACTGCATCCGTAGGCCTGAGCGACCTGGCTACTGAGCCTATGCCATAGACCGCCTTCCGCCTGTCTTGGCCACCAGCTACGTCTAGGAAGAGGCGATCTGGATCGAAGCTGCTACCAATCTCCGGATCTTGGGTCAAAGTCTCAACAACGGCATTAAACTCATCCTGTTTAATAAGATAAAAAATTGAATTTAAATAAGTTAGTATCTAGGCAAACCATAATCCTCCCACGATATTTACAATTTGTACCTGAAGATCCTTCGACTTTTCTCGGACCCAATTATCCTTCTGGTGCTTTCTTGTATGTGTGTGCTCATGGAGCTCGTGCAAGTGAACTGGCCCATCCTTAGCAGTCGACTATAAATTTCATAAATCATCAGTGTAATAAGACAATGTCATTCAACTATATTATAAAATTAGAACTAAGTGAGGTTAAAAAAATACCATGTCATCACGGGTGGCACGGAATGTCTTGGATCCTGCAGTGTGTGTGGGGAGGGCCGGTGCATCCTCCTGACCGCGCCGTCTGTTCAGCTTTCCCGTCTTGCTCTTATTCTTGAAGGCTTGGGAATCCCATATTCGTCTCCAATTCTCAGCCACCACTGCATCGCCCGGCATCGGTTTTTTCTTACTTCGTATGTCCAACGTGTAATCCTTGTACCTGTTAAATTACTTGCAACTAAGGTAATGATACTCCCACGTATTACACAATAAAACTCATTTATCCTGTAATTTACAACTCACCGTGCTATGTTCTTCTTTTCCCATTCTTTCCTTACAGCAAGAGCATGCTCGGGAGCCCAACGAGCAACTTTCTGCAGATTGAGTTAATATTCAATAAAATAAGTGGTGTGAAAATTACACATTATTACACATCATACCTGGAACTCTCCCCAATAGAACTCCTTTGTCTCCTTTGAAACCTTCCCCCAGCTAATCCCGTTTACATCTGCACGCCTGGGAAATATATCCGTAATCTTCCTCACGACTGCGTTCGGGAAGTCAATACTGTAATACAATGAAAGTTGTTGACAGACATAACATGAATACACATTTTCTATAAAGATACAAATCAGATTATTAATTTAATTTAATGTAATATGACTTACATCCCATCAGTGGCATTCGGCGCCAGAAGCACCCTGTCATTCCCCTGCTGAGCAGAGGGAGGAGTAGATTGCGTAGAGCCAACGGATCCTAAAACCGAACAAATGGGTATATTAATATGCAATTTTTAAGGTAACTATATTTTAAAACAGATAATACCTGGAGCCAATCGTCCACATCAATGCCGCTTTCAACTGAAAGTTCTGTTTTCTACTCGTGTCAAATGTTGTGATCCCAACATCCCATAACTCCCGGAGTTCGTCGATCAGGGGCTGTAGGTAAACATCGATCCTCTGTTTTGGGCTTGATTTTCCAGGAATTATGCAAGTCAAAAACATATATTCATCCTTCATACACATATCGGGAGGGAGATTGTAAGGTGTCAATATGACTGGCCAGCAAGAGTATTGGGAGCCCGATTGACCAAACGGTTGAAAACCATCCGTACATAAGCCCAATCGAACATTCCGACCCTCCGTACTAAAATCTGGGTGTACTGTATCAAAGTCCTTCCATGCCTTCGAGTCGCAAGGGTGACACATCTCCCCGGACGCGCCATGATGGTGTCCGACATGCCACGTCATATACTTTGCAGTCGCCTCAGAAGCATACAATCTCTTCAATCTGTTTTTCAGGGGAAAATAGAACATATATTTCCGTGCAATCCGTGAATTAGAACTCCCATCTCTATATCGAGACTCGTCACAAAACTTACATCTATCTAAGTCCGCATCATCGCGCCAGAATAACATACACCCTTTGCCACAACAGTCAATCTTCTGAACGTGCAACCCCAATCCCTCAAGTAGTTTCTTAGCCTCGTAAAAATTTTTAACCATGGAATTATCCTCGGGGAGTGTGTCAATAATTAGTTGGCACAAAGTATCGAAGCACCTCTCCGATAAGTTGTGCTCAGACTTAATATTCAACAACCTCGCAATAATGGACAGTAGGGTCATTTTCTTGCAGCCAGGCCACAAATCCTTGTCTGCCGCCTCCAACATACGAAAAAACAATTTCTCTTGTGCATTAGGCTCCTCATGAGGCCTCGGTACATCTTCCTCCTCATGTGATACTGTGTCGGGGATACCAAATCCCGTTCCATCTATTAACATTTGTATGTAGTCACTTTCATGTCCCGACGCACCCGCAGTGCCCACATCATCCTCGTAGTACCGACTAAATTGATGTGGCTCACCGTGACACGTCCACCTCTCATAATTGGAGACAAATCCATAACGCTTTAAATGATATCTAATGTCATCATCTACTTGATAACATTTGTTCCTACATTTCTTACACGGACACCTTAATCTTCCTTGTGCTATATCCGCATCTGGGTTTTGATGGGACATCCGTATAAATAATTCAACTCCATTCTTAAATTCAGTAGTGAGTTCTCCGAGTTCACGGCAAGAGCGGTACATCCAACTCCTATCCATCACCTACAAATATGGTTATATTATCGAATGGATGACTTATTACATGTTACACAATTAATTATCGACCGATCCTAGGATTATCCAATTGAGCTATAAGTTATGTTTTCTTTGGTGTATACTATCTTACAGAGGTCCTAATGCTCAATTCTACTAAAATAGTACATATAACATCTACTTACTTATATTTTCGTTAAATATCCTATCTAACAGAAGTTCTAATCAATTCTTAACCACCAACTGTTGCGGAACTACAAATAACCAAATAAAAGGCAATTCAATAATATATGAAGCAACATTAAAACGAAAAACAATTTCATACAAACAAACCATTAAATTAGCAACATCTTAAAATTCATATAACACATTTAATTCACATGTATCGAATTATATATTACCTTGCTATGCGAGAGACCAATGCAGATCGCCTATTGAGTGGGGTTTTGCTTTCCTAAATTTGGGACCAAGTGTATCTGTTATTGCAATATTCGAAATTGGTCGGATAGAACCTCTAACCATATAGGTCACATATATATTCGTATATGTGACCTACAAACACAATATAAACATCTAACAATATGCTTTTAACAGTTTTAAAAAACATATAAGAACATCGAAAATAACATCCTAAATTATAAAAATCTAACTCCAACAGCACATATACGACCAACATATCAGAATGGCTTAAAAAAAACTAATACAATTCATGATTGTACATATAAACACAATATAGGAAAATTCCATGAAATAACCTTTCCAACTCAACAATTCATTTAAACTACAAAGTGACTTCACATTCGCATACGAATTCAATTCAAAGAAGAGCACATGATATACGAAAATTTATCTACCCGGCGAGAGTAATCCAATTATATGCCCATAAAGTAACGTATACAAAAAATTGTACCAATTATGCACCAAATCAAAGCTCTTCCAGCTTTTCTCAAGCAAAAAATTGTCAACAACAATGGGAAAGATGATTTTGCCAACTAGAGGATAATTACATACAATCAACAACTACAAATGAGTTCAATACCAAAAATCAATCGAATACACAGGTTGAGCATCAATCCGTAATTCCAATAAAATGAGTTCAATACCAAAAATCAATCGAATACAATGCAATAAAAATGGCAACAATCGAAGAGGTAATTGGTCAATCGAATACCTTGTTCGACTGAGGTGGCTCAAGGAAGGGCTTTCGTGGGTGGCTCGAAATGCTTATCGGCAAGGGCGGTGGACGGCGCGGCGGCGACTGGGAGGTTTGGCAGGGGGCGGCGGAGGTTTCGCAGGGGGCAGGGGCGGCGGAGGTTCGGCAGGGGGCAGGGGCGGGTGAGGGACGTCGTGGGCGTGGGCGGGCGGGCGAGAGGCGTCGCGCCGGACGGTGGCCTCGACGCGGGGGGCGGCGGACGGAGGCGGTCGACGGGAACGGCGCTACTGCTTCCCTGCGAAATGCAAAACCATCAACCTCCTTAGTTCACTCGAATGACTCGAGTGTCGAGCTCGTCGGAGGGAAGGTGGTCGGCGGCGGTGGTCGGCGGAGGATGTCGGTCGGGGCGGGGTCGGAGTTTTGGCCGGTGGGGATGGTGAATCGCGAGAGTGAAATTGGGGTTTGGGGTTTGTTTTTTGCTGTAATTCGCAGTTACAAACCTGGTTTATTGCCCTAGGTTGCCGACCGCATTTGCGGTCGGCAACCCGGTCGGCGATGCCGACCGATTACCTCGCGGTCGGCAATATGGTCGCCTTTACACCCTGCCAGCCCCAACGGTCACTTTTTCCCGACCGTCACTCTGGGGTCGGTAAAGCGGTCGGCATCGCCGACCGCATTTTGACGGTCGGGAATACCGGTCGGTATTCCCGCAATTTCTTGTAGTGTAATTTTGTTTTTATGTTTTTCATTCAATGGATAGTTGAAATCAATCTTTAAAGAATGTTGGACTTTATCTTTCAAAATCAATTTTTAGCCATTAACAGTTATGTTGCAATATTTCGTGTGACTAGCAAGATGTGACTTAAAGTATTAATATACAATTAAGAATGATTAACTCAACATAACACAAGCGTGCGTTGACTAAAACTTGCATTCCATTCGATTTTAGGGCACCAAAACGGTTATGAGAAGAATCAACTTACTGTATCTAAGATCTAAAGTCTTAGAATTTGTCAGGATGGCCTCTGGAATCCGCTAACAAGTCCAAATCTATACCAAAAACTTGGTAAATACCATATGGTATATATGGTAAACCACGTATCAGTAACTTGGTAAGTACTAATATATGGTAGCTATGGTAAAACACATACTAATACATTGGTAAACCACATATCATTAACCTGGTAAATATCATATAGTATCTAGGTAAGACACATACAATGACGTGGTAAACCAAGTCAAACATGTGATGGGATGCAAAGTGTAATAAAATTGGAATGGGGCCTAAAAAATGGAAAAAAAATTTTAAAAGGGGTCTGGGCCCTAATTTACCGAAGAACGGACCTTTCTCCATTGCTCCTGTCTTTAAAGCAGTACATAATATAATTGTTTTGTAAATAAATTTAATTTAAAATTCTCTGATAAAAGATATTGCAGGAAACTTATAAATTGCAAATCCTTTTCTCTTACGTAGTCTCTTTTGATTCATGATCTTATCAAATAAGCTATCGTTTGATTGGTTTAATCAAATGAGCTACCCGTAGCCAATAGGGGTTGCAACAATGTCCCACGATTAAAGAGTATGCTTCGGACAATATTTACCACAGCTACATAGAAAAAAAGCGTTACACTTTTTCTAGTTGAATTATTTGGAATACATAAACTTTGGTTAGAAAGTGTTCACATATGTATATCAAACTCAGTCAATGCCTACGTATCATCTATGTGGTAACAATTAAATTAATTATTTACATTAATCTCGTGCCACTTCAGGGAATGTGGGCGATGAAGGGCCGATGGGACCATTTTGGAAATCATTAACAAAGTTATAACACTGAATTAGAAAACTCAAAACTTATGGCACCAATTTGGAAAAAAGACAAAGTTACGGCACCAAATTTGCCTTTTTTCCGATGGAAACTCATGCCATACAAATTATAGAGGAATAAAAGGGAGGGATAGGAGACTCGGGTTGGAATCGAACATCAACCCTAAGGTGGAAATGCATGGACTTGACCGCTTAGGCAAGTCCTCATCCCCATATATAAACTTGATTTGATACAAAAGTTGAAATAATAATTCCTAAAATTTTTGTCTCCAGTTTAAAGATTTAGGGGTATATTCAATCTAGAGTATGTAGATTTTTTTGGACTTTTAAAGTTGGGTGTATTCAATTTAGATTTTAGAAAGTCTTAAAAAATCTAGGTGTATTCAATACAGATTTTAAAAAGGTTTTAAAAATTTTGAGGTATTCAACAGTCCATGGATTTTAAATCTTTAGAGATTTTAATGGTTTCTATTAAAAAAATATAACTAAACAAAATCCCTTTAAACAATCCATGGTTTCTAAAAGTCAGTCAAACTCTAGCCAAACTCTACATGGAGTCTATACAAAATCATTCAACTCTACGTAAATCTATAGACTCTTTAAATCCACCAACTTTTTAAAATTCATAAAACTCTATATCATGAATATAGGCCTGTTTTTTCCGACATAGTACAATGCATTTATTTAACTATTAACATACTACATTAAAATACATATAAATAAAAATTGTATATTTCTAACATTGTTCAACTAAACGAATCAAATAAAATTAAATTTAATTTTGATTATATTCTTGCGATGAAATTGAGATAAATATATATATATATATATATATATATATATATTTGTATATATATTTGTAAATATATTTGTATATATATATATATATTTCCTGAACAGCCTATACAGGCTAGAAAATGGTGGTGGTAGCCCATACTACACAAATTACAAATGGATAAAGAGGATGCAATATGAGTCGGGTGGGAAATTGAACCGCCAAGGGAGTCGGGGACTTGACCATTAGATAATTCCACATCTCAGATAAAAATATATTTGACTTGCTTGCTCATGATAATTATATTTTTCTTAAATTTTATAGACGAATGACCGTTAAACACTTAGCTAGGTGATGGGTGTTTAAATTTATAAACGAATACCAATACACACAAGAATTCTATTGGGCTCCCATATACCTTTACCGATACATAAGTGTCAATGTTTACCATAAAAATCTACTCACCTGTCGCCAACAGGTAGTTTTGACATTAGTAGTAGAAAAGAAAATAATTGATATATCGAAAAAGAAAAGAAGAGAAATGATGGGAAATTTTATTTTTTTTTTAAAAAAAATTGTTTGAAAGTATAAAAAATCAAAAAATTTAATAATTGTTGCATCTTGGAGAACCCATTACCAATGCCATTATCAATCGGAATAATGAATAACGATGGGATTAAAACTAAAAAGGATGGAATTTTAAGGGAGTAGTGGTGTAATTTGGCTGTATATACTCCCTCCGTTTTGAAACAAATATAACATTTGCATAGTTATTACTATTCATTGAATAACTTTGATTCAATTATTTAACATAGTTACATAAGATAAAGTATAGACAAGTGAGATCTTGTTAGATTCGTCTAATCGTGTAGTTTTAAAATATCAAATTTTTATAATTTATACTTTTACAAAATTTGAGATATTAAGCGTTAAAAATGTGTATTGGATAACATGAAACGCATGAATGTTACTCCATCCGTCCCACAAAGTTTGACCCCTATTCCTTTTTGGGGTGTCCTACGAAGTTTGATCCCTTTCTCTTTTTAGAAAAATTAAATTAATATAAGTTTGATTAGAAACTTAATTATTGTCAAATCACATTAAAAATAATTACTTTTAATATTCTGCACAAATTCCAATGCATGTTTACTTTTCTACACAAAGTCCCTCATATTTCTTTAATTCTTAATATTACAAAATTGATACAAATAAAAATTATATAAAATATATATTCTAAAACTACACGATTAGACGATTCTAACAAGACCACATTTGAATATTTTTCTCTAATTACATCATTACGATAATATTAAGTCAAAGTTAAACAATAAACAGTATCAAAATTCATTAGAATCTTAAACACAAACACTCACACCACTTTAATTGGAAAAAAAGGTAAAAACGTCCTTTATCTTTCCAAAAATTTCAAATCCGTCCTTTTTCTATTTTATTACCGATTTAGTCCGCTACAAATGCTAATTATGTTCAAATCAGTCCTTTTTTCACTAATTATATTCTAATTGCTGACGTGGCAAGGGTTTTAATTTAAACCTGACACGTGTGCATAATATTAGTCCTTTTTTTTATCTTTTGCCAATTCAGTCCTAAACTTTTATTTTGTTCTATTTAGTCCTCTACCCCAATCACTCATTTTTATATTAATTGGCCTCAAACCTTTCAAATTATTTCATTTTAGGCCCAGAACCTTAAATTTTTTATTATTACTAATACATTTATCAAATAAATGCCAACATACTTCCGTAAATAAAATTAAATACCAAACCTCATACATTGGGTTTGACCGCCTTGTTACCGGGTCTTTGAAGTTCCGAATTTTACGGACTCTCTCTAACCACCCGACCGTAACGATGGTTCATTGGTTCTGGTTTCCTTCAGCAACAATCAGCACAATCATACTTTGTGGACAATAAAATCCAGGCTATTTTTTTTTAATATTTTTAATAATATTAATATTTTTCAATAAAACCAAGGCTTCCTGTATCCATAACCTTCCAAAAATTCAAGTTAAATCATTTACTTTTTAATATTGCTACATCCTAAGGTAGGACGCAAAGTAAGATTCTGTTGATTGTTACTGAAGGAAACCAAAACCAATGAACAATCGGTTGCGGTCGAGTGGTTATTAGAGAGAGTCCGTAAAATTCTGGTACTTGAAAGACCCGATAACAAAGCAGTCGAACCCAATATATGAGGTTTGGTGTTTAATTTTATTTATGGAAGTATGTTGTATATTTATTTGATAAATGGATTAGTAATAATAAAAAATTTAAGGTTCTGGGCCTAAAATGAAATAATTTGAAAGGTTTGAGGCCAATTAATATAAAAATGAGTGATTCGGGTAGAGGACTAAATAGAACAAAATAAAAGTTTAGGACTGAATTGGCAAAAGATAAAAGAAAAAGGACTAATATTATGCGCACGTGTCAGGTTTAAATTAAAACCCTTGCCACGTCAGCAATTAGAATATAATTAGTGAAAAAAGGACTGATTTGAACATAATTAGCATTTGTAGCGGACTAAATCGGTAATAAAATAGAAAAAGGACGGATTTGAAATTTTTGGAAAGATAAAGGACGTTTTTACCTTTTTTTCCCCACTTCAATTACTAAACTTCAGCACCTAAATTACCGTGCCCAAAAGAAAGATTTCAATCTTCGCGGGACGGAGGGAGTACAATCTTTAAAAAATGGAGGGAGTACATGGGAATTAGGATAGAGGCAAATGTGGCCGGCCTCCCGTCTCCTCGTCACTATGTGGTGCAGTCAGCAGTGTGCAGTCTGCCTCTGCGTGCAATAATTACGTGTCCAACAAAAAACTGCATTTCAGCACATGCTCAGATTACTCCCCATGTCCCCATGCTCGCTGCTTCATGTTCCATATACTCCATCTCTACCTACCTACTCCTCTCTTCCCAATAATAATGATGCCCTTCTCCGACGCCACCGCCGCCCATTCCCCGCCGCGCTTCAGCCACGACCTTCACACCACCACTTGCTCCACGCCCTTCCTCACTGCTCCCTCCACCCCTGCCCCCCATGCGCCTTCCGGCTACTTCTTCAGCGCTCCGGCTAGTCCAATGCACTTCCTTCAATATCCCAAGGCAAAGACAGCCGCCTCGCCTTGCCGTTTCGAACCTTTCTTCATCTCCTCCTCCGATTCCGCTTCATTTGAATTCGAATTCTCTTCCAGGTTTTCTCCGGATGGAATCCGCGGGAATAGTGCTTCCATGACGTCCGCCGATGAGCTCTTCTTCAACGGTCGGATCCTACCGATGAAACTTGCTTCGCACTTGGAGAGCCCGCAGGAGGCAGTTACCGAGTATACTGAAGCAAAAACCCTCAGAGGAAGA